>OX578133.1:176325513-176807792 GCA_951213105.1 Amaurobius ferox | reverse complement strand
TTTATATATATATATTTATATATATATATTTATATATATATATTTATATATATTTATATATATATATTTATATATATATTATATATATATATATTTATATATATATATATATATATATATATATATATATATATATATATATATATATATATATATATATATTTATATATATATATATATATATTTATATATATATATATATATATATTTATATATATATATATATTATATATTTATATATATATATATATATATATATATATATATATATTATATATATATATATATATATTTTATATATATATATATATATATTTATATATATATATATATATATATAATATATATATATATATATATATATATATATATATATATATATATATATATATATATATATATATATATTTATATATATATATATATATATATTTATATATATATATATATTTATATATATATATATATATTTATATATATATATATATATATTTATATATATATATATATATATATATATATATATATATATATATATATATATATATATATATATATATATATATATATATATATACGAGGTGCCCCAGAAAGATTGAAACGCGCTTTAATTCTTTACCTGTTGGAGATAAGTGGGCAATGTAAATTGCAAAAATGTTGAAAGTAAGGTAGAAAATAAGACTACGTTAATGAAACAGTCCTCCCGTTTATTTTCAAAAAGTTACACTTTTTAAATTTTTATACGACCGCCTTATACAAATTTGGTCAATTAGAAAATTTTAATTTTTAATGCAAAAGATCATTAAAAAACTACCACATATCTGTATCTTTAAAATTGATCGAGTTATATTTAATTGAAAATGGAACATTGTGAATGGGAAACATATATCAAATTAGAAATGCAAATTTGTGACGTATCACAAAAAAGATGAAACTGGATGAAAATACATAGAATACCCAACCGCGTAGTGAGTACCACTGCTTTATATAATATCTGTCTTTGTAATGCTTTATTTAGATGCATTTGTGATAAAAAAAATTAACACATATTAACGTATTTTTGATCTAAACAATTTCCATCGTCAATTTGTTTATGGTCCCTATTTTCTCTGATGAAACAGCTTGTCACATGTTTCGAAAAAGTGGCATAAGTCAGATTTTTTCTTTATCATAATTCAGTTGATTTTAAAAATACAGATATGCGGGTTTTTTTAATGATCATGTTGCATTAAAAATAAAAGTTTTCTGATTTACCAAATTTGTCTAAGGGGGTCGTATAAAAATTTAAAAGGTGTATCTTTTTGAAATTTAACTTGAGGACTATTTATTTCATTATCGTAGTCTTATTTCGTACCTTACTTTCAGCATTTTTGCAATTTACATTGCCCATTTATCTCCAACAATTAAAGAATTAAATCGCGTTTCAAAACTCTTTGGGACACTCAAGTGTGTGTGTGTGCGTGTATATATATATATATATATATATGTATATCACGGCTACACGAGCCGGGGAAAGAATATATTCCCTATTGTTGTCGGTAAACGACGGATTTGGACACTTCGAAAAAGTTTTAAAGTTTAATTAAAAGAAATATAATCAAAAATTTGAAAAAGGCTTTCAAGGTGCACTATGTATGTTGAAACCTCGGACATGTAAGTGCAGTAGGTATCGTGCGCCATCACTGACAGACAAACAGACATATTCTTCCTTCTATCAATATATATTGTAATATGTGCATTTACTGTGTGCAATACTATGTGCAATACTATGTACAATACTATGTATATTTAAAAAATTAATTAAATTTTTAAGTTAATTCCTTCCAGTCACATCTAACTTTCTCCAATATTTGAGAACTTTGAGTTTGTGAGATAACAGGCCTTCCTTCTATTAGAATAAATTGTATTATTAAAATACTATGTACATTTAAAAAAGTAATTACATTTTTAAGTCAATTCCTTCCAGTGACATCTAGCTTTCTCCAATATTTGAAAACTTAGAGTTTGTGAGATAACAGATATATAGTTATTGAGAAATGTGTTCTAAGACACCTAAATAAGTTAGTTTTTTTTTCAACTACAATATGTCTTCAAAATCCAAGGTCTGCAAGCATTGTGTATTTAATACACATAAGCCTTCAGCAGCCGGTATACAAAATTACTGGAGAAAGAATATGTTTTACTGGCTACCATTTGAATGATCGGTACGTGTGAGTGACTACATCATACGGATAAAAGTTTTCCTGAAATAGAAATATTTCCTGTTTCGTTCACGGATTAAAAAGCATGACATAAGGGTGAGAGTCTGTTTGCTCTTTTTTCTTAACTGGGAACAAAGTTTTGATGCTGGTTCAAAGCACTCGCCGAAGACAGCCAGAAAGCGGTATTTTAAAATTCGGTCTTAAAATATGTGACTGATATATCTATAAAAGAAATTTGTGCCTGCTGGTATTATAATGCAATACTTTTATTCGGATAAGAAAGAAACATACGTTGAGTTATAGTAACAGCCGTCAATATCAGTAACTAGAAGCTTATTCTAAGGAACTGCAGATTCATTCCCTACAACTCTGGAATTTGCATCCAAACTACTCAAACATGAGTAGGCAAATTAAAAACTAAATATATATACTAAATATATACTAAACACATATCCTCTTGAATCGTGGATGTATTCTCAGGATAAAAGAATGAATCCAAATTTCTGGATAACTAATAAGTTTATTTACAAGCACAGAGTAAACAGGAACAATATACAGCAAATAGCTCGGTAACTATCACAAAATCATTAACAACTGTCAGGAATAGTAAAATAGCAATTTAATGCTCAACTAATTTCGCAAAACAGCGGATACTATTCTCAAAACATTGACGTACCTCACAATTCAATGTAGCTCGTATCACTTCAGCTGTTTCAACTTAGCTATGACTCATTTTGTATACACTCAGTAAAATCTTAAGGAAAGGGCTCGCATCTGTTAATATTCGTTATTTCGAGAACGTTCTCTAACAATCGAAATGTCGGAAAAAGTTGCCAAATTGGCGATAAATCGTCAAATCCGGCAACCATTAACCGACAATCCTGTTATGATAAATCTAGATTCACGTCATAGGAATGGCTGCCTGAACTGTGTTTTTCCCTTCTGGCACTCAAAGAGCTTCCAGTGAATACACTTTTCATGTTCGTAATAATATCATACATAAGAGCTCATCTCTAAATACATGTATATATTTGAAATAGCATTATGTCAGAAAATATCATACGTATTGAAATATCAAAATACTCCTCCGCAATATGAAATAAGTTTATGTATCTCCGAATCACATTTGAACGTCGTAGTATATATGCAGATCCTCTTTGGATACTTTATATAATTTAAAATGTACTCAAAGACAGTCAACATGTTTAAGAACTTTGAATCTATAATTTCTAATTCCATAGTTCGTGTAACATGCAAGTAAAAATATCTAATTGGAACTGCGAATATTTCAGCATGAATGCCGCTTAAGTAATAAAGTTTACACTAAATATTATCAAAATATGTTATAAATGACAATGTAATGATACATTTAAAATGTTAACACTTTTATAGTATTCTAATGTAGATTATTTAGATATTTTTTGTGCAATACGAGAACTAGGATTCAACATCTAGATACAAGTATGCCTTAAATAATAACATTTTATTCTCAAATAGGCCTATAGAATGGCAACCTAATACAAATGTTTTGAGATTTCACTTTCGACAAAAATCAATTATCTAATTACCTAGTCTAACTAACCTCGTTATGCCGCTGGGGGAAATAAGATATATAGCAACTTTAAATCCCAGTTTACTGATGACACTCATCCTCTAGATGTACCGCTATGAAACCTTTTAATAAATGTACAATTACAAAAAATCGAATCTGTTTAATATTCGTTTTTGTCAAGGGGATTAAAAGATTAAAGTGGGAAAAAAAGCATAAGAAATACGGAAGATTTTTTATGTATATAATATCAAAATACAAAATAGACTTTCATGTTCATTAAGTAGATAGTAGTCGGATCAGAAGAAAAATAAATTTGACAAGAAAAATCTTTCATCGGGTTATGGAAAAATGAAACTAACTTCATATTTCTTATAATTGCAAATTGCGAGTTCACTTTAACTATGTTTAACTTTGTAATTTAAGAGAGAGAGAGAGAGAGAGAAAATAATTTATTAACAAACAAAAAATTTATGTAGAAACCTTCATATAGGGACAAATAGAATGTACGCTTCATGTTTGATGGAAATATTAAGCATTTTTATTCTTTTTCCATTATTATTTCTTACAGTCATGTGAATTCGCGTAAAACCGAAAATGTCATCTCTAGAACTGGAAACTGAAATTCTTAGTGAACCTCCTATCCGTCTGAAACTGTATGCTGAATCTATATCAGTTATCACGTTGAACTCTATTTATAACCCCCCTCTGAAAAATACTCGTAGATGTTTCAAGTAGATATTTTAACCAGAAATAAAAATCCTTAAAAAACCCTCCTACACCTCCAGAATTTGATGCTGAATTCATATCAGTTATTATCTAAACTGTATCTATAGCAGATACGGGTAAATAGATGTTTTAATAATAGATGCAACAAAAAAAATTGCACTTTTTAATCGAAACTGTCATCTCCAGAACCGGAAATCAAAATCCCTAATAAGCTTCTTAACTCCCTCCAGAATGTAATACTAACTCTATATCAGTCTAAGCTGTAATTCTAACCATTCTTTAGAAACAAATGTTTCAAGAAAACGAATGAATGTTTCAAGAGATTTTGAACCAAAAGTGGAAAAGAAAACGAAAGTAAAATTTCTAGTAAACCACTTAACCGCCTCCAGAATTTGATTCTAAATCCGTATCAGTTATTGTCTAAGCTCTATCTATATTAAATCTTGAGAAATAGAATATTTAAAGTAAAATTGAAATTTCGGAACCGGAAATGGGAAAATAAGCGAAAGCTGAAATCCATAGTAAACCCCTAACCCTCTCCAAAATTTAATGCTGAATCTATACCAGCAGATCTTGAGAAATAGATGTTTCAAGGCATTTTTTTTCCAAGTAGCAATATTATGGCAAATATTTTTCCACTAATAAGAAATTATAAATGTGATGTTTAAACTATTATTGAAAACAAATATTTTGCAGTTTTGAAATACATTTATGATATAAAAAGTTAATATACACAACTGTCAAATGGAAAACCAACAGTATTCTTCGACCTAGGATTGCTTTCTTAAAAGGTAATGTGGATTTTATTTATAATGGAAAATACTAAACTTCCTAGTTAATTAATTAATGTTTCAATAGATAAACAAGTATTGAAGCCTGAGAAAGACAGGAAAAAAAACACTATTAAAATTTTTGTTGCAACTTTTAATGATAGGTTTCATTTTGTTTAACATTGTTTAGAGCTTAGCGAGTAAATAATCGGAAATTAGCCTAAATAAAGTACTGTACCGTAACTGGTATTATAAATGTGTAAAGTTTATACGTTCTACGTCACAAAGGAGAGGATTTCTGCCCCCTTTTGCTGTGTGTCCCCCTTTTGTTCTGTGTTTTGTTGAAGTGTCTGCCCTCCTTTTGTTCACGTCCTGTTTGAAAGATTTGGCTCCGTTAGATTCTGTCCTGTGTATGATACCATATGCGTGCAAAGATTCGGCGGTCTAGACCACCGGTGGTGTGGGGGAGGGTGCTTCTGGAGGGATTGCAAAACTACCTTCATTTTCTCCGCCCCGGGAGCGAAAACGAAAAACGCGGTTTCGTTAAATTCCAACCTGTAGCCTATGCTATTAGTGTGCAAAGATTTAGCCATCAAGGTCACCGAAGGTGCTTCTGGAGGGTCTCAAAATACTTTTTGACATTCTCTCATGTTCTCCGACTTCCTCCCTGGAAAATTGAAAATCCCATCCTGTTAGATTCCCTTTGACGATTTTATAAATGCGCAAAGATTCAATCCTCTAAATCACTCTTGGCGGAGGCTTCTAGAGGATAAAAAATACATAAAAGCATTAGACATGCGTTATATAGATTTTTAATGCCCCATTATGTTATTAGACCAGCCTTCCTTACCAGAGTTTTAAAAATCCCAGTATACTTTTAAGTATAGTAAATTTTTCTTTTTTTTTATTTTACCTTCCGGCGTTTTAAGTTATTTCAAACAGAATAACATGCAATTTAAACGAAGGATGTCTGTAAATGAGTTTTATTTAGAGATAATTTCTTCATCTGATGCCTTAAAAGTTTAAGTGCTTCTAAGAATTATTGCATAAAATTTCCTTGAAACGCACATCTGAAAATCCGTTTCTGAATAACGCCGTACATTCAAAAACGGATATATTTGGTATTTCAATATTCTTTCGGTTCTTAAAATATAAATTACAAATATTACTGACATGTATAGCATAAAAGTAAAGCGAAAATGCTTTTTTTTTTTAGATAGAAATAGTCTACGTTTCTAAGAAAATCTTTATCTTGCCGAGATTGAAGAATATTTTATATTATTAAAGGAGAAATATATTTCAAATAAATCTAGAATATATTTTGAAATTTTTCGAATATTAACTCAAAGCATATCTAACAGTAGATATTAGACTTTTAATCTCAGAGAAAAAGTACTTTTACATCTATTTGCTTATTAAATTTATTAATATATTTCAACATTATTGAAAGATATTATTTTATAGTTTTAGAAGTATAGAAAAAAAATTCTTGCAGCAGGCATATATATATATATATATATATATATATATATATATATATAGCATAGTAAACATATAAATTTAAATTAATTCCACAGTTTTCCAATTTTTCTCCAGAAGTTGGCGCAAAGCAGCACACTCTCCCTAAAGTAACATACAAGTTTCATATGAAAAAAAGGGGGGAAATGACCAACTGCAAGGCATAAAATGGTAGAGGGGGATGGCGACCCCTCTTTCCCGTTTAAAGGACTGCTTTTATGCCCGGGCAACACTCACGGTACCAATGCCATGCAGTAGCCATACTTCCGTAAATGTGTCAAGTCAAAACCACTTGAAAAAGTGCAAAGTAAACAAATACTAATCAACCAGGATCGCAAGGGAAAGGAAAAGAATGGAAATGCAGCAAATGCCAGAGTGCATTTACGCATACGTAATTCGTTATTTTCACTTTCATAGTTCTATACCTCTGCCATATCCTTTAAGTAAGCATTTTCTCCCTTTATTGTATTAAATAGGGAATTATAATAAAATATCAGGAAGCCAATTGGATAATTCCGTTTTATTGCTTCCTTCATAATATTCCTATTATGCATGATGCAATCAGTTTTTAAGCCTAGTGCTTTTCCACATGTTTGACTTTAATACTTTGCCATTTTCTGTTTTTCAATATTCGAACTCTCACCATTAATATTTGTTGAGCTACATGGCTGGATATATGGTTTCTATTCTCCCCTTGATTGATGAAACTCTATTTTTTACATCTCTTTCCGTAGTTATCTTATATTTTAAGTTATGGTTATATCACTTACAACTTATCTCTAATCTATCACTGGAATTTCATATAATTTTTTTATTATATATATATTTAAAAATTAAAATCTTTCAATTTTTATTTATATATATATATATATATATATATATATATATATATAATTATATTTTCATCTTTTTATCTTGAAGCTTTAACTGTTGAATATCTCTTTTTATTGTTTTTACGCAGTACAGTTTTTATTACTCTCTTTGGCAACAGCTAATCACATCTTTTCATTTCTGCATATGGCAACATTGGTCTAGCCATATTTTGCTTGTCATGGTTGCACGAATGAAGTGTATTTTACGGTATTTATGTTTCCTTTATTGTTCCAATCTATATGCTTGTCGTCCATATAACACAAGTTTATAGATAAAATCTATCTTGTGTTTCAGAAACAAGCATTTTTGTGTTCATTTCGAAGGGATATATGGACTTGAAGAGAATTTTTTCGAAATGAACTTAAGCCTAAAGCTCTTCCATGTGCAAGCTTTTTTGCTTGATTTTTTTGTTTTCCTATTTTCATTCCTCATTTTTGAAATTTGTTGATTGTCTTTGTCTTTATGACCTGCATTACGCTTTATTATTTCCTCATTATGTCTTAATTTCTTTATAATAATAATAAATCATAATAAATCATAATAATAATAATAAATCATAATCTTAGTAATAACAATAAATCATTCAGGTATTACATATTTTCGAGAGCTGGATGATATGTTCTTGAGTTCAAATTAATTGCTTAGTGTTTACTCGCAGGATACTTACAGAACGAAGTCATTCTTGATGACTTCTGTGAAACGTGGCGTTCCAGATTCTAACTTCATTGGACTTTATTGGATGACTGTGGAGGTGTTGTAGATCAGAACATAAAATTCTTCTCAATTAGGCTGGTTGTTCTAAAATGGTTTTATAATGAAATTCAAACTATATGATAATTTCTAAAATTACATAATTTAAGATGAAGAAAGCTCAAAAAGAGTCATTATCGTTTCTGCAGTTAAATGCACCTCTATTTTAATTAGTATAATCTATATATATAATTGTCTAACGTGTTTCTGTCTTTCCAGACCCCTCAAATGTCCTAGGGTGGCCTAGAAGGCTGATTCTTAGAACACTCACAGTTTCTACCACTGTACATAACCTAACGAAGCCGGATTTTTACATTACCCCTGTCAGGGAGTAGAGAAAATGTCAGGGCTTTCAATAGGCTTTTCAAAAGTCTTCTGATGACCTGGAAGGCTGCATCTTTGCCACTCGTATATTCCATCGGACAAAATTTAAGTTGGATTTTTAACACTTTACAACAAAGTTGAAAAGTGTTTATGACTTTGTTCATTCTGTCTGTCTGTCTGTCTGTCTGTCTGTCCGTTAGCACGATAACTGCCGTAAAAATGACTTAATCAAAATGAAATTTTAGTATGTTGTTCAGACGGTCTATAGGACCTATGGGAATATAAATGAATAATATCACCCAATTAGTTTTGGATTGAACCCGGGTTGAAAAAATGGAATACATTGAGCCCTATGGGACCTAATTTTTCAAACATTTTTTAAGCGGATTTAAAATTCACAAATTGCTTCGAAAATTTTAGGCAATATTCAAATTGTTCCGTAAAATATATAAAAAAAATTCAGCGAAATATATTCAGTTGTTTTTTAAATAAATATTAAAATAATAATAACACCTCTTATATGAAGCGATCACGTGTCCATGATATGAAACGATCACATGACCCACTTCAAAATGATATATGGCATCCATCTTGTGTCAAAATCGTGATTTTTAAAGTTCTTTTTAATTCATATTGAGTGTTATATCCGTCCTAAAACTACTTTATCTTTGCCTAAATTATGTGCATCTACATACTGAAACAACGCAATGACAATATATTTCAGTTTAAATGCTCTTCCAAATTTCATTATTTCTACTATTAAGCCTATTTTTCACCTATGTAAAATGTAAACAGCAAAATATGAAGAATGAGTTGTATTAGAATCGCTGTCCATGGAGTCTGCTTAGCTGATATGAATGAAATATTCATTGATTTTGGAAAGAGAAGGACGATATTTTTCGATGAAGTTTTACGCATAGAGTTTACTTACTTGTAACTCCATGGTCTTAATTTTTAAATAAAATAAATTATTATAGTATTGTGATGAATGACATGAATGGGGGAATTATTTATGAATGAAATGTTGCTTTTATAGAGAGAGCCAAACGTGTTATTTTTTTATGACGTCATTTGAATGAATTTCAGTTGTTTTCGATGAAGTTTTCAAATATAATAAATTATCGTAGTATTATGATAATTCTAAAATTATTACCGAGGAATGTATCACATTTTAGAGACGTTTAAACCAGGCAATTTATATTTTAATGCCGTCATTTGAATGAAATTAATTTTTTTCGATGAAAGTTTAAGGTGTCAAATATAATAAATTAATGTCTGATAAGTTTTAAAATATTACCGAGGAATGTATTGCATTTTAGACATGTTTAAATAAAATTGCATTGAAGTTGGAAAGTGTTTCATAATCAATGCTTTAAGCATGATTGATCGTTCTTGTTTTACCATATCCCGGGGAGGAAATTATGGATATTTAAAGACCCTTTAAGTCTTTATAGACCAAGAAGCCCTAGTGTGGATTAGAAGGCTGAATCTTTGCACAATATTATCGACAACTGGAACGTAATAGAATCGTATTTTCGATTTTTTGAGGGGCAGAAAGCGGGGAAAAGATACTGTCTACCAAAATACTTTTCAAGCCATTACAGGGAACATAAAAGGTAAAAACTCGACCACGGGGCAGAACCTAACTGGGCCAGTTTTCAATTAAGATAGCTATTTTCGACGTTTAGTACCATATATTATAAAATAAAGTAATAAGTATTAAAAAAAAATTCAGCCTAAATTTTTAAGAGTGTTAATTTCTCTGTCTTTCACAGAAAAATTATCACTCTGAAACAGGCTTGAATACTTAGTAATAATAATAAAAAGAAACTAACTGGATTACAATAGAAATAATTTGAAAATAATAATGATAATAATAATACAAATAATAGTCTTGCTAACAAAAATAACTTTAAAGGGCAGTAAATATTTTACTTGTGGTCTGTTCAGTTATTGTTTGTACCTAAAATCACATTGTGTATTTTATAATAATGGCACGATGCAAAAATAACAAGGAACACAGGCCACCATATCTGGCATTTATATTTCCTATTTTAACTATAAAAACACATTTTTTATAAGCAAATGATTTTATAATCATTTGTTCAGGTGTGTACATTTCACTTTTGACGGAACTGTTAAGCATACGAATTTATATATATTTAGTCATAAGAATTAATTTATACTCACCTCACTCCTCTGTAATTCGATTCTGAATTAATATCGGTCATCATCTAAGCTCTATCTATAACCAATCTTTGAAATTATATGTTTCAAATAAAAAGTTTAAACATTTTTCGAATAATTTTCGCAGGAATCCTTTGGGAACCTCCATTTACCTTCGAAATTTTATGTAGAATCTATACCAGTCATTATTTAAGCTATATCTTTAGCAAATCCCTAGGAATTGATGCTTAAAAAAAATGCAAATTTTTGAATGGGAAGTAATAGCTTCAGAGCAGGAAGTGGAAATATTTATTGAATCCTTTTACTCTTCCGGAATTTGTTGTATCATTCCTTATCTAAGCTCTATCTATAGACAATATTAAGAAATATATGTTTCGAGGGAAAACCGGAAGTGGAAAAAAAAGCAACAGAGGTGTAGATTCTGAATGAACCACCCGACCGCCTCTAGAATTTGAGGCTGAATCCATATCAGTTGTCATCTAAACTTTATTTATAGCCAATCTTGTGTTTAAGTATAAAGAAAATTGAAATCTTTTGAATCGAAAAGAAGTACCAAAAGTGGAAATCCTTAGTGAACCCCATACTTCTCCGTAATTTGAGGCTAAATCCGAATCAGTCAGTCATCACCGATGCTTTATCTATAGCATACCTTGAAAAATATATGTTTCAATAAAGTATTTTTTCACAAAAACAGTAGTATGGCAAATTTTTTTACACAAATAAATGCATAGATTATTTTACCAGTGTTTACTTTCTGTATTTTATACTGCAAACATATTTATACTTACATGTTTTGAATATTTATAGGGTATTTGCACTAATCAAAAACGCCGTATTTCTTAAATAACTATTTTGCCTTCGACTGCAACACAAAGAAACAGGTCTTATCACATCCCATGACTTTTTTTTAGCAAACCTAATGGTTAATTGCTTCTGCTACGACAAGCAATAAGTTTAGTCAAGTTATCTTCATACTGATAAGCCTCTACTAGGAAAAATCTTATGAACTTATCTAGAAAAATGAAGCCGATATGTTTCTTCATAATCCTTATGATTGTCCCAGTTCGATTTATAGCTTCTTTTACCCCTAATCAAGTGAATACAAAAGATTATATATATATATATATATCTTCTTTTTTCATTCGAAAGATCTTATTCAGAATCGGAAATAAAATATCCGGCCACAGTTATACTTTCGACTTGTTTGCTGTCGTTAGCAAAAATCAAATAGAAACGTCAAGAAGAAAATAATCTTTGATCAGTGTACAAAAGAGTGATAGAATTCGCATCAAGTAGAGTTAGCCATCCTTACTGATAACGATCACGGAGAGGAAAACGATGACTATGATACTCGAAAACCCTAAGGACACGGGTTTGAATTATAATAAAAAAAGAATGATGAAATGAAGCATAATGTATTCTGACATGCAAGGCTTATATATATAAACTATGTATATGTATGCCTTGTTATTAATAACCTTTATTATATATAAATATATATATATATATATATATATATATATATATATATATATATATATATATATATATATATATATATATATATATATATATTTATATATATATATACACTCTTTTGCAAAAAGAAAATAGAAACACCCAGCACCCCTAAAAAATATTCCAATCATCTCGAAATTCCGCATGCAAATGCCTTTATACTAAGTATGCAAATGATTAAATTTGAAAAGGCCAATGCGTGTTAACTTCGGTCATAGCGCGCGTTTCTACTGCTCAATTAGCATCCTATAAAACTGGTTTAAAATGTGGACGGTTTATCTTTGCTCGTTATCGGCGTTGCAATTCCGCGGAGACACAACCAATAATGCCATTACGACGTTCCCGAAGACCTTATAAGCAATTAGACGAGTTCGAACGTGGTCGTATAGTCGGGATGGGTGAATCTGTCTGCTCATAACGAGCAATAGGCCGCTACCTGCACCGAACGGACGCTGCTGTGCAAACGTGCTGGCAGCAATGGTTGCTACAAGGAACTCATCATCGTAATGAAGGCTCTGGAAGGCCAAGGTGCACAAATGCGAGGCAAGATTGGATGATTGTGCGACAGGTCCGAACTGGCCCAATGGCATAATTGTCCGCCATTCAACGTGCTACAGCATCTTCCATACCACCCGTGGTACCTTCCACCATCTCACGGCACTTAGATCAGGTGGGGTTACGCTACGCTCACAGTGGCTTTTAAGACATTTGCCTATAACCCCATAACATTGACAGAGTCGTTTGGCGTGGTGTCGTAACCGAGCATAATGGCTGCCACCAGACTGGCATCGCATAGTGTTCAGCGATGAATCACGCTTCAGTCTTTCAGCAGATGGCCATCGGGTACGTGTGTGGAGGCGCCAGGGCCAGCGGTCCCAATCAGCCTTTGTTTTACACAGGCACACAGTAGGGCGCGATACCCCCGTGATTAGCGCTCGGGAAATGCAATGGATAGGCCGTGTTCGATTCTCTGTGTTCACGCGGAGTACGATCACGTTAAACATGTGGATCCGTAAGTCCTTCCGAGAAGTTGGTGGTAGGAGAAAGAAGATACGTCCTCTAGGACCTCTAGGTAGGTCCCTATGGATGCCTCCGCCAGTGGGTTCTGGTCTAAATTGTGTAGCTCTTCCCGGTGTGCTAAATTGTTGTTGTTGAGACCCAGATCTTCCGACCTACCAGAAAGGTGGTGTGCTAAATTGTGTATCTCTTCTCCGTCTAAAGAGTTACCTTACACCTTTCTGGGAGGTCGGACGATCTGGATCTCAGCAACAACAGCAGCCGCAGATTCATTGCCCCTGGTGTGATGGTGTAGGGTGCTATCTCTTACGACAGCAGGTAGCCCCTAGTCATCCTGCGTACAACTTTACCAGCTCAACGATATGTTGATGAAATCCTCCGGCCGTTTGTGCTACCCTTCATGGCACGTCATTTTGAGGCCATTTTCCAACACGATAATGCCCCGCCACATACGGCTCGCATATTTGTGGATTATCTCCGTGCTGTGGATACTGGTTCTTGGCCAGAAAGGTCACCAGACCATTCGCCAATCGAGCATGTATGGGACACGTAGGTCGTCAGATTCGTGCACCTAGAAATGCACCAGATCTGGAGCAAAAATCAAAGAATACCTGGCAGAATGTATCGCAGGATGACATTAGGAAACTTTATCACTCCTTACCTAGACGTATATAAGCATGCATTGCCGCCAAGAGGGGTTCACCAACTACTGATTTGAAAATTCAATTGCTAACCATTGATAGGTCCTGCGACCTTGATTTTGTAATAATTTCATTACCTGTGTATGAGCTGTACACATATTTAATTTCAATAAAAACAGTCACTTTCTTCATGGTGCTTCGTTTATTTTGCGGAAGAGTGTATATATATATATATATTCATGTTTATGAAAATTGCAACATAATAAAGGGATTGTCAGATTAGAATGGAACATACGGAACATGCAATTGATTAGAAATGCAGAGTAAATGTGCATGCCTGGGCTCCGCAGCGCCCTCTGAACGGTCGTGCGAGGAGTATAAATAGAGGGCTGTGGAAGAACTAGACAAGTATGGTATCGATGTCGGCGAGGAGTTGTAAACTCTTTTGCTGGAGTCACTATGCCTCAACGTCAGAAGGCACCTTATAAACCTTATAATCAAGCTACAGAGCTCGAACGGGGACGCATAATCGGCCTGCGGGAAAGAGGATTTTCGTATATTGCTGTCCGTACGGGGCATAATGTCACGACAGAAATGCGAGTGTGGAAACAGTCGCCCGAAGTAAACCGGTAGCATTAACCGGTATTCAACAATGGGCAGATGAGTACAGACTATGGCGTGCGGATTGGCACCAAATCGTGCTTTCGAACGAGTTCCGATACAACCTGGACTACAATGATGGCCGCATACGCGTTAGACTGTAATGTAGTGAGCTCCATGTTCCTGTATGCGTTTTAGAGCGTCATACTGCACGAACGTTAAGTGTGATGTTAGGGGTGCATTTGGCTATCATAGGCGATCCCGGCTGCTACGCATTGCGGGTACACTACACATTGCGGTTGCAACAACCGATACAAAGATGTTTTGGAAATCAAAGTTATACCCTTCCTTCAGTACACTCCTATCGCTATATTCCAACAAGACAACTTTCGACCACATGTTGTTCAGAACGTCCAAGCCTTCTTCACTGCACAGCAGATACCGCTTCTTCCTTGGCCTGTCCGTTCGCCAGACATATCACCGATTGAACATGTATGGGACACGGTCACTCGGCGACAGGGCTATTACTGTTCACCAGCAGTCACCACCAATGCACTGTGGACTCGGATCGGTGAAGCCATTGCAGGAGCACATCGAAATTATCTTTGATTCGATGAGGCAATGTTTAGAAGCTCTTATTGCCGCTAGAAACGGCTTCACAAAATACTGATTTTATGAAAGCAATGTGGTTGTATTGGCCTGAAACGTTAATCATTCATTTGTATCACCATTAACAATATATGGTATAAATGTCACTCTAACCTGACCATTCCTTCGTGGTGTTGCAATTTTCATAAGTATATATATCTATATATATATATATATATATATATATATATATATATATATATATATATATATATGTGTGTGTGTGTGTGTGTGTAATTTAAAGATCAAACAATTTATTTTCTTTCACAATTTTAAAACAGATAATTGCACCTGTGCAAAGTAGTAATTTTAAAATTCTGTCGCTTTAATGATCTCAATTTTTGCTGGAATTATTGCTAACATTTTTCATAACTCTTGAGTTCGGTAACATGGAAGATTTTCCAATTTAAGATACATTTTTAAATACTGTAAATACGCCTTTTGACAGAACTTCAAAGAGTCGCTTTTAATGATTTCTATCATTAGATTAGTAATTAGACTGTTGTATAATCCTCTCGTAAGCGCATTATCGTTTGTAACACTTCGTGTATATTTTTTATTTTGCCCAGAAAAACAATCTTAAGTGGATTATGTTTGCAGAAGATATGTTAATTGATAGCTAATTACTTTTTTGAAAAGTGTTTTGAATCAAAATAATTAGCTTTCAGATTTTATTAGCCTGACATTTATTAATTTAACGAGCAATCGTGCCATTAGTATTTCGAAGTTTAATAAGCTAGTGTTTGTCACAGTATCTCCGAAAGCATGCAATTACTTATTTGTTTTGTTTGATATTTTCGTTACGTTTTAGACTTACATAATTATTTTCAATAAAAAAATTCAATAAAAAGCTTAATGAATTAATTCAAATCCGTTAATCTTTAAGTTAAAATACTTAAGTAACAATGTATGTATAGTTTCAAAGTTTTCTTTTAGTCTGAAATGTTTATATAAGCAAAAATAATTATTATCGGCACTTTATAGAAATTAAGGAATGATCTTTAATAGAGGAAAGAGATACACTAGTTGGTATGCCTTAAGTTTTATAATACTAAATAGTAAATTTTAGTATCTTGTGAGAAAATATACAAAAATTAATTTTCCATTCAAAAATTCAAAAATTAATCCTTGTTACATCCTTTTCTCGGAACTGGATATAGATAGATCTTAGATGATGGGTATATGGATTTAGCATCGAATATCGAAGAAAGTTTGAAGGTTCACTAAGGATTTCCACTTACGGGTCTAGCCGGCCGCCCAAATTGCTGCTCTATGTCCACGGATGAGCCGGATGGTCTGGGTTTTCGACTTACGGGTCTAGAGATGTCGTTTTTGGTTTTCTGAAAATTTGCATAACTTTGCGAAATAAGTGTGCAAAAGTATGAAGAAGTGTTTAATTATTCCGTCGAAAATGAATTGCTTGCCACCATATGAAAGATCCTTAACAAATTTATTATTTAGTTTAAACTAGTGTGAACTCAATTCTATTCTTCAGTGTCCTAATGACTTTACAAAGCCTCAATCTAAAGCAACGGTTGCAAGTAAATATAAAAACTTCGTTTTTAGGGTAAAAGCTTTTATTCATAACTCGCCAGAAGCAGCTTCAATGGAGGCAAATCATAAGAAATATCTGAAAAAATATATTGACTCAAGGACTCAAGGAAAGTCAATTACGAAGTACCCAGTACAAAAAACTAAGTTGTCTTTTCACTCCAATGTAATGGGGTTGGAAAATCATAGGAGTGGAAATTTACATAAATAGAGTTCATGGAATCTAGCGGTGTTAGAATTGGAACAAGTCAAAATTCAGAGTCCCTTGAGTCGCATAATTTGGGATAGAGGAGTAATTTCTCCTCGCAAAACAAAGCACAATTTTGAAGGGAATATAACTGTACTTCCCAGAACGCGACCTTGAGTCAGTGAGAAAAGCCGAGTGGAGGGAGTCCATCATTGGGAACTCGCAAGATATACCAGGAAAGGCAAAAAGCATCAGCGGAGGCCCTTTCTAACGAATTAATATTTTTTAGCAGCTAGTGCGTGATCACTTGTGCAAAATAAGTGAATTCTGTCGATAACTGCAGTGCCTCTTCTCAATTGAGTTAGTTCGTTTCCTAGAACTTTAAGGATAAAAGTTCGTTCATAATTTTCCTCGTAACATAAGAATTTTTTTAAACTCAATGTAACCATATTTGTCTTCATCTGAGGTGCGGGTGGTTTTGCGTATCGAATTATTATTATTTTCGTTGGAGGGAGGACCTTAAGACGGAGTAAAAGCTTGCGCATGAAAGCGAGTTGTTAACGAATTTACTGGGAAAAGTGCGGGGAACTTTTTCTCTCTGTTTTAGAAAATTAGGGCTTTTACGGTAACTTGCTGGCAGTGCGATTCCGTAATTTGTTTTTCACATTTGCACACGGTTTCTAAAGTTTTGAAGCATTTGAGTGAATAGTGCGCACCAGCACATTTAATAAACTTAGGAAGCAGCAATTTACAGAGTAGTTCCAAGTCTGACAGGAAACACATTATATATCGACCTTTCCGTTTTAATTTTAACGCCTAACAGCTTTATAATTTTTTGTATTTTGGGGATTTGTACATAGAATAATGGCATAAAAACTTTCTGGGTTTTGGCCCTTTCTATAGCTGAGTTATGGTGTTAGTTTCGATAGTTCGCATTTCCACTTCATTTTTGATTAGTTGAGTCCTTTAATTACCACTTTAAGTGGTTTTTTCTCATAAAGCAGGAATATCCTAAATGATACTTTAGCCTCGACACGTTTTCTTGAATTTTCTTATATTCATCACGCGGGTTTACTTTTAATTTAAAAATGTCTCCTCTTAAGTCACCTTGACGATGGAAGCAACGCATTTTAGGCTGGCTACGTACTCTAACTAATTCGCCGAGGGGGTGACGAAGAAGGGGGATGGGCGTTTTCCCTTTGGCATATTATTCGTGTCCATTGCATTTACTGTATCGGGGGCTGGAACTTCCGGTTCAAATATGGGCTTGACGGTGGAAATAGGTTTCGGCGGGGCCGCTTGTTGAAAGTGTTCTGGGAATATTGAAATCCATCTCGTCAACAAGAGGATGATTTTTAGCATTACTTTTAGTTTTAAATTCAAAGGCATTGGCAGAGATAGCAGGCATCGTAATTTGTTTCGAAACAACAACATTCTCGTTCGAAGAACTCACGAAGAGTGTTTTTTTGAAATGGCGTTGGTATCAACATTGTATCCAATGTGCTTGGAGATACCCTTAGCGCGTTCTGCTTAGGCTCTAAGCTGGTTGAAATGATCCTCTAGCATATTCTTAGGAGGATTAACAAGCAGTTCTCTGATATCTTCGCACTCAATCTTAGTCTTTTGTATATCAACCTTGGGCGAAGAATTACCACTAACAATTTCGATATACAAACCGGTTTAACAACAATTGATATTTAATGAAAATCCTCCAAAGACTTGTCCTTCCCAACAGTTTTCTTGAATTCATGCAAAGATCCTCAAAGAACTCTTTTCGTCGACGTGACTATACAAGATACAACAGTGGGGAGTTCAACGCATATGCAACCTCACCCTATGATTTTTCGAGACCAGTCTCCAACAAATATATTGATATAAACAATTAAGCTCAATATAAATATCTATATTAGAAACTTGGAAGTGATTTTTAACTTTCCATTATCATGTGTTAAAAATGTTCTGCTTATACTATATATATATATATATATATAGCATATTGTCCAGAGGTAACTTCCTCTTTTAGGACACGCCCGGTTAGAGCGCGAAGAAGAATAAGGCCGTGTGCATATATAAACATAAATTTATTTACATTATATAAATATTTACATAATATTGATTAAAATTATTTAAAATACAACTTCCCATATTCAAAATGGGATGTATACCAATTTAAGATAACCAATACAAAAGTGTATAGAGTCTCACAGACTAAGATGGGAACAGATGGGAACAGATGGGAACTAAAAATTAAGATTAACTATCCCTAATATTAGTTTGAATCATAATAAATCGGAGAGAGAGGTAGGTCAAAAGAACATAATAGGAAAAATTCCCCGATGGGTAACTCACCGAACATCACTGGCCGCGGTCGGTATCGCATCCCTTTGGATAGCGGTCGTTCGTCAGAACACGTCTTTTCAGCATCGTCTCCCAGTTCCTTCTCCTCGCTCCTTTTCTAAATTTCTGAAAACTCTCTCTCTCCAAGATTTTAAAACACTTCCCTGAGACGCACAAATCTATCTCATTGGATTCTGGGTCTTAACCCCTTGACCCCAACGCAACACCATAGGCTTTTTAGCCCCCAAAAAACAAAGAAACCCTTTCTCACGCCCTTGTGAAACTAATATCCTTTCGGCCTCTAATTTAGACAGGCCGCCAACCTTATGATCCAGTCCGAACCGGACAAACGTTGAAAAATTTCGGTAAAAATTCGATCTCACAAGGTTTACCGCGTTTCCTGTTTTCGATTCCGTGTGCAACTGGCTATCCACAGGACGACCCCCCAAAATAAACACGTAAACTCTAGATCTCACCCCCGAAAATATTGGATCACGGTTTTACCATGTGACAATATATATATATAATATATAAGTTGGAAATTGGAAGTTATCAAAGATATTGAAGTGTTATAGTATTTATGCGCAAAGCAGCTACAAATACTACACACGATATAAATATAAAAAGTGTAAAAGGCATTTAAAATGTGAAAAAAGAAGGAAGGCTTAGCGAGAAGATTACTTAATGGCGGTAAGGGGTTGTGACCTTACACCCCAGTTGTCAACATGCATGTCATAAATGCCGCGGCATTGCACTCCTGGACGCCTGCCCTGGCTGAAGATAGCCTCCGGAGTGACAATAACAATCATCACAAGACCGTTGAAAAAGAAAAATTCAATGATAAGATGAAGAGCATTACTGGATGGCAAACTAGTCCTTCTGACTATAATGACCTGTATATATCTGCGTGTTATCGTTCTGCGGTCCTTTTATTCATAGTATGCGAACCTTCATCGATCAAATTGATATAAAATTGATTTTAACTTTGAACAATATGCATTATTATTACCATAGAAATTATCAATATAATGTAGCATAAAAGGAATGGGGTATTGCTGAAGATATGCTTGTTGTAGAAATGTCCTATCAAAATCAATACGGAAGTCTTCATTGTTGATAATTCTCTGTATTCTAGCCAATCCCCCCAAGAATACATTCCTAAATATATTCAAGTGAAGATTGGAATTCCAATTTATCAGACCGTTGATAGGTATATTAAAACTTTTTTATCATAGATAGTAAAATTTACGGGTATTTTACTGAAATCGATGCTTAAATCTAAAAATTCCACTACATTTTTAAGTGTAGTTGGATTTTCTTTCAAAATTAAGTTTGGTGGGTAGAAATCAAAATTCATTCTATAATTCTCATCTTCATATCCGATTATCAAATCATCCACATAACGTAGGTATATGATTTCATTATTAAGATGTAATTGGCTTTCATAATGGTTGAGGTCCAAATCTGCAAGTATAGATGAGCACCCCCCTCCCATGGGGATGCCTTTAATTTGCTGATAGAAGAAATTCCATTAAAAAGGTAGTTTTCTTTGGATGACAATATTAATTAAAGACTTATATTTAGTGAATTCTATTGTTTTCTTCAAGTCATATTCTTCATATAAAAGGTTTAGGATATGAGATAGGTCTTCAAGATCAATATTGTTGAAGAGTTCCTGAAAGTCATAGGTTTTAAAGTATAATGGATTTTTGTGATATTTTAAAGACTTTATAACTTCTTGACAGTTCTTGATGATGTAACTACCTTTATTATTAATTTCATGCAACAGAGATTTTAAAAGTTTGAGTAGAATTGAATTAGCTTTTGTAAGATAAGTATTATAACCGACTGTAACAGGTCTGAAACTAGTAAGACACTTATGCAATTTAGGAATATTAATTAAGTATGGGTACTTAATTCTGCTGGTGTATTTAATACCTGTTTTTTGATATAAGGCTTTAATCCTATTTTTAATTTCTTGGTGGGGAATGTTAACTTTCCGATATAGCGTTTCCTGTTTTCGATTCCGTGTGCAGCTGGCTATCCACAGGACGACCAAAATAAAAACGTAAACTCTAGATCTCACCCCCGAAAATATTGGATCATGGTTTTACCATGTGACAATATATATATATATATATATATATATATATATATATATATATAAATATATATATAATATATATATACATATATATATATATATATATATAATATATATATATATATATATATATATATATATATATATATATATATATATATATATATATATATATATATATATATATATATATATATATATATAAGAATAAAAGGGTTTGAAGATCCAATGAAAGAAAAATGAGAAGCTGTAACACAAAAATTCAACTGTCTAACAGGCTTACAAAACATATGTGAAAATCAACAATTCCTCAAACTAATGGAAAAAAAAATAAATAAAATACTTATCGAATCAACAAATCAATGAAAAGTATCAAAATACAAAGGTATGGAATCGAAAAAAGAATAACAAACGAAATCAAGCACTAACGCTATACACGTGGACGAGGCTCTAAGCCTAAATCATGAATTGTTCACCTCTACAAAAATCTAATCATGTCCAAGTTTTTTTAAGAAGCAAACACAAAAATGTATGTTTCTGAAGAAATAGATAGATTATATATATATATATATATATATATAAGATATAAAATTGTAACTCCAATGTTAGAATGTAAGTAGTAACTCATAATACACAACCCAAAATTTTCTACAAAATACAAAGAAATAAAAGAAATTCAACCATAAAGAGGAAATTATAAAGCGTAATGCAAGTCATAAAGACAAAGACAATCAACAAATTTCAAAGGTGAGGAATGAAAATAGGAAAACAAAAAAATAGAGCAAAAAAGCTTGCACGTGGAAGAGCTGTAGGTTCAAGATAAGTTCATTTCGAAAAAAGTCTTTTCAAGTCCATATATACCTTCGAAATGAACACAAAGATGCTTGTTTCTGAAACACAAGATAGATTTTATCTATAAACTTGTGTTATATATATATAAGATATACTATATATATACTATACTATATATATACTATATATATATGATATATATATACTATATATATATATATATATATATATATATATATATATATATATACACTGACTTCCAAAAGTTAAGCACGCAATGCAAATTTTCATTTTTCGAAAGAGTATTTGAATTTTAGTGACTGAATATCACTGCGGAAGTAGATGGCAGTATGCAAATATCGTATGTTACAGGGAATCACCATTAACTGTCCGGATATATGCTAATTAGGCAGTCGTTGAAGATACCAGCATTCTGAATGGTTTGAGGAAGTGCATTTAAATACTGATATGAAGTGTTTATAACATTTATAGGATTACTTTTTATGATATTCGTCATTCTATAGTTGACAGATAGTGACCGCTGTCGTGCTGTCGGACGCATTGAAGCAAAATAGTCAATCAAATATGTCGCTGTTTTCTTTGGCGTTGATCATTCGGTAATTTCTCGATTATGGAAACAATCCCAAACAAGTCAAACAGTTGTCCGGAGACCTTCGCCCGATCGTCGAAGGGTTACCACCCCTCTGATGATCGGTATTTTGCTATAATAGCCAAGCGGAATCGACGAGCGATCTCCACAACTGTTACATCCATGGTTGCAGAGGCACTTAGTAAGACAATATATGCCAGTACTGTACGCCGAAGGCTCCACGTGAAGGGACTGTACACCCAAGTACCACGCTTTTATGTTTCACTAACAGTCCAAGTCAAAGGGGCAAGATTAAAGTGGTGGTGTCAATTGGACTGTCTCAGATTGGTGCAGCGTCCTGTTCACGGATGAGTCCAGATTTACCCTGGATTCAGATGAAAAGCGTGTAATGGTCAGTTGATAAGGGTGTAATGCGAGGCACACGCAATCAGGCCAAGAACATCATCGAACATCACGCATTCAGAGGTGGTTCCACTCATTGGCATGGCAACGTCATGGTGTGGGCTGGAATTTCAATGGGATATAGCACCGAACTGCGCATCTTTAAAGGCGGTTCTGTGACGGCTGCGCGGTATCGGGATAAAGCCCTAGACCCCATTTGCGAGACTCTACGCTGCAGCAGTTGGTCCAGATTTCCTCCTTATTGCCGATAATGTCCGTCCCCATCGAGCTAACGTCGTTGACAAATACCTGGAAAGTGGTGGCATTTCTCGTACGAAGTGGTCGGCGTATTTCCCCGACCTTAACTCCATTGAAAACTTTTGGGATGCCCTCAGCCGTGCGGTCTCTGCACGTTTACCTTCTTCAAACAGTCTCAGAGAGTTGGGAACTGCCCTATTGGAAGAATGGCCATTGCTCGCATCTGCGATGGTTGATCCACTCATTGAAAACATGGAAAATCGTTGTAAAGTTTGTGTGAAGGTTCGGAGTGTCACATACCATATTAATGTAAGTTTTGTTTAGTTTGTTTGTCTTTAAACATCATTTTGTTAATGACCCAAATGTGACGTCATCATATAACTTACGAAAAGTAAATATTCTTTGTATTATTATAAAAGTAAATATATAATTATTATAAAAGTAAATATATCTTTGTACATAATTATTGTTTTCTTTAATGCATAAACGCAGTTGTTATCATCTTCATGTACAATTTTGAGTTAATCAAAGCTTTACTTTTCCACTTTTGTTGATTTTACCGTCAGTCTTTAACTTTTGTAAGCCAGTATAAATACACTCTAAGAAAAAATCGACGCACCCCGCAAAATAATCCGATAACGGTAATGAAACTTTACATGCAAACACCTTTCGACCGAATATGCAAATGATCACAAATTCGCAGCCAATGAATGAATAGTCGGAACTACACCGCATTGAAACTGAGCACCATGGTTGTGTGTATAAGGAGCGAACCTCGCTTTCAGGAACAAAACGCGCATTGGAATTCGATTGCGTTTAGGTTCCTTGATTATAACATTGCTTCGCCGACGAATTCGCGGCGACTTCGAGCATATGATGGTGTTTGAAAGAGAGCTTGCTGTCGGACTGCATGAGGCGTGCTGGGCACACCCACGAATCGCTCGGCATTTGGGAAGGAGCGATGCAGCAATTAGACGATGTTGGCAAGAATGGGTTCGGAATGACAGATTTCAACGGCAATCGGGCAGCGAATGGTCTAGAGCGACGACAGAACTGGAAGATAGGGCGATTATAAGAGCAGCTATGAAAGCAATAGATCCGTCGTTATCAACCATCCAATGTGTGACAAACAATGAAGTGACCACCCGGACTATTAATAGAAGACTACGGAAGCGGAAACTATACTCGCGGAGCCCATTGCACCGCTTACCACTGACCAGCATGCACCGTCAACAGAGATTGCAATGGTGTAGCGCCCGATCACCGTTTCGTATTTGGAATGAATTATCTTCAGTGATGAGTTCCGTTTCGAACTGAGTCCCGACTACAGGGAGTTATGGTCTGGGGTGCCCTTGATAGCCGGACGCCTTTGATAGTCATCCGTTTCACCATCACAACACAGCGGTACGTTGCCGACATTCTACGACCCGTTGTATTGCCATTCCTTTCGCGATACCTCGGGCTAACTTTCAGCAAGATAAAGCCAGGCCACACACGGCACGCCTCTCTATTGATTGCCTACGTGCTTACGACACACATCCTTGGCCAGCCAGATCCCCAGATCTCTCACCTATTCAACACATTTGATCTGAGATGAGTCGTCGCCTGCGACCATCCCAGAGTGTAGACGATTTTGCTAGTCAATCGAGGGCCATTTAGAACGACATCCCTCAGACACCATCCGGCAAATTTATGCATCAATGCCACATCGGGTAACAGCTTGTATCAAGGCCAGAGGTGGACCAACGCCATATTGACTTGTTCACTTTGTGTAGATCTTTCAGTGCAATAAATCATCCAATTGTTTAATCATCCATATTTTAATCATTTCTGTTTCGGTACATCTATAATACACGTACCAAATTTTGTCTGATTTGGATAATTCTTTCTTGGTGTGTCGATTTTTTTGTCTTAGAGTGAATTTATATATATATATATATATATATATATATATATATATATATATAATGTATGTATGTATATATATGTATATATATATATATATGTGTGTGTGTGTATATGTATATATATATATATATATATATATATATATATACAGAGAGGAAGAGGCTAAATATTGAAATATTGGACTTTAACTGTCTCACAATAATGGTATTTTTGCAGGCCGTTTCTCAAAAGAAAAATGCCGGTTTTATTTTTCAAGGATTCGCCGAATTTAAATAGACAAGCACACCCACAAATGAACATTTTTGAAAAACTCTATTCGTCTTGGATTTTTATCAGATGAATGGCCCAAATATCAGGCCTCTATTACATTAAACAAAATCATATCTCACTAATTCGGAAAATCTAACATATTGGTGTGCGGCACCCCCTAAAGTGGCAAATATTGGAAATCTGAAATTGCACATTTTCTCCCTTTCAAACTGTCTACCGGTATACCAGATTTGAAGTCTCTATCCTATTGTGAAGCATGGTTTTTCTATCGCTTCACCTTTCGAAAGTTTTTCTGTGTAGCACACTCTTAAATAAATATTTTTCAAAAACCGTATTCATCTTGTGTTTTTTTATCATATGATCAGCCCATATAGTAAATAACAAGCCTCTATCAGATTGTAAAGGAGACGTTTTTCTTGGTTCGTCAAATCAAATATTTTAGTGCGCGGCACCCCCTACTATAGCAAATAATGGAAAACTGAAATTACACACTTTCTTCCTTTCCAACTATTCACTCGTACACCAAGTTGGAAGTCTCTATCTCTTCGCGAAGCATACTTTTTTTTTTATCATTTCACCTTTCGAATATTTTTGTGGGAGTACCCACTCCCTTAAATATACATTTTTGAAAAACACCATTCTTCTTGGGTTTTCTATTAAATGATACGCACATATACCAAATATCAAGCCTCTATCACGTTCTAAAACGGGTGTTTCTACTTCATTCCAAAAATAGAAAATTTTTGTGTGTAACACCCCCTGAAGTAGAAAATATTGGAAAGCTGAAATTGTACACTTTTGTCCTTCTAAACTATCTACCCGTACACCAAATTTCAAATTTCTATCGCATCCCGAAGCATGTCTTTTTATCAATTCACCTTTCGAACGTTTTCCTCTGGAACACACCCTTAAATGAACATTTTTGAAAAACTATATTCGTCTTGGGGGGTTTCGTCAAATGATTAGTCCATATACCAAATTTCAAGCCTCTATCGAATTTTAAAGGAGCCCTTTCTCATTTATTCAGTACATCGAACACTTTGGGGTGCGGCACCCCCTTAAGTAGAAAATATTGAAAATCTGAAATTGCACACTTTCTTCCTTTCGAACGATTTACCCATACACCAAATTTCAAGTCTCTATCTTATCGCAAAGCATGCTTTCCTATCATTTCACATTTCGAACGTTTTCGTGTGGAGCACCCCCTCTCGAGAACGTTTTCGAAAAATTCGACTTTTTCCGGGGGTTTTATCGAACGACCGAACCATGTACCAAATTACAAGTCTCTATCTATTCAGGAAGTGCCTAAAAAAACGTGACAGACGGACGGACGGACAGACAGATAAAGAGACAGACGGACACTTGGTAATTAGTATATATAGATAGAAACTACCCCCTTAAAAATACATTTTTGAAAATCTCCCTTCTTGGATTTTCTATCGCATGATTTTCCCATATACCAAATATGAAGCTTCTATATCACGTTTTAAAAGGAGCGTTTCTCTTTTATTTCGAAAATCGAATATTTTGGTGTACGACACCCCGTAAAGTAGAAAATACTGAAAAACTTAAATTGTACTCTTCCCTCCAAACTATTTACCCGCATACCAAATTTAAAATCTGTATCTCATCTCGAAGCAGGTTCTTTTACCATTTCGCCTTTCCAACGTTTTACTCTAAAGCATCTCCCCCTTCCCCTAAATGAACATTTTTGAAGATCCATATTCGTCTTATGTGTTTTCATTAAATGGTTAGCTCATATACCAAATTTCAAGCCTCTATTAAATTTCAAAGGAGTAGTTTCTCAATTACTCGTCAAATCGAAAATTTTGGTGTGCGGCAACCCCTATAGTAGAATATATTGGAAATCTGAAATTGCACACTTTCTTCCTTTCGAATAATTTACCAGTACACCAAATTTAAAGTCTATATCTCATCGCAAAGCATGCTTTTCTATCATTTCACTTTTCGAACGTTTTGGTGCGAGGCAACCCCTCTATAGAACATTTTTGAAAAATTCGATTTTTCCAGGGGGTTTTATCGAACGATCGATCCGTGTACCAAATTGCAAGTCTATCTATTCGAGAAGTGCCTAAAAAACGTGACAGACAGACGGACATTTGACAATTAGTATATATAGATTCAAATGTTTTACTACGCTAAGATGTGTACTACATTTCAGTTCTCTGGGAAGTGTGTTAGGAATGCCATTAAAAATGTTGAAACAGACAGACAGTCATGCCGACTAAAAAATAAAAGCTCTTAAAAAGTCACACGATGATAAGCTCCTCCACTTGGACTAACTAAGTGTCGGATTTCTCCACGTCGTCAATCTTATATTCTGTAAAATTCTAATTCAAGACATAAATTACTCTCTGTAACTAGAATAAGATTGAACCATAATACTACTGGGGAAAGAAAACGAACTGCATAACATTTTCCGGCGCCTACTGGCTGGAAGGATTAATAAATAATTTTCTAGGTATAACGAATGAAGTTGAAAGTGCTACGAAGGGAGCTAGGTGGGGGCTGAGAGGCAACCCCATCAAACATGCCGAGGCTCCACAATACTTCGTTTTGGATAAGGTTCAAGATTCGACGATGTGTTTGAAAATCTACTCGAATCTTTTCCTTTCCACTGCAAAAAGTTTTATTTCTGGAACAGAGCCAAAGATCTGGATGTCAGTTTTGGTGCACCGACACAAGAATGCAAAGTAAAATGCATATATATATATATTCTAGAAAAAATGATGAAATTTGCTACCGATAATATTTTAAAGATTTATTTAATATTCATAAAGATAGAAGTCTATAAATAATGTATGGCAGTAAATAGATATAAAAGAGCACAAAAAGATACACATTTATGATAAAGTGTGAAAAATGATTACACGGTTTGAAATCAATTGCGGTATTTCAGGATTGAACACTTATATCTTGACAGAAGGATGCAAGTTTGATACTAGATGGAGGGGGGGAGGGCATCTTATGAAAGTTGATTACCGACATAATTGACGCTCCAAAAAAAGAAAACATACTGAAAAAATTCAAATTTACACAAAATTACCCCCAAACGTTTCTATCGTTCTCTTTCGTAACCCAGTTTAAAGGTTGTTCTGAGCGAGTATCACTAGATGTGCATAAGCGAATTACGCTGAAAACATTCTTTTTGGAAATTACAGACCCTAATTTATACGCAATGTTCGAATTTAATAAATCTTCATGCTTATTACTGCACAAACGCCTTTATCCAAAGTTCAATTCTCAGAAGCGTTTAATATCCAGAAAATAGTGATGAAACAACATTTACAATGTTTTTGTATTTCTTTTATTTAGCTGTTCTTCCTTGCGGCATTCAGAGTTTTGCCGCAGTTTAATTGTTATAACGCCTTTTGTTTCGTCATCATTCAATCAAAATTGATCTACGACGTAATTGAAGCTCCGAGGAAAGGTAAACATTATAAGAAGGAAGAAAAATCAAAGTTAGACGAAATTACACAAAACGTTTCTAATATGTGCATGGGTAAATTACGCTAAAAATATTCTTTTTGAAAATTATAAAGCGTATTTTAAGCATAATTTTCTAATTTAATGAGTCACCATGTTCTGCTTCATCCAAAATTAAATACTCAAAACAGTTTAATATCAAGAAAATAATGCATGAAACAAAACATTTATGAAGGACCTTTCACATGGTGGTAAATAGTGCGTACGCTTCACATTTCACAGAAATATTAATCATTTACATTCCCTTTTGCATATTTGTTGTGCACAGTCAGACGAATTTTTGAAACAATCGGAAATGGAAATCTTTAGTAAACACTCTCCCCCTTTGGAATTCGCAGCTGAATCCATATCAGTCTTAATTAAAGTGATATCTATAGCCAATGCTGAGAAATAGCCAGTTTAATAGGGGGCGCGAGGGGGCGCGCTCGCGCCCCCAAATTTTTTTTTTCTGGACCAAAAAATTCTTATTCTGGACCAAAACTGAAAAGGCGTAAAAAAATTCCAATCAAATTCAGTGAAAAAAAAATCCCCAAGGTGCAAAAAGTCCCCATAATGATGTTAAATCATATCACAGATTCAATATAAAATTATAGATTCAGTATCTAATGAAATTGAGACAAGATTTAATGAGAACAATATATCCGTTTTGTTTGCCCTTAGTTCAGTATTATCTGAATAAGATATCGGAAAAGAAAAAGAAAAAGTTTCAACCATATGCAAAGTATATAACTTCCAGAAAGAGGAATTGCTATGTGAATTGCGACTGTTTTATTCGATGGTGAAAAATATAAACATAGACCATACCAATTTTAAAGTCGCCTGAATTATTTTAAAGAGCGGAATTTAAAAATGTGTTTCCTGTCATAACATTATTAGTTAAATTATTTTTGACTGTGCCAATCAGCTCAGCCAGTTGTGAAAGGTCTTTTTCGTGTCTCAGGAGGTTGAAAAATTATTTTCGCAATACAATGGTACAAGAAAGACTTTCATCTTTAGCTACTTTAGCTATAGAATAGGATATATCCCTGGATTATGATGATATTGTAACAAAATGTTCTCTTCATCCAGACTCTAAGAACCGGCGTTTAAAACTTCAATAACAGGTAAATAAATATAGATAATTGTATTTAGAAAAATTATGTTAACAACAATTATGTTACCACAATTATGTACAAAAATTATGTTAGCAACAATTATTTTTCTCAACATCCATTTACTTTTGTGATCCCTCTCCCCCCCCCCCTGTTAACAAACATTTTATTTATTTCATATTAGAAATTTTCATACAAATCTCGCACCCCCAAATGAAATGATGAAATGCCGCCCCTGAGTGAACCCCTAACTCCTCCGGAATTTAATGATAAATTCATGTTAGCCTAAAAAATTGAAGTTTTATCTATAGTGAGAACAGTTCTATTTATTTGAGAAACAGATATTTCAAGAATCATTTTAACTGGGAATGGACATTCTTAGTGAACCCCCAAAATCTTCTCCAGAATTTAATGCTGAATTCATACCAATCATCATGTAAGATTTATTTATAGCAAATCCCAAGAAATTTGTGTTTCAAAGAAAATGTACACTTTTGAATCGGAAGTAATATCTCCAAAACCGAGTTTGTAAATACGTAGTGGGTACCTTTACACCCTGCGGAAATCGATACTGAATTCATATCAGTTATTATCTAAACTCAATTTATAGCCAATCCTGATAAATAGATATTTCAAGAAAATTCTAGAACCGGAAATAAAAAAGAACCAGAAGTGAAAAGTCCTATAATGACCCGCCCCCTATTCTCGTCCTGAATTCATTCCTGAATTTAAATCAGTTATACATCTGAGCTTGATCTATACCAGATCCTGAGAAATAAATGTTTCAAAGAAAATGTTTCCGTAAAAATATTATTATGGCAAAATTTTTGCCACCACTAGCGTTTATCGTATTTTTACCTTTCTTTTATTTAGCTGCTCTCCCATAAGACTCTCTTTGTTTTGTCATCACAGCTTCAATGAAAGCTGATCTACGGCGTAATTGAAGCTCGAAGAAAGCAAACATTGTAAAGAAAAATCCAGATTACACGAAATTACCCGAAACGTTTGTAACACTCGCCTTCATTTCGTCAGTGTGTAATCGATTCTAGAGTATGCTGCGGTTTACAACAGAAAACCTATATTCCAAAAGAATGTCACTTATGCCCATTTCTCGCTCGTTTCTCTTTTTCTTAGCAACATTGTTTCTCTCCCGAAGAAAAACCGCTGAAGTTGTCAAAGAGAAAGGTCGCTACAAATGGCAGCTCTTTTACTATCGTACAATGGATTCATTCTTATTAACAATGGAGTTGGAAATGAGGGGATGGTCTATATCATAGAATTAATAAAAGAATGCGCCCACATTTTGCTTAATGAAAATGTTAAATCAAAATGAATAGCACTATCGAATGAGGAGATAGTCTACATCATCGCAAAATGAAAGAATGCTCCACTATTTGTTCTTTGAAAATTTTACATCAAAATAAGTAACACTAGTAAAGGAGGATATGATTTATGGCATTACATTAATTAAATAATATGTTCGCCTTTAGTTTTTTGAAAATGTTTGATTAAAATGTGTAGCACTAGCAAATGAGAATGTGGTCTATAAAAGCACATGAATAAAAGTTTGTCCACATTTTGTAGTTTAATCGAGATGGCATAAATTGCAGAATGCTTCACGATTAATTTTATGCAAATATTAAATAGAAATGACTAGCATTAGCAAATGAGAAGATCATCTATATCAAAGTATGATTTAAATAATGCGTCCATATTCCGTTTATTAAAAATTTTACAGAATTAATAGCATTATAAAGGGAGAATATGGTCTATATGATCGCATTAATAAAAAAATTGCGTCCGCATTTTGTTTCTTGAAAATATGAAATTAAAATGAGTGGCACTAGTACATAAAATAATGTTCTGTATCCTTGCATGAGTGAAATATTGCTTCACAATTTATTTTATGAAAATATTAAGTCCAAAATAAGTAGCATTGGCAAATGAGAAGATAATCTATATTATCGCATAAATAAAAAAAGGCCGTCCACATTTTGTTCAAAATGTTAAATCAAAATGAGAAGCACTGCCAACTTAGAAGAGATTTCTATATCATCGCATGCATGAAAAAAATGCTCCACAATTTATCTTATAGTCCTATTAAATCAAAATTAGTAGTACTAGCAAATGTGAAGATGCCTATATCATCACATGAAAAAAGGAATTTTTTTCGCATTTCGTTTTTTGAAAATATTAAATCAAAATAAGTAGCACCTATTTCAAAAGATAAGATGTCTATATCATCTGTCTATATGAATAAAAGAATGCGATTACATTTTGTTATTTTGAAAACTTTACACAATAATGAGTAGCACTGAAATTATATTTCATTGACCGTGATTCGCTATTATTTCTGAAATAATGTTAACCGTTTTACTTTTAAAATATATGTTTGATAGTATAGGAACTTCTATTAGTTGTGCATATCAATTAAAATCAGCATCTTTCTAGTTTTTATGGATTAGAGTAGTTTTACGTTAGATTTGAATTGCTCGATTCTTTTGAGCGATGTCGAATCCATGGACAAGCCAACAACATTTATTCAAACTATTTGCATTAATATACAGGCTGATCATAAATGAATTGAACGCAGTGTAAAATGCTATACAAATAAAATGTAAGAATACATTTTATTTTATTTTTACCATTTTATTTGCGAACACTCTCGTGCATAAAAAGAACAGTAGAGTTCCAAAATTATTCAACCCATTCAATCCGTTATATTCCTTATACAATAAGGAATATAACTTTCATTTTCTTTCTAAGCAGTGGAATTTCTAATATCTACAAGACAGAGGGGTGCATTTTTTACTGTGTACCACGTACAGTAAATGAACCTATACACTGTATATCTGAACACACCCCCGCTATTTTTTATACTAAGTTAAATCTGAACAAACCGCAGATTATATCTTGACGAATAATGCATAGAACATTTTATGCGTTCGATAAGTATGCTTATTGATCTATCCTGAAAAATGAATACACATTTCATTTTAACACTCTTTTACTACGAATACTTCCTTTAAAAGACCCTCAGAATTTGTTAGACTTCTATTTTTTCCATTAACGCTCTGAAAAATTTAAAAATCAATGTCATAAAAACAAAGTTTGAAATTTTTTCCCATTTTAAAGCCGTAAAATAGCAACACATAATGGGGGTTTTATTTTCTAAAAAGATCTTCTGAAAATGTGTTTTAAAAATAAAATATTAGCCGCATGAAACAAGTCTGCATTTAGCAATATGCGGTGTATAACAATTAATCAATTTTTTGAGTTCCCAAGTCTATTTTTAGTAATTTAAAACTCTGTGTACAAAAACTTATGGGAAGTAGGGAACACTTAAATAAACCGTTTTAGCAAAAGAAATGTCCACAGACAGCACCCTTTGGTGCTAGATGGCGAGCGCGACATTTGCTTACTTTTTTTCCATTATTCGTAAAGCAGAATTCGTACGTGTAACATAGAACATTGTACGTACAATTTTCATAATTTTCCTCTGTTTTACATAAATATAGCAACATTTTGAGTGCATGTTCATGGCGCATGTTACCTTTCTATTAGTGTGTATTTTATATAAAAAATTGCATATCAAATCTCCATATATTTAACATGTTTATATATGATTATCTTAAGTAAAAATTTTTAATTTATAAAAGCAATATTCAAAATATTGAAAACATTTGAAGAGGCCAATAAGATGAAGAGGCCAATAAAGTTTACGAATTGAAATTAGGTCTGTTCGTTTTCAAAAAATTTATAAAGCTAAATTGAAGTATTTATGTAAAATGTATGCATTATGCAATAGTTAGTTATTTTACAGTTAATTTTTAGAGATTTATGTAATTTCTTTAGTTATAGCTAGTTTTTATAGCTTTTGAAAGTTATTTTTAATTTTAAAGTATACACACATTTTTAAAAAGCTATGCTCACAAAAAAAAAGTTTTCAAACACTAAATGAGAAAAAATATTAAAACGTTTCCTATTTGTTAATATGGGAAAAATGAAACACTTGAAGAGAAACTATGTAATTTATTCTTTAAAACCATTACCTTGACCATATACATAGATATCTATAACCTTTGTAAAACTTTTTAAATGTACAAGCATATCCAGAACGTCTAAATCGATCAACATGAAATAGTAGAGATTTTTAATTCCATAATACTTTCCTTGTATTTATACTATGCATTACAGATAATGAGAAAATTATGCATAGCATCGTAATAACTACTTACAATTTTAGTCATACCCCATATTTTATTTGGGAAATGAATCAACATCATAACATGTATATTTCATAAAGTCAGTCAAGTGCTGTAAATTATATTGTATAACAGTATTGTTACTTTTAATCAATAAACTAGCACGCAATATGATAACAGTCAAATGTACGCTCGAAATAAATTAAGTTGCTATAATTCCTAGAATCTACTTTATTGCTATTTATGTATGTATTACGCTAAAGTCGTATAAAATGATAACAAGCAAGAACAAGAAACGTTTTTTAAAGTACACCCTTTTATTACTTACATGTAACTTAACAGCCTGAAAAAACATACTTCAATATTCAGCTTCATTATTGTTATCACATGTTTATTTTCTCTTTTACATATATATATATAGAAAGAGAAACGAAGCTGAATATTGCACTATTTTTTAACTATCAATTCTTATTCAGATCATCATTGTTGTAAACAAACTGTCCCCCAACTAAAATGGCTTGTAAAAATTTGAAAATCGAGTACATTCTATGGGGAAGGGCAGGACAGGTTGACTTGATCAAGTTGAAATACAAAAGAATTTAAATGTACCACCATAAACAACGACATACTAAATTTAATGTCGTTACGATTAGTGGAACCTGGTTAGTTAAGACCTCAAATATTTGAAAAGCGGCAAATTGTATATACTTAATGTGATGTTAAATCACAAATGGTGAAAAAGGATTCTAGTGAAGATGTGGTATTAAAAGCTTACACAATTAAATTCAAACCATCTATTTCTCTGTAGAAATGAAATTTTTACCTAGAAATCAACTTGTTAATTATAATATAGCTATTACAATTAATCAATCAGCTGTAATGCTGCTTAGCAATTATAGTATGACAAGCTACATTACCCACTATTATTATTACATGTTATAAGGATATGCGAAGTAATGGTTGGGAGTATATGAAAATTTTCAGCATATATTTTTGCGGATACATTGATGTTTTTTTAAAATCAAATTACTTTCTGAAAGTAAAATACACATATACTAGGGCGACCGGGTGTCAATATCCGTATCCCGGTTTTGAATATTAAAAATATGAAAAAAAATCTAGTATTTAAATCTGTAAAAGACAGGAAAACTAACAATTTTAAAAAATAAGGCTACGGCACTTTTAATAAGTTTTATTTTGCTTAACAATGTGTGGTTCTTATCGTCGAAAATAGTTGTCTCATTAGAAAATTGGCCGACTTAGGTTCTGGTCGGTGGTAGAATTACAGCCTCTTATGTTTCCGGTGCTTCGGGAAGGTTTTGAGAGACTTGAATCATCTCCCCCAACTCCAAATTTTGAAAATTAATTAACTTTGGCCCGGACGTAAATTCCCAATAGAAGTTTTGCCGTATGCTAATTATACACACTTTCACGACTTGCAGGACAAATATACCACTGGGGATAATTCTTTAAACCCATTTTTATCAATGATAGCTTTGGTAGGCTCAGAAATATTTCAAGTTTATTTGGTTCAGTCTCAAGTGTTAGATATGGCTACAGATCGCGCTGAACAGGATACTTAACAGCGATCACTTTGTATACCTGAATCTATAAAAAATATCTACCCTTTTCACTTTACTAAAATACACAGTTCAAGTACTACATTTAAATGCAAATTCGACAACCTGAGACAACCTCGCCAGTTATAGTCTATATTACTGAGATACCAAAATCCACCTATTTCCGAGTCCGTATTATATGCGTTAAATTTGAATCTCATCTAAATTATAGCATATAAGCATTAATTCCTGCCTCTTATATTAGCATTTCCAGAGAAGCTGTAGGTAACTCGAACATAAATGCGCATTTTAAATGAACACGGTATGCAACAGAATACTACATAGTCGTAATGTATACATTATAATCGTATTAACTAAATTAAAGAATAGTACTTTGATCATATATGCTATGCAGTGTTAATTATTCTAAAAATGATATCGTGATATTAGCCTAGTTTATAGTGTTACGATACTGTTATAAAAATTTACGAAATTGTCCCTGAAATGCATTTTGTAAGCTAAGTGAAGGGAATTCCTTACATAGCAAGAGTGGTGTAAATGGTAACACGTTTGGACGAAAACCTGGAGACCTGCTTTTATTTTTGTTCCACCCCAAATGTTGTTTTCCAATAAAATGACTTCCAAATGTCTACAATTGAAGATAGAACTAAAAGATATGGCTTAAAAATTTAAAAGTTGCGTTCGTAATATTATAAGACAGAATTTCACAAGCTTTTACTCATCAACATAAAGTGTCACGAATTATTCGTTTCACCGTAACCTATCACTTAACCGTTCACTAATTATTCATTTTAGCTTAAGATTTCACTTATTAGTTTCAGTTTCAACATAGGTTTTGCCCATTGTCAGTACACACATTATCCATACACGTATTCTCTGTACACTCATTATCCATACACTCAGTATCCGTGCACTCGTTATTCGTTTCAGCATAAAATGTTTTACAAATTATTCGTTTTAGCATAAGGTTTAAATTATTATTCATTCACTCATCGGTTTCATCACAAGCATTCAATCATTATTCGTTTCTTCATAAGATTTCACTGATTATTTGTTTCATCAAAATATTTTATTCATTATCCGTTCATTTATTATTGCTTTCAGCATAAGCTTTCATTCATTATTCACACACTCATTACACGTCTCAGCATGAGCTTCAGTATAAGCTTTCAATCATTATCCGTTCAGTAATTTTTTTGGTTCAGCATAAACTTCTCTCTTTATTCGTACATTCAATATAAGTTTCAGCATAAGCTTACAGTGATTATCATTACACTTATTATACATTTCTGCATACAATTTCATAAATTATTCGTTTCAGCAAAAGCATTCATTCATTATTCATTCCGACAAGAACGTACACTCATTATTCGTTCACTTATTCGTTTCAGCATAAGTTTTCACTTATTATTCGTACAGCTCTTATAAGTTTAAATGAATTATAAGCTCAATGCGTTAAATGAAATACTCAAAAGTGCAAAAAAGAAAGAAATTCATTTACCGAGAGAAGTAAAATTACGAATTGAATATTTTAGCGAGTTTTCGCCCTATCATCACCCTTTTCGAGAGCAATACTTATATTCATAAAATACGTACTTTAAAAAATGAAAACTATATCCCTAAAATTCAAGAATTTGGATATTTGACTTGTAAAACCGATTATCCGTCTGGAAATTCCCCTAGCTACAGATCTATGTTTGTTGATTGCTGTTTGTATCTTTTGAGCTCAGAAAATTGTGTGATGGAATAAACTGATTTTAAAATGGTGATTAAAATTTTAAACACTATCATCTTAAGTCTTTATCGGATTTAAGGGAAATTTCACATAATGATGATTACGATAAAATAATCGTAAAGGAGAGGGGGTATCTTTGAACATCCTAAATTTATTTTCCAAAGTTAATGTTGTTGTTCAGATATAAATGACAGCATATTTTTTTTTTCTTGAAATGATATAAAGTAGCCAAAGGTCTATCATTTTTCGGGATTCTGTTGCCTAAGCTAGATAATAATGTTATTTTTGTCTTGAATCTAAAATTATAAAGTAAGTTGTAAGCTTAAGGTTGAAAGTAATTTAGCCCTATTATTATAATAGGGCGTTTAATATCTGATTGAGGATTGGAGTTGTTGATTTGAGCACACTAGCTTCCTTTTGTTTAGATATCTAACCTTAATACATGTTGATAGTGCTAAATTAACTCTACTACTGACACCGCCGGTTCTGTGATATACCTTTTCCTCTGGAAAAAAATATAATTCTCGAAATTTGCAGCTGGATGGCATAATAAAATATTGAAAATAATAGAAAAAGTGTCAAAATCGAAATATTAAAGATCATTTAAAATGCCAAATATAAATTTTCTGGCTGACTTTTAATACCGCTACATGCTTTGCTAATTGAAAACACTTTCAGATCGATTTCAAATCGCTTCGGATCGGACTCACTTGGATCGTATGAAAACTTGCATGAATGTGGTATCAGTCAATCTTTCATTTATATTCGTTAAATATTTTATATTGATAATGAGTGAAAGGTATTATAATATATGGTAAAAATGGAGTGCGAAAATAATCTCCATTCAAAACAAATGGATTGGAAATTGAGTGGTGTTATCTGCATCTGTATAATTTACTTAGTGTACGCTTATTTAGGACTCGGACGACGCTGAGTAACTCGTTCTAGTTATTATATATTTTACAATTTATTTACTTGTAAGTATTAATTGAAGGTACACTGTGCCGATAGGAAGTTAACAGTAATTCAAGCAGGTCAAGATAGGTAGGCAACCGTCATAAAAACATTGATCTGAAACCATAATTGCACCAAGGCGGTAGTACACCGTGTCAACGAGATAGAATTTTCTTCAATAACACTGGCCCTGTTCAAACAACCAATCTCAAAGAAATCGGTTGGTCAACCACGGACATAAAGTTATAGAATTTGAGCAATAAGAGAGAAGATACAGTGGGAAAATAAAACTGCATTCATGAAAAAATATATTATATATTAACATGGAATTAAATCAAATCTCGTAATTAAATTTTGATATTAAGTTTGCCTTTGTTGCAATCAATCAAATATATGTACTTAAAATTTCACAACGTGAATAATTCACATTTACCATTAACATGAAGGTATTTTGGTATATCAAGACCAGTGCATATCAAAAAGCAAACCAAAATATGTCTTGAAAATATGTAATTAAACATTGTAATAAAGGGAACGGGAAAATTCGTTCGAAGATTCACTCCTACATTTAGAATTAAGCTGTTGCACTAATTTTCACAAATGGGGACATTTTTAATTGGTGTTTATTTGTCCTGTAGGAGTGGCAAAGATTGTAGGAAAACTGCCGTACAGGGTAGGTGGGAATTCTTCCATCACTCTTGAAAACAGACGTGTCAACGCATTCGGAACTTAGGTCGACAGTATTTACATTCCAAGAATTAATATCTGAAACCATAATTTGTTACCATACTCTCATCGTAAACTGTAAGATATGTAGAATACGTATCAGCTTCATATCGTGGGAACTCGAAACATCTCGATCAACTTCTACTGGGCTCGAACACATGTCTACACATCGGGGAATTTTACCGTAATACCACCTGATGATTTTACATCAGCCGGAAGAAGATGATGCTCATCTTTCCAATGTAGTTAGAATTTTTAATTAATTAAATATATATATATATATAGCCAAGGGAAAGCAAACTGGACATCTCGATCCAAAGCAACGTTTGCCATTTTTAGAATTTTAACGGTGAAGAGAGATATTCAACTATCACTTCCAAATTCGAATCCGACTCTCCGAGTGACGTGCTACGTGAAAAAGACGTACCCTCCAAGTCGGCCATTCAATGGTTGAAAGCTTCAAAATACTCTCGACCAAGCAATTACAATACATTTTTCAAACTCCTCACACCTCGTTCCAGAGTATAAGTATTGCGAAAAAGCCGATCTAATGTAACCTTGCGTCATCTCCGAAAGTTCGACAGCGAGACGCCAGCCAGAAACGAAATTCAACAACAGATTCCCGATAGCTGAATAAAAATGGAATAAATTAACTTTCGCAATAGAGCTGAAACAAAAATAGAATTTTTCACAGAAACTATTCAAATTCACTTAATTTAAACAGTGGGACACAACATACTGAAATGTTAATATTTTAAGTTCTTATTTGTGACTGATACGCATGTCATAAAAACTGTAGCATAACACTCAATTTATTTCACTAAACAATTAAGATTGTGAAATACGTAGGCGCAATCGAAGCTCCTTTGATCCAGACAAACAAAGAATTTTTACTCTGTACGTTCTGTAAATATTAATTTATACTCCACTCTAAAACCCGGACAATATCCATAAAGACAGGAAAAATTAAAAAAGACAAACTTTCCTTTTTATTATCGTTTCACAAAAGAGGAGTTTATCTCACCCAATAAATACTAATTCCAATGTTTAAACAGAACGCTTCACATCAAAGACAGATAAGAGTTTCTCCAGATCTTTAAAACAAAAAATAAAAAAATTAGGGAACAAAAAGTCGTCAGTTTAACCAAGTGAAAACTTGAGACAAGTCATCATTTCGACTTAGCATATATGCACGATTAGCTCTGAAGGCTGTTGTAAAATTGCGCCCTGTAATTGTATTTATAGTGTAAACAATAGATGACGATTCTTCCCCTCTTGGGTCCTATAGCCCGGATCTTTTTGACAAAAGAAATTACACAGTTCGGCATGCTTTTGTGATCTCCCTCCTTTTCTCAAACGAACAAATTTTAATCAAATTAAGGATTGATTTACTGTTTTTCCTCCTCATTGTGCTTTGAAAATATTAACATTGTAGGGTAACTTAGACTTCTTTTACTTGAAAGCTTTTGAGTAAAAAAAAAGTCGTCGTTTAAGAGTTTATATTGTGCCCAAAAGAACTGCAAGACGAGGAAAAAAAGATTATTTCCATTTGTGCAGGAACAAATATCTGCATAATAAATATCTAATGTGTCTTTCTCTTTTCAGACCCTCTAGAAGCCAGCCGATGACCTAGAAGAAACAATCTTTGCACACTTATAATCTTGTAGTGGAAATTATTTATGGTATATTTAATTAATTTTAGGAATAATGAATTTACCGGACATACACTGCGTTGTAGGCTTTGCAAAACCCTCCAGTTTTCTTCAATAATCTACTTACTTTTTGCTGAAAGAAAAATATTATTATAGTTATTATAGACGACTTATTAGTTTAAATTTAATCCTTTATTTAACTATATTTAATAGTTATATATCAGTTACAAAATTATTTCATTCATTTATAGCATTTGCTAACTACATTTATTTGGGAAATCGGTTTCTTACTCATGTACTTATATAAAAACATAATACCAGATAAGTGACGAAATTAGTTTTACCAATAAAAAATTGATTGTCTTACTACTCGACAAATGGTCATATAGAAGAGACTACATACCTCCCTAAACGGCATAAATATTGTACTGCATTACTCATTCACAACTACCACAACATTTTCGGGGCTCTCGACCGCAAGCATGGATGACATTCACAGTATATTTTTAGCTCCTGTCCTTTCATTTTTCCAAATTCATCCGCTATGATGATTTTCCTATCGAGTGACATTTCATAACATGGCTTCTTGGAAGCCCTTCTTGATTTTTAATGTCTCTAATTGGGGGTTGCTTAACCCCCATAGGGATCAGGGGCTGGTAACCGCTAGTATGCTTCCGTGATTGAGGTTGAGTGACAAATTAGTATATCTATTTTCCAAAAATATCGTTTAATGTCAAGATTGGCGCCGTTTCGTCTTGTTTTTATTCGGCTCGATTCTCACAATGCCGTTTTAGTGTTCTAACAAAATGATATATCTGGTCTTACATTCTCCTCCCTGTCAAAATGAACAGGGACTCTACCACTGAAATCAAAAGTGTGTGTTAAAAGTTTCAGTAGAAATGTGTTTCCTGGTAATCACATAGTTCCTTGACGAACATGTAATTGTATTTCCAGGCTTAAATAATTGTTCATGTGCCACATTCAAAATTGTATTTAAGTATTTTAGCGTGGTATACATAGCCGTGTACCATCATCACTATTTACTATTTGTATCAATATATAGAAACCATAGGTCAAGTAACATGTCATAACATGACTTTGGGGAAGCCCTCCTTTTTGATTTTTTGATGCATCTGATTGGTTGTTGCCTCCCCACCCCTTAGTGATGCAGCTGGACAAGGACTAGGCATGCTCGGTCTATCTCCGTGATTGGGATTCAGTACCGAAATAAAATATTGGACATATTCAATATATTGGACACTTTATTGGGTATAAATATCATTCAATTTAATGACAAGGTTGACGTCCTAATTTTTATTTGGCTCAATTCTCAAAATGCCATTTTAGTGATCTAACGAAATAATAAAGCTGGTCTCACATATATCGACCACGGGATGGATAATAGCGACGCCTAATTTTGGATTCCCTCCACCGAAGGCGGTAAAAAAACCAAGGAATTTCGAAAAGCCATGCAGAATCCCACCGTTGGTGCAGAAAGCAATGGTGCATAACTTTTAGGTAGCGAGCTCATTTGGGGTCGAGTAGGTTTATTAAGGGATCGCCAAATATTGTTATGGCGGTAAGAGTGGATGCCAAACAATTGTATTTATTTTTTATTTCAATATAGATTTAAGCTCAAATTTTACATTAAGACTGACAAACATTTTATGTAATCCCTTTTACTAATAGTATATATTTTTTTCAAAAATATCCTACATACTATTTCTAGCTAGATGGACAATTTGACATTTTTAATTCATAAGTGCAACTCATATTGACGAATGTACAATGAATGCCGCTTTAAAAATGTATATTTAATTATAATTTTAATAATTTGTTCTATATGCATGGCGATACGGGGTCTGCTAAAAAAATAATATTGTAGTAGGGTCTCGCTGACAGAAATCAAAATCCACTGCACATTTTTTATCCGTTTAATTGTGCATTTGGCGCTTCTCTCTAGATGACAACATATAAAACTATTTCGAAGTTATCAATTAACTTACGTTCCGCGCACATCAAACTTGAATGTTATCAATATTGCTAGCATCACCAATAAACGGCATAGTCCATATATTAAAACAATAATACTTTTATAATCAATTCATCAATTAATATAATTAATTCATTAATTTGACGTCTTTTTTGGAAATTTTGGAGATATCTTTATTAATTTGGCACAATTATAAAAGTCACCGAGCTGGCAATGGTTTGCTAAATTTTTCTCTAAGTTCGCCACATTTATCATCAAGCGTTACAGACTGACGGAGAGAAGGGTTTTTATTGCATATAAATGAATTACTGTTGGTGAATTATTGGCCTTCAAAATACAAAAATATTACTTAAGTATCTTCTGTCGTGAATGGGACGAATTAGATCCACTAGAAAGATTTTAATACACTCTAAATTTGAAAGAGAAAGAATTCACTCAAAAAGAGTGAATAGTCACTCTAAGAAAGACTTGAAATTGAGTCAACCTCTAAAAAGCGAGTTTTCACTCTATGAAAGTGGGTTTTCTACTCAAGGGAAAGAGTGAATAGTCCATTCTTTTGGAATGAATAGTCACTCCTTTGAAGTGAATACCCACTCTCAATGAATGATTTATTAACTCCACCTTGGTGTGAATAATCCATGTCGAGTGAATATATACACTCATAGCAATAGTGGTTTTTCCATCCATTACAAAGAGTGAAGAATTAGTGTTTGTGACGTGATTAATAGACTCTGTTTAGGAGTGAGTAATCACTCTTCTAGGAGCTAATATACACGCCTAAATAGTATTATCTCAGTGAAGGTAATCTTGTTTTTAGTTTTAAAATAAGCATTCAAATATATTTTAGTTGATCAACAATTTTATCTCTGCTGTATGTATTTTAAATTCCAGTGTTTGCATTATCAAAATACAGAGATTAGGCTTTAAGCAAGCATAAAAGTGAAGTTTTACAATTTTAATGATTAAAAGAACTTATTTTAAAAGCATTTCACCAGCACTTTTATTTAATGTATCTACTTAATTAGATCCATTTTCCAATAAATGAATATTTACATTAAATTTGTTAAAAATTAATAATTGTACTTTAAAATGACTTTAAAGTACATTTTAATACTGTCTCCTCATTAAAAAATATTTTCAATCCTTGCTTCTTTTTAAATGAAAATAAAAGTTTCTGCTGATATCTAACTTTGCAGCTATCAAGATTATTTTTATTGGTATTCATAAAGCAATTAAATTTAATTTAACATGTAGGCGTTCATGTATTTGATTTTTAAGGACAGATTGCAACAAATTTTTAAATTAAATTGAATACACATCGGGTGATTATCTTAACACATAACAAACTCAAATATTTAAAGTAGGACTAAATCGTTCTTGTGAAATTCAATGTGCAATGACAAAACCTCAAACAAATTTCATTTTTTTTATTCCATAAACCCAATTTACTTATGCATTTTATTTTAGTCAATTATTTGAAAATATCTGCATCCAACTGAAACTCTTTATTAAAATAAAAATTATTTCAGAACATTATCTGATTATATATATATATATATATATATATATATATATATATATATCTTTAAATACAGCTATAAAAATCAAATGAAACCAGTGGTAGTTTGTGAGGTGAAGCAGGTGACGAAGGATAAGCATTACTTCAACGTTATCGGCTCAATGGGTTATTATTATTATTTAGCGAATTTTTCAGACTCGTTTGACTATTTTTAGATGATAATATTTAACAGCACTTATACCAGTAGCGTGATGTGTTTTGATGATGTATGTTGTGGAGGAGGAGGGAGAATCCTGCCGCTGAAATCTGATTTAGTTTTAAAGAGTTTTATTAGATACACAATTCCACATGTAGGCTAAAATAACCAGCAAGTAATATTAAAAATAAAAATACATTTTTTTTACCCTTAAAACATAACGCAGAGCTAGGCAGATGGAAAAGGTTTTATGGTACCCCCCCCCCCTCCCTCCCCCAAAAGTTTCAAAAATACTCCAGTGATTTTCAATTATATATTGACATTGCAAATAAAATGCAAAAATGTAGTATTTTTTTCAATTGTATATTGACATCATACATTACAAAAAATTTTGTTCGGTTGTGCATTTTAGCACTACCGAGCAAAAAAATTCTAAATCTGTGTATGTCTAAAAATAGCCTTATCAAAAGTGTTCCAACCGGAAGTATTATAGAGTATCAATATATGAATCTATCCTAATGGTATATCTTCTTCCTACTACAATTATACAATTTTTTAATATACCAGATAGAAAATCTTAAAGCCTAATATACACAGGTATTCATACATTTATGGTTTTTCAAAGCAGTAACACAATATACAAGTCAATCTCTGGAAACTAAGGACCAAACATTTATGGTTTCAGAGCCGCAATATGTAATATGTATATAAAAGAAAACATAAACAACTCTTGAAACAATCATTCACAGAAAACAGTCTTAAAACTGTATATATATAATTTATTAAAAGTTGACTAAATTCTTTCATTACACAATCATGTTATCTTATTTTATCATGTGATCTTGATTTAAATAAATTAAAGACAAAATCTTTAGATTTTGAAAGTCATTTAATAAACATTCAATAGACGTACCCATAGATTAAAAGCCAGAGCGCTTTCGGGCATACCCTTCCTCAATGCCATTATATGAAAATCGTAACAAAAAGCTTAAATACTAGCAACACTGATAGACAAAATTTGCATATTACAAATCGGCATCATTACAACAAATATAATAATGCATCAACATAAAAACATGAGCAAGAAATTTAAATTGAAGGCTATTATAATGCAAAATTAAAAGGACAAATTGTCAAGTTTTATATCAAGCATGGCATGAATTAAGCAATTATTTTTAAAATCAGAGGTAACATTGTAAAGGCTTGACACGCATGGAATCGAGAACGAGTCACCAGGCATAACTCAAAACATGCTCAGGATCAAAATTACAGATAGAAGCACAGTATAAATAAATAAACAGGGATTAATACATTAAAATTAAACGTGGGTTATTACAACTAATCAAAAGAAAATATTTTTCGAAAAGGAGCTGAAAATTATCTTTACCCACAAGTTGAGCAAGAGCCGTAGATTGTTTACCATTTTTAACGTCCCGAGTATGTTCAGCTAACCATATATCAACCGCACGTTTAGTGCTAACAATATAAAACTTAAAATCATTATTAGGAGAAAGAAGGGGTCATTGTAGTGCATATGAAAAGTGATCGTATAATAGTGAACATATTTCACGATAGTCCTACTTTTTTTTATGTAATTTTTGATAAATTTATTTGAAAAATGTTCTACCGTCGGAAACTCGAATTTAAATTTTTGATCCCGTCTCAATACTGTCCCTGTACATTATACTATGTATGTAAGGAATGTAAAAATTAGAGTTTTCTTCTGGTTTGATAGCGCCGAAAACCAATAGTCTCACAGATTTTATTGACTAAATTAAACATACCGAATTCTCTTAACAAATCATCTATCGGGCACATCACATTATTACTTTTCCTACATAGTATAATGCATATGGGAAAGCATTGGGACATTCGCATTCGCGCTTTCGACGGTATACCACGTTTCAAGCATTCCTAAACTCGAATCAAACGTTTTGAGATGATGTCTACGCGTATGTATGTTAGTGTGTCTGTAGAACTGATATTTCATGAACGAATGGCGAGAGCAAAATTTTTTTATGATTGTTACACTCAGTGAATACTAGAACCCTATTGATTTTTAACGCGATTGAATGTTCGAAAAACCTCCAAGATTGGCATGAATTTTTGAAAAATCATTAAAAATTCAGGACTTTTATTAATGTTAAGAAATAAACATGTCTTACGTGATTTATCCTTAGAAAACGAATCACGCCAACTTTAGAACGCTAGCATTAATCTCATCTATGCCTCGTCAAAAAATAAAATTACATATTTCATTAGACGAAGATTTCCTTGAATCTAAACGCCACAAAACTGAATTCTAGAGCCCGTTGTATTTTTATAGTCTGTGTCACTCCCCAAACACTCAAAAATGTCACTCCCGAAACAGTTTATTAATGCTCTAGGATGAACAACTCATGAAAATTCTAAACTTTATTAGACAACTGATTTCTAAATTACACTATCTAAATTACAATGTGCAAGAAGAACCAATTTATGTTAGAAATAACATCTTTGAACTATTAAAACTTTAACGCCCTTAATTACTAAAATATTTCAAGTCGAATTAAAAATCAGCTGTCCAACTTTATAGATGATTAAATTCTCCAAATATTAGTTTCAGAATAAACAATTAAAAGCTGTATATACGAAACACATTAAGTGGAAATTATTTGACTTAAATCTCTTTTCCTGCACATCACACCATATGCTCTCTCTATAATAAAATACTTAATCATTTGTCTGGTTCTTTTTCGCTTGTACGCAGTCTACTTCTAAGTAAATATTTCGCATCCAATTAGAATCAGAACGAATTTTTACTTCACAAATAATTACTTTATTATATATTTAGTTGTCATTTAACGTAAATTGCCAATTTTGAAATGTACTGCTCTGAAAAATCAAAGTAAAAATAACTAATTAGTCTGCAAATATTGTTTAAAATTCAAAAGAAGCTTGTTAGAACGATTTTTTCCTAAAATAGTGAACAACTTGGGAGTAGAGGCAAGAAGACAAGAGGCAATTGAAAGACCAGATTCAATGAGCTTTCCCCAACCTAATTATACCCCCAACGAACTCGGTTCTCCCTCCCAGTAGTTCTTCCTCCATCCTTTATGGCGTCTATTTTGGAACATACAAGTTTTTCTTGTAGAGCTGTCATGGTTACTGAGCTATTGAAAAAATATATACGTTGTGGAGAAGTAGAATTGTTCAGAATTACGGTTGTGTTGAAATGATTTAGAAAATGAAAAAAGTAATAATTGTTGAGACTTTTGCGTCATTAAAATTTCCACAGCTTTTATGGCCGCGAATAAAGCAAATGAAGGTTAGTTTAATTTAAACTAACTTTTACTTTGCTTCATTCGTACAACCATAAAAGCTGTTGAAATTTTAATGACACAACAGTCGCAACAATTACATATTTATTATTTTCTTCCACTAATTTAGAAGACATGGTATTCAGATCTAATTTCTGATCTGGAAAATTAAAACCAGAATTTTTCATATTCAGCAATACATTAATTTTCAATTTATGATATATGATCTTATAAAAACTTCCTGGACCGAGAATAAGACCTTGTTGCATAAACTCTCATCCGTCCTAAATTAGGCAGTAATTTCATATCCTCCTTCTAACACTAATTTAAATTCTCGAAAAGATATAATCACTTTTTTCTATCGACTACATTTCTTAACCCCATTTTTTTTTCTGAAATGACAATATAATTTTCATATTCAATATTTTTCAGGTTATCAACTAGATTCGCACCAGTCATAAAAATTACCTGGACTGGTCGTTATACCCGGATCACTCGACTTCCTGCCAAGTACTTTTCCAAAAGGTCCTTTACAACGATGCAGAAATTTTTCAACAATTTGATCATTCAAATTTTAACTCATAATCTTTCAGCTTCCACAAGCGATTTATTGAACGAACTGATTTCCCTAATCTTTTAGTAGTGGTTAATTGCTCTACTTGTTGAACACACAATTTCATATTTTTCACGGAATATACTCGCTGTTTTTAACGTAAGCTTAATAGAGATCTGTTGCATACCGCCATTACTGTTCCATGTCTTGCTGAAGAAAGTTTTCGAATCGATTTAAAGTAATAGAAAATTAACCTTACATAAAGGAAGATGTAAGTGTATCTGTGCAGTCTGTAGAGCAAAATCTAAGCATCATAGGGCTATGAAATTTAGTACACAGGTGCTACAGGAGCCGAATAGGTGTACCTCGTCGTTATTTTTTTTAATTTCGAATTCGTTTTTTAGTTATTTTATGTTTCAGCCCTATTTTGGGTGATATTCACACAAATCGATTCCTTGGTGACCTAAAATATTATCACAGAGGTTCTATCTTGGTGCCATTAGAAAGATCAAAAATTATCTTTGAAACAAATTTTGAACGGAATCTATGCGAATTATAGAAACATTTTCATGAATTTTTTTAATATACTTTTCGGGCTTTTTAATCTAATTGATTTTTATATTACGATGTAAAACAATTGACATGCCATCCGAAGTTTATAATTTAATAGCATATCCTTGAAGTATCAAAGACTGGAAGAGAACGAAAGAAATGAGGGGCTTCTAAAAATCTCTCCTGGTGACCTAAAAAGCTGAATATTTGCACACTTATAACAGGTCACTACGTTAAATCTGTCGGAGAGAACTTAACCGGATTTTTGATTTATCATTGAGGAGAAAAAGTTTTAAGTTTTTTCAGATTGTTCAGAAACCTCCTTGCTGACCTTAAAAGTTAAGTCTTTACACAACTACTATTGATCATCGAACAGAAACTAACATAGTCGGATATTTGACTTCCGGCGGGGCAGAGATTATGGATTTTTCTTTCGAAGTCTTTTCAGTCCTTCAAATCCTTTATCAAATCCTTTAGATTGAATCTTTGCACATTTGTTGTATCAACCACTGGACCGAACCTAACAGAGCTGGATTTTCGATTTTTCTTCCGGAGTGAACAAAATGGGGAGAAGGATAAAGTATTTCAAATTCAAGTCCCCACCTGGAACATTAAATACTGAAACTCGACCACGGGACAGAACCTAATTTTTCCAATTTTCAATTGAAACACTTATTTTTGATCCTAAGACATTGTTAAACAAAACGTAACGTACGGAAAAAGTTACAGCCTAATTTATTAAGACTATTAATTTTCCTGTCTTTGACAGAATACTAGTTTTATTATATAATGTGCTTACTATTTACAGTTATTTAACAACATATGCGCAATTAGCTTCTAAAGAAATAAAATTTCAGAATAAATTAATGTTGAAACTTCACATCTTCTGAATACAAACACAAAAATGATATTTTATACTTAAAATTTAAATATTTAATAAAAATAGAACTTTTATGTACACCAGAATAAAATCCCAAATGCTGAATTTTATTAAATGATTTTCAACATGCAAATTATTCCAAAAGGTTATAGAAACGTATAAGATTGACATTATCACACACATGGGTCAAGATAAATAAACAACTTTGAAATACTATAGTTTCAAAATTTCAGAAACAGTGGTAAATAATTTGAGCCTAAATTAAGGTTGTTAGTTTTAGATTAATTATTTTCCTTGCAAGCACTTATACAACAATATGCTATGATGAAATTTATGTTATAATCACATTCTGAGGTCTTTAGATGAACAATAATTGCAATTTCCTCTTCTTGCGTCAGATAATTTATATAAATTGGAATTTCCAATTACATTTCCCAACATTAACTTTTGACACAACTTAACCAAATAAGCGACAGTTATAACCGTTTAGATTTAGCAGTTTAATCATTGTTTTATTTTGAACCAAATATTCGACATAATATTTACTGTTCAGCAAAATGATATTATTATGCCAGAAATTAATCTCAACTAGGGATGAAGGAAATATGTTTGTCTTCTTTTCGGCCTTGTTAAGATTAGAGTCTTAAAAATGCTGAAGAAAACGGATTTTGACGTACAATTTGTACTCATGTTTTTACACCATACATTATGTCAGCACTCTTATTTTACACTAATGTACCTGTGGGGCTATTTTAAGAACAAATAAATATTTTTTTATAATATAAAGAAAATCCGATGTGGCCAACACATAACCTGTAAATTGAAAATTGATATTTGAGGACAAAAATGAGGTTTCTTATGACCTAACCTAGCGAAACATCAATGAGCAAAATTTCTATCTTGAGAATAGGTTGTGGTAACTCGTAAAAGTAGTTCCACTTCATTTCTCATTAAAAGTATTCAAAAAATATCTACTCATTTGATAATAGTGGGTATAAATATTTAATGTTATATATATATTTTATTTTAGATCTCAAACCTGCAATATCGTGAGAACGGTGCATGCTAATGAATATAAATGATCTCATTTACTTTTAAATAAAAAAAATATCCCAAATAAAATAGCTATTTTACCAATAGTTTTAACAAAATTTCCTTTTCATAACGTTTACTTTTTTTTTGTAAAAAAATGCTAAAAAAATTGTTTTATAAAAGATGACTTCTTAATCCGGTAAACCCTAAAATTAAGAGACCTTTGTTTATAGTTTGATGCTCATACGTATAGGAAAAGAAATGATGTTAACTATAATTTTGGGGCAATGACAGCGCAGTAGTTAAGGCGTTGGGAAGTCGTATTTGCTCGCACACGATAGACCCGGGTGCGATCCCCGCCACAAAAACTATCTATGTGGAGTATGGACACGTTATATCTGTACGTCCGAAAGACCATTCAAGAGGTAATGGGTTAGGGGAGAATATAATTTTGCTGTGGTTGTCACCCCCAAATGGATTTCGGCCTAAATTGGGTGACATCGTCCCTCTATACACAAATAGTTACGTTACACTTTCGAGTTGGTCGGATAGCAAACTACAGAATAACTACAACTTTGGAAAAATAACTACAACTTAGGTAAAATGCTTGAAAAGATATTTGCTACCATTCCATGCATACGTTTTCAATGAAATTTATCATTTTGCAGAACAAAAAGATTTATCCAGTACTGGAATGAATTACCCGTTGCCCGGGTACTAACTACTCGCCCACAACGTAAGTAATACAGATAAATAACACCATTCAATTTCCAAATCGTCTGTTTTAAACCGAAATTATTCCCACCTTTCGTTTTAAACCAGATCCTTTTGTTTTGAACCATGTGTAGTCACACGCAGTAATTTAACATGTATACGCACAAAAGTCCAAGGAAGAAGAAAGAAAGCCCTTAAATAGCAGAATCGAAATTCTCAGATTTTATGCTTTTCTTTGAAAATTAACAAAAAATAATAAAATAGAGTATCTACTATAAAAAAATTATTAGAATGCGAATACATACACCCATATTTTCGCCAAACTATAGAATTGTGCTAATTGTTCATTTTCGCATCCGTTGAAATAAGAATCAGATTACCTAAAACATGCCTATTTCGACGTACTTAATAAATAAACAAATATGAAGAAATGTCCTACATATTCAGTTCAAAGATTATTATTACAAACGCCGTTTGTTCTTTTCGATGATGCCAAGATAGTAATCATATTTTCAATCACTAAGGAACCGATTTGTATGAAATTCATTCAAAATCATGCTTCAACATGAAATAACTAAAATACGAAAGCGTATTTAAAAAAAAAAATTCCGGACTGTATCATACAGGGCCTTAAGTATCATCCAGGGCCTTAAGTTATGTACTGAATTTTGCCGCTTTCCTAAGCTTTAATTTTCCTACTACAGATGACAAACACACATAGATATTTCATTATGTAAGATAATAAGCAAGGGCATATAACAGGTCACGCTATGCAGGAAAATACAAACGCAATCACGACAAAACGTCAAAATGGGAGGTTATCAGACCCCTAAATCCGCGAACAAAAGGGTACAGCTTGAAGAATTTTCGGATTTGCATAGGGAACATTCATCCACCCTAGGCAGCAATAACGGAAGTTTGTCTACTTACCCTCTCTTTGCAAAGGGGTTCACACAGCTGATAATTTGCAATAACAAATGACTCACTATTTGCGGCTGGACCTGGGGAAGTTGAGGAACTGATTAATGACCAATACTGCACTTAATAAAAAGCAAACGCTTGAATATGATATTCATCATAGGATAGGATTTTGGCCGGATGTTTACGTCTATGTTAAGTTCTGTGAGACTTGCCAAGAAACATTGTTACTGCGTTTAAGCAGAGAAATTATTCTCTAATAGTTCAATATAATTTTAAATCTTAATAAAATATATTTTAGAGATATTGCTTTATTTAATAGGTCATTGCCTCGTAATAGGTTTACTTGGTTTTATTATTATTCTTTACCGTTTAAATGAGAATATTCTCCAATCCTCTAGTGCATTTCAAAAATCGTAGCAGAAAAAAGGCTGACGTTTGAATATAGTATTAGTTATAAATGAAAAAAAATAGTCTGACGTTTACGCAGTAGCGCTACCAGAAAAAAAATTGAAAGGGGAGGGGCAACAAAATATATCCAAATATCATTTCCTCAATATCAATGGTTTTCGATGGGTCCTGGAGTTGTTGAGACCCAGACCGTCCGACCTACCACAAAGGTGTAAGGTAACTGTTTGGACGACCGGGAAGAGCCACACAAATTAGACCAGAACCCAGTGTGGGAGGCATCCACAGGGACCGTACCCTTCTTTCTGTACCACCAACCTCTCGGAAAGACTTACGGACCCACGTGTTTAACGTGATCGTACTCCGCGTGAACACGGCGGCAGTTTTGGCAGCGGAGGGAATCGAACCCGGGCCTGCCGAGTGCAATTCCTGTGCACTAACCACTGGGCTACCACGCTCTCAATGGGTTCTGTGGTGTATGATCCCACTCCCCCTCTTAGGAACGCAAGTGTCTATGTTAATCTCTATATGTGTCGTGAATTCGCATCGTAATTTCACCAGAGACAGAATCTGGCAAAGCCTAATTATGCCACAAAACTAAAGAACTTGCAGGCGAGTAGCTTTGCTAAAACTGAAGTTTCTTACTTTCACAAGACGAGTCTTCTATTTTTATGTGTAACTTCTTTACATTTTATTGGACTAAGAGTGATCTTCAACCTGACGAATTCAAATGGAAGTATCGCTTCTACCAAAGTCGTTAAAGTTGAACTTAGTATTAGAATAGCAATTTCAGACGTGACGCTATAAAACTTACTAAAACAACACTGTCACCATTTAAACACAGAAATGTTTCAATAATAGTTTGATATAATTTTTCTAAACTTTCAAGGCATTTCAAGAATCAAAACAAACATTAAAACTCTTCAATATGATATTAGTCATAGGAGATAATAATAACGGGATGTTTACGATGTTAAGTTCTGTAAAACTTACCAAAACACCTTATCGCTGCATTTAAGCAGATATTTTATAATAGTTCAATACGATTTTAAAAATTAATATATTTTACAAATATTGTTATATAGGATATTACCATAATAAGATTATTATTATTTTTCAACTATTTATTATTTTTCAACTATATGAGTGTAATTCCAAACTTTCAACGCATTTCAAAAATCTCACCGTCGCATATACACATTTAGTAGTTAAAATATTTATACTTGATTTATTGTAAATGTATGTTCAATGCTGGAATAGTATCCGTCATTATAAAGAAAAATTTAGAACTATTGAACCAGAGCAAAATCAGACTACTGACCTCCATCTGACCCAAAGACATAGCTATAACCAATGAGCTATTGATATTATTATGTCTCCTATACTTGAAGATAATCTAAGGGCAATAAAAAATTCTGATATGTCCAACACGTGACTTTCCCTACGGATTAACAAATTCCGTTCTTGCAGAAAATCCGACTAGTGTTTCCTTAGATCTCACTGAAATTAAATCGTTTTACCTTATTACTAATGAATAAAATAACAAGAAATATCAATCATGCTTAAAGCATTGATTATGAAACACTTTCCAACTTCAATACAATTTCATTTAAACATCACTAAAATACAATACATACCTCAGTAATCCTTTAAAACTTATCACAATACTACATTAATTTATTATATTTGCAAACTTAAACCTTCATCGAAAAAAAATGGACTTCATCCAAATGACGGTATTGAAATATAAATTGCCTGGTTTAAACATCTCTAAAATGCGATACATTTCTCGGTAATACTTCTTAAAATTATCATAATACTACAATAATTTATTATATTTGAAAACTTCATCGAAAACAACTGAAATTCATTCAAATGACGTCATAGAAAAAATAACACGCCTGGCTCTCTCTATAAAAGCAGCATTTCATTCATAACATTTTCCCATTCATTTCATTCATCACAGTACTAAAATAATTTATTTTATTTTAAAACTTAAGACCATGGAGCTACAAGTTATTAAACTCTATGATTAAAATATCATCGACAAAAATCGTCCTTCTCTCTGTAAAATCAATGATTATTTCATTCATATCAGCTATGCAGACTCCATGAGCTAAATAATTTTGTGTTAAAGAAATACAACAATTCTTATACAACTCATTCTACATCTTTTGGTATTGACATTCTCTATAAGTGAAAAATATACTTCGTTGTAGAAATAATCAAATTTGGATGATCATTTAAACTCAAATATATTGTAATTGCGTTATTTCAGTATATAGATGCACAGAATTTAAGCAAAAATAAAGCGGTTTTAGGACGGATACAACACTCAATATGAATTAAAAAGGACGTTAAAAATCACGATTTTGAGACAAGATGGATGCCATATTTCATTTTGAAGTGAGTCACGTGATCTTTTCATATCATGGTCACGTGATCGCTTCATATAAGAGGTGTAATTATTATTTAAATTTTTATTTAAAAAACTACTGAATATATTTTGCTGAATTTTTTTTTATATATTTTATGGAATAATTTGAATATTACCTAAAATTTTCGAAGCAATTTGTGAATTTTAAATCCGCTTAAAAACAACAACAAGTGAATTTTAAATCCGCTTAACAATTTTTTTGAAAAATTAGGTCCCACGGTGTTCAATGTGTTTCATTTTTTCAACCCGGGTTCAATCCAAAACTAATTGGGTGATATTATTCATTTATATTCCCATAGGTCCTACAGACCGTCTGAACAACATACTAAAATTTCATTTTGATTAAGTCATTTTTACGGGAGTTATCGTGCTAACGGACAGACAGACAGACAGACAGACAGACAGAATGAACAAAGTCATAAACACTTTTCAACTTTGTTGTAAAGTGTTAAAAATACGAAATATGTTGTAATGTGCTCGATTTTTTAGAGCGATATCGCACAGGAAGTTTAAAATTTAGAATTGAAAAGCTGTAAAATTCAAAAATATATTTTACGGGGAAAAAGCACATTGTTTATGGAGGGAATTATCGAGAATAAAATAAAATAACGTACAAAACGTAAAAAATGTAAAATCGAAAACCATAAAATCGTGGTTTTACTGTATTAAATTTTCTGCATTTTATGTCATAAAAACACTGACAGAAAAAGTTATAAATAGAAAGTTAATACGTCTTGAAAAAATATTCGAATATTTGAAATGAATTAAAAATTACATTACTATTTCTTATAGTGATCTAATTTGTATATGAGGCAAACACCTGGGTAATATCAATAGCAGTTTTCATAAGTGATGATTCTTGTTTTTTTTTCTTTTAAGGATTATTAAACTACAAGAAACAATTTATATAGAATTTGATTTATTTTTACTATTATCGGTAAAAAAATAAAATATTCAAATATTTATTGGTTCTATTTTGTTTTTTCTCTAAAGTAACTTTCGACGTACAAGAATAATTATACCCAAACCTTTTGTATAAAAAAAATCTAATTATTGCAATTATATCATATATCTCACAATGTATGCATTTCTGCATAAATACTACACAGACATATGTTCTCATCTATACCTGTCTTCTTGATCCTTTACGTCAATCCCAAACCTATCGGATAAGAAGCGTCTGCACACCGCTTCTAAATTTCCCTCTAATTCTATATTTAGTATTGTCAAGTCTGTGTTTTACGTGTTTTCCGCCAGACAGACCGCAGTCGGCAATGTTAGTGAAACAAAGTAAATTCCTTGCCCTCTCAAATAAGAGGGTTTTGTAAGCAAATGTAAAATGTGTTTTGCCAGCAATAAGTTACAATCATTATTACCCTTCAAGCTTTCTACCTGTGCGATCACTGCTCTTCAATTTATGATTTAGCTAGAGAGGGATTAACATAGCTGATTTGTTCTGTGATGTCCCATCATCACTTATGTGTGAAAAAATAAGACTTGCTTCGATAAAACATGCTTTTAAGATGCACAAGAGTTAAAATACGTTTGGTAATTTGTGCAATACTCGCAATCAAATACTCGCATAGAAAAAGCACTGCAGGCATAACAAGTTTCGTGATTTTACAATAAATTTATAAAACAGCTTGAATTCATTATTGATTATTTTTAAATTTATACTCTTTACAAAACATTGCATATTAAGTCATTATTACCCTTCAATATGCTGTAAAATGGCTCAAAAATTGTGCAATAAAAATTTCTCCAACTCAGTTTTTTAATTTAGAATAAAATCACATTTTACACGAGTTGAAAAAAGTGGCTTATGATCGGGCAAAACTTTTATAGCTTTATATTTTATGTATACTTGTTTTACATATTTTACTTGCTTCTAAAATTATGAAATACAACAATGAATTACGAATTTGGCTCAAAAAATATCAAAGCATACTGTTTTCTCTCCAAATTCGTAGTGCACTGTTTCCTTCCATAACTTCAGAAATTAAGAATAAACTTAGAGGCAACATAAATAAGACCGCTTTGCATCAATTCGATACCATATTTAATCCTTTGATGTCACATCTCTATCTTCCAGATGTTTTTATAATTCAGGCAATTTTCTCCTTAATATTTATTTATTTATTTTAGTTTTCTTTCCGTGACATTTCCGCTTCTGTGAGCGTATGTAACTCTACCTACAGAAGCCTATTTTGCTTTGACTAGTCTGGATGCACTATTTTTTAGTCCTGAGAAAGGTTGCTAATTTTAGCCTCCAAAACCGCGTGATGCCATTACCACAACCATTATGCTGTTACGTTGAACACCACTTTGTTGACAACCGCTATACACATTTGTGCTGTGATTAAGCATTTAGCATTCGATGAAGGATGACAGTTATATATTTTGCCTTTCATATATGCGTTTCGTACATCCTTGATATCGATTCTTACTAATTTGACAGCAACTTTGTAATTGACATTTTCTTTCTAACTCGATCTCTTGTCAAGTTCATGTTCCTAACGTCTTCTATTCTTTACTAAGATAGCTGCAATCACCTTTATCTATCAAGTATGGCATTGTATAGATAACTTCATATGCATATTCATTGTCAGTCATCAACGTAACATACCTTTTATTCTGAAATTGACTTAGTACTTGAGGAGTTTCCTAAAAACCCTGTATAGGAACGTGATAATTTTAGAAACAAGAATACAAAAATTTCCTCTTCTAGATGGCAATAACTGTGGTAAAAATAAAACCATTTCTAGCCCTTAAAACAAGAAAGTAAATCTGTTCTCTGTAGTTGAAAAGGAAAACTAAGAAAAACCTTCTCCCGCAAAACAAGGGTGTTCGGTTGACGTGGAATAATGCTGTTGATGGAAACAAAAAACAATGTACCAGAAAGTTTTCGGGAGAGTCAACAGAACGGGAATCTCCAAAGACCGTGTCTTTGCAATCGATTGCTCTCTCTCTCTCTCTCTTTTTACCCTCCCTTAACTGAAGGCCTATTCTCTTAAAGTCACGGTCGAGGCACAGATGTTCCTTGATCTTGGTTCCCTCATATTCTTCCTTCCTCTTTGTTCAGCCATCCTCAAGGTCCTCATAGAAGGTATATTTTCCTTTGCTCTGCATTCATTGCTATTATTTTACATGAAAAGAAGGGATGCCGCAGCTATTATGAACATTCTATTTGATTGGAGACCTCGAAATGCACTAGCGCGACCCCGACATTATAATATAAATTACCCCTATTTCAAAGTTTTCGGCAGATTTATCTGGTAATTGCAACTCAAACAAACTTTGAATAATCTTCAGGATATGTTCAACGAATTTCTCAAATATAGAGGTTAACAAGAAATTTCTGAAGAAGGCTTCATATGGTGACAAGTCGTGTGTACGCTTTATTTTTGAACGAATTATTAAGATTTTTTATATTCTTTTGCACAGTTATTTCGACAGTCATGCGGATTTTGGAGAAGCTAAGAATGACGTCGAAAGAAACGGAAGTAAAATTCCTTAGTAAACACCCTTCCTAAATTTTATGCTGAATTTATCTCACTCATCCTAAGATCTATTTATTGCTACTCTTGAAAACAGATGTTGTAAGGAAAGTGTAAATGTTTTAATCGGAAGTGATATCTGTAGAACCAGAAGTGGAAATCGTTAGTGAGATCCCAACCCCCACCAGAATTGAATGCTGAATCCACATTAGTCAGCATTTAAGCTATATCTATATCCAATTATGAAAAAATAGATATTTCAAGGAAAATTTTTGAACCAGAAGTAGAAAAGTGCCAGAAGTGGAAATGTGGAAATCCTTAGAAAGTACCCCTACTTCCTGAGAAACTTGGTGCTGAATCTACCATCAAAGATCTACCTTACATTTGTTTTTCCCATGTTCATTTTTTATCAGTTCTTATGTTTTAAAAATGCCAAGTCTTTTTACTTTCCTTATATACATAGTAAATATAGGGGATATATTGTGACGGGATTAAAATTCGAATTCGAGTTTTCGACGGAAGATCACGCTTCAAGCATCCATGAACTCAAATGGAAAGTATTTGAGGTGATGTCTGTTTCTTTGTGATACTCGTATTTCACGAACTTATAGAGCGTTTCGAACGAAATTTAGTATAAATATTACAATCGATGAATACTGGAACCCTATGGATTTTAGATGCAATCTAATGTTCCAAAAGCCCCCAAATCTTCAAATGAAATTTTGAAAAAAACCTTAAAAAATCAGAACTTTCAATAATGTTACGCAAATGATCATTTCTTATCTTTAAATACATTTATTAAAAATATTACATATGATTTTTAAAATATTAACTATCGTAGAATATGTTCGCTTTTCACTTGCAATATTATGCGACAAATTTGTTAACATCATTCTCGTAGATCTCGTTCTATTCTTCCAAATTGAGAAAAATATCGTTAAAATTCCAAAAATCACGTTTTATAAATTAAATGACGTCAAATTAATGAATTGATTATTAAATATTTTAATATATGGACTATATTACTTATTATGTATACTATCAATATTCATAATTTTCAAGTTAGAATTGCGCGAAATATAAGTTTATTAGGCACTTTGAAATAGTTCTACATGCCGTCATCCGGAAAAGGGCCAAATGTACAATTCAATGTTAAAAACTCTGTAACGTGGAACTTATACATCATTTGTTCACTGTGAGAAAAGTACATCCATTTGCATTATATTGAGAATGCCATGTGATGCCCACATCAGATGTTTTGTCCTAACTAAAATAAAAATTTTAGATTTTTAGAATATTTTTTATTATGCATTTGATAAAATTTGTGCATGGAATTAATAGTCAGATTTGTAGTTAATTTCGAAAAAAAATTAAACTAATAACTTTATTGTTCCTCGTTTTTTCACTATACATGACAGAAACAATTTATAGAAAATTTTTTATCAGAAGCATTTAACAATCCATACACAATTTTGTGTAGTATATTCCGGGTAATATAAAAAATATTGGAGCGAGAATATATACTTTTGAAAAAGTAGTAGGGATTATGTAAAAATTAAATTTAAAAATGTTTAATTTGAATTAAACATGTAGTTAATTATGATTGTATTTTTCAAATTTTGTTTATAATTTAATATTAAAATATAATACAACCAAAACTTTCACCATAGTACTTAAAATAAGAATAACTTTTTTTAATGTAACCATTTCAATGGAGAACTGTTGAAAAAAAATTAGCAGTATAGGATTCAAAATGCTGGTGCTATTGTTGAAAAACAGCTTATCGAAACATTTTAAGACTTCTAAAATGTGTGGAATTTTTTATGTAACAAATCCGTCGCTACACAAAAAACGACATGTTTTGTTGTTTCTGTTAATTTGCGACTGCACCTAAAAATTATAATATTATTAAAATTGAATGAAATTCTGTAAACTGTATGTTTTTCTCATAAATAATCGTAGCAAATTATTTATGTACTAGTATTTAAACCTGCCAAAGACAGAAAAATTAGCTCTATAAAAAATTAAGCTGCAACTTTTTAATAAGTTTTGTTTTGTTTAATATTGTATGGTGCTTAGTGTCAAAAATCTTTACCTCAATTAAAAATTGGCTCCGTTAGGTTCTTCCCCGTGGTCGGGTTAAGCCTTTTATGTCCCGCTTTGACAAGGTTCTGGGAGACTTTACTCCACTCCGGGAGAAAAATGAATAGCCTAATATATTAGGTTCGATCCAGTGGTCGATACTATAAGTGTGTAAAATATCATCTTTTTAAGCCACTGGCGGAATACTTGAGAATCAAGATAGACTATAAATGTTGTTGTTGTTGAGATCCAGGCCGTCCGACCTACCAGAAAGGTGTAAGGTAACTGTTTGGACGGCCGGGAAGTGCCACCCAATTTAGACCGGAACCCAGTAGGGAAGGCATCCACAGGGACCGTACTCTCCTTCCCCTACCACCAACCTCTTGGAAGGACTTACGGACCCACATGTTTAACGTGATCGTACTCCGCATGAACACGGCGACAGTTGTGGCAGCGTGCAAATCCAGCGCGCAAACCACCGAGCTACCGCGGCCGAAATATGCCAACAGTGCAAAATTTCATCCATTTAAACCACTGAGGGATACTTTAGGATCAAGATGGACTTTTGAGAACACTCATGTACGGAGATTCAAGCCCTCTAGGTCGGCAAGGGCTTCTGGGAGGTCAATAAAAACTTTTCGAAACCCCATTTTCTCTGCTAGCGATCCCCTAGCGATAAATCGAAAATTCGGCTCCGTTAGATTTGTTACTATAGTTGATACTGTAAGTGTGCAGAGATTACGCTTTCTAAGTCACCGGGAGCTTCTGGAGCGTCTGGAAAGACAAAAACAAGCTAGGCAACTATATATTAGTGATTCCTAATAATAAAGTTCAAAGAGGAAATCTCAGAAGAGGGGAGGGTTCCGTTGACATGGAATACTACTGTTGAGGGAATGAAAAAGTAATATGGCGCAAAAAGTTTCCTGCCCAGTCAATAGCACGAGCTTCTCCAAAGTCGTGCCCTTGCAATCGATTACTCTACTCCTTCTTTCCGCTCCTTTCTTATGGTTTATTCTGTGGAAGTCACGGTCGAGACACAGATGTTCCTTGATCTTGGTACTCTTCTCTCTTCCTCTTTGTTCTCATTCTCTCAAGGCCCTCATTCGAAATATATTCTCCTTCGATCTGCATTCTCTGGGATTGTTTTGCTTTAAAATGTACCTGTGTTCTGCCGCTATTATATAGGGTCTATTTTTTATAATCATATTAGGTGGCACATATTGTACATAGATTTCGACGCAGTGCCCAAGATGAAATTCCGATTTGCATCAAAAATCGATGCTGTCGTTTCTCGATAATTTAAAAAAATTTTCATTTTGGATAAAATGTGATGTTTTATAAAATATATTCATGCAATTGTGCATGCAAAATATATTTATGCAAGCAAAATATAATCATGCAAGCAAAATATATTTATGGATATGGCCTTTATTTTGTACAACTCACACAAGCGAAAGCCCAAAATCCTTGGTAAAACTAAAGAATAAAAATTGAGATTTTCCTAAACATGTTATTGGATAATATCCCACTAGAGGGCTCCTCCCTCTGCTCGCTACGCTTCTCTAACCTCCGTAACTCCCCTCTTGAGTCAGGAGGTTTTGCCTCCTGCTCATTTGCGCTCGCTTCGGGAGCTGTTTCAAGCCAAACTAAAGTTTAAATCGAAAAGCGATTTATTTCAATATGTTTCCTTACTATTTTTCTAGAAATATACCAAATTTCATATTTTTGTATGTTATATTTTTGTGGTACGAGACAGAGAAACTGGAAGGACGTGCCCATATAGAAGAAACTTTTTAATTTCAAAAGTGCATAAAAAGGAGAATAACTCATAAACTACACCGAAATTAAAAAAAGGGTCTCCGTATGGCAAAAATTCGACTATGCACGTACATGCATACAAAAATTCGTGGCCATGTTGTTGTTAGTCTGTCCAGGACGCTAACTTGCAACTCAAATACTCTGTCTTTGACATTGACATTAAATACTTTTTAAAATAAATTTGAATAGGGAAATGTTTTATTTGAGTGTGTTCCCTTACTACCTTTCTATAAATGTACTAAATTTTATATTTTTGTATGTTGTATTTTTTGTAGAGAAACTCCAAGAACGCGAAATTTTGCCAAACAGCGGCGTTAGCAACTTTTTTTAATATAAAGAGAATACCAGGTTACACTTTCAAGAACTCAAAATTTATAAAATCAAAATAATTTGTAAATACACGAGACTAAAGTTGACAGTTTTGAAAGATAGGTACCCCTGATTATTGTACTACTTAGAAAAGTACGTTTTAAGAGGTATATCGCAAATTTTTAAGTTATATTATAGTTGCGAAACAATTTGGAACAGGTACCTAGATAATTTAGAAGAAGTAGTTGGCTAAAATATAATTTATTTTTCAAAAGTTTGATACTATTTTAACTAGGCATTTTAAAACTATTAAAAAATATTATATTTTTGAAAGACGAAAATTAAAATTTTTTTTCTCTCTCTCAGGAAAAAGTTGCTAATCCAGCGAAATCCCCTTGAGATTTTTTAAAAAGATGAGCTTTATTATTTACTTAACCGCATGCTTTTAGATGCGATAAAATGTGATTTCGGGTATTATGATTAACCCCTAAAATCGGAGACCTTATTCATACTTTTTAACTTTGAATTTTTACTAATTACTTAGAGAATCGCGCTTATTGTATCCTGTTAAAGCGCTATCTGGGTAACTCAGTTTTAATTTTGGTTTTTCTAGAACAAAATGAAGTATTGTAAATATTCATTTTAAAAAGTCCAAAATGTGCAATAACTTGCCCCGTCTAATCCGTTTTTATACAATTTTGTAGAGTAATTATTATTTGTACAGCAATTTCATATATATTTATATACATAGGAATTTTGATACTTAATTTATTTTTAAAAATAGCAATAAGTGATGTATCACCCCATTAAAATGCTCGTTATCAAAAGTTTCAATTTAACTAACCCTTTCATAATTGTACATATAAACTCTTATTTGTTTTACTATAAATAAAATTGTAAACACACAGAAGGTTTTAAAATATATCAGATAACTTTAAGATATAGGTATTCAAAAGCTAATTTTCATTCCTTTTTACATGAATGGTACCAATAATTTTAACTTCGAATAATTTTCACCTTATTTGACTGATTACCAAAATATATTTACTCTTAACATTTACACTTTAAACATCAATACAAAATTCCCAAATGACGACGTTATTTGCATGTTACTGAATAGTTTATTGTTTAATAGTGTATATGTATGTAGTAACATGTACAGTTGCTGGGAAAAAAACGCCCAACCCCTTGTTATTCGAGCACCGTTTATCGTAGAGCAAATTTAAATATATCATTTGATTAGGAATAGCGTCCTCTATACATTCGTGTGCATAGAATTTGCAAAAGGGTCTGTCTTCATATCTAAATTCGAACAAAATTCGAAATTTTCAATGGCATCCCAAGATTTTGACCCCAAATTAGTCCAAGTATAAATTTTCACGCAATTCCCATTTTTATATCCGGATATATTAAATATTTTTAAATGTGTTATTTTCAATATGGTCAGTTCCATACTGAAAAAGCAAATTTCGATAATTGGCAACTGTTCAAATAATGTTAGTCATTTGCTATTTTACTGAAAGACGTTATTAGTTTGTTCTGATACCCCATCTTGTGTTTGAGAACGTAAAACCCCTTTCAATAATCATCTTATGGAATTTGAAATTGTCAAATTAATGGACAAATTACGCAAATAATGGATCAGTACATTTTAATAACATTCTACTATGTCATATTCGAAAGATTGATTCATCGAATAGTTTTAACAATGTTTAGCAGTTCTCAGTTTATTGTAATAACTATTACACTAAATTGCAAATATACAAATTAGTATTTTGACGTAAAGCTACTTCGTATAGTAATTAGTATCACATAATTTTATTATTTATATATTTTTTATAAATATTTCATTATCATAAATTATTACATAACTTTGTATTGATTTCAACTCGCATTAACTCGGAGACTATAAATCGTACAGTAATTAATAATACATCATTAGATGGCTTATAAGGCCTTATTTATAATAATACAAATTTGAACCCTTCACCCCTTTCTGTAATCCATCGATACAGTTGCAGATATAGGTTTATTAGGTTGCAACTATACTATCCTTTTTATACAAAATTTTATTAAAACTGGGTAAAAAGAAATGTTCGTTATAATAAACAAAGATTAAATAAAAATTAATACAATTTTTTCAAATTAGTAATTTTTTAAACTAATATACAAGACGTAAAATCATTGTGATGATAAATATTTAAACATAGTGAATTAACTACAGGGAGGAAAAAACTGAAATTTTGCATACTCATATAAAATGGTTTTGTGAATCGATTTCTATCAAAATATGTCTAGGTTCCTATTCACATTTTTTTCCGAATATTGATTTCATAATTCATCTTTCATACCAAATATTATTTTTAAAAACTCAAAAATCACGAAATTGTGTCTGGGTTGCTTAATAGTAACGTCATACAAAAACTCAGCGTGTGAAGATAATTTTTTCAGAAGATATGAATAAAAATCTGGGAAACTAAATTAACATTAGGAGTTCAAACATTTACATACTCATAACTCGGAAACGCTTCATCTAAATAATCTGAAATTTTGTATCGATCGGAGGTTGAAATGTGCCCTAGATTCGAAATATGTTGTTAAACTTGGGTGTTGCTACTAGAAATTTCAAAGTTTGTGCGAATTATAATATGAAAACGACACTTTATACAAATTGTATACACAAACTGTGTAGAGGACGTTATCTTAATCGAATGGAATCTCTAAATTTGCTCTATGATGAACTATACTTGAATAACAAGAGGTGTGGTGTTTTAATCGAAGCTGTAATATATATATATATATATATATATATATATATATATATATAATGGTATATATACATATATATACATATACATATATATATAAGATATATATATATATATATATGTATATATATACACCATATGATCAAAAGTATTCGGGCACTTTGGATGTTAGAATGTTTTTCGAATTTCTAAACAAATACTTGGCGAAGTGTTCTGTAACCTTGACGATGGGAAGAACATGCTTGAACACATGCTTTCCTGTAAAGTTTCGGTGACTTGTGCATTTAGGGGACCACCAAGATATTGAAAAATGGGAAAATATATTTGATCACCCTGTATCATAAAAACCTGGAAATGATTTGTAACTTTCACAAAATAGTTACCTAGCTTTGTTCAATGTGTATAACCATTTTCGTTAAACAAAAACGTATATTCATGGAGATATAAACGTTTCTTTAAAAAAAAAAAAAGAATTTTGTTACATGTTTTTTGCTTACAATATCCATAGATTTCAATCAAATTTTACGAAACTTACAGAACATTTGTCAACGTCCAAGAAAAACATTATACTTCAATTGAAAATTGAAGCATTGAATATACGATGAGATATAAGCATTTGAAGAAACTAAGTATTTACTGCGCAGGCGCGAAACATAGCAATAGTTTTCTTTCAAGATTTTGTAGTGAATACTATAGGGCAAATTCTGTAAAAAATCCACTGGAATATCGTGAAAATTCACAAAGATATCGACGATATAGTGATCAGATTTTCTCTGACTCTCTGAAAGTACCTGGATGATAAGGGGGTTTCCACAAATTAACATTTTACGAATTCATCGGACACCCCTGTTCTGAAAATGAACTAGTCCAATTTTATGCAAATAATGATTAAAAGTCTCCGGACACCCCTGATCATTATTTGTATAAAATTGGACTAGTTCATTTTCTGAACAGGGATGTCCGATGAATTTGTAAAATGTCAATTTGGGGAAACCCCTTTATCATACAGGTACTTTCAGAGAGTCGGAGAAAAACTGATCACTATATCGTCGATATCTTTGTGAATTTTCACGATTTTCCAGTGGATTTTTTATAGATACCCTACAGTATTCACTACAAAATCATGAAAGAAAACTATTGCTATATTTCACACCTGCGCAGTAAAAACTTAGTTTCTTCAAATACTTATATCTCATCGTATATTCAATGCATTAATTTTCAATTGAAGTATAATATTTTTCTTGGACGTTGACAAATGTTCTGTAAGTTTCGTAAAATTTGATTGAAATCTATGGATATTGTAAGCAAAAACATGTAACAAAATTTTTTTTTTTAAAGAAATATTTATATCTTCATGAATATACGTTTTTGTTTTACGAAAATGCTTATACACATTAAACAAAGCTAGGTAACTATTTTGTGAAAGTTACAAATCATTTCCAGCTATTTATGATACAGGTTGATCACATATATTTTTCCTCTATTTCAATATCTTGGTGGTCCCCTAAATGAACAAGTCACCGAAACATTACTGGAAAATATGCTTTCAAGCATTTTCTTCACATCGCCAAAGTTACAAAACATTTCGCCAAGTATTTGTTTAGAAATTCGTAAAACATTCTAACATCCAAAGTGTCCGGATACTTTTGATCATATAGTGTATATATATGATATATAAAAACAGGCATAAAAGAATGGCATGAATCTCACTTAAAAGGCGCAACGCAGCACTTCCAAGAAGATTTAAATATATAACCCAAAATGAAAACATAGAAAGAAAGGAAGATACCACAAGATTGGCCGTGGGGATGTAACCCCCACTCCCCGGTTAAGCAAGCTTTGTGTCGCGACAACACTCCCGGAGACCTGTAGCATTCCATACAAGTACAATAGTATCAACAGTGAAAAAAATGGGAACATGACCACATATAAAATTCCATAAAGGGAAAAATGACCACATAAAGGGGTCCCCCCCTCACGGCCAATCTTGTGGTACCTTCCTTTTTTGTATGTATCCATTTTGGGTTATATATATATATATATATATATATATATATATATATAATTTTTGTGTCATTCTTCCAACGTGACTGAGATATCCCAACTCACCACAATGTGTTCTACAATAAACAAACATTTATATATATATTAATCGCTGTAACATCACAATAACGCTGACGTCACAAAATGTAAGGGCACAAATCACAATGCGGGGTTCTAACGCCGTCGTTTAAATGAAATTATATAGTATGATAAGGGATGAAATACTGTTATTGATGGGATCAAAATCAACGTACCTCAGATACTTTCTACACCACTTAACGGCGCGTGCTCTACCAAAGACCCTGTCTTTGCAATCGATGTTCGCTCTTATTTCTGAAAGTCTATTTTCTAGAAGTCACCGTCGAGATGGGTCCGCTTTGATCTGGTATCCCTCCTAGTATTTCGTCTCTTTTGTTCTCACTCCTTCAAAGGCCTTATCGAAAGTATATATACACTTGATCCGTATCACCTACGATTATTTTCATTGGAGTGGGACTCCCCCCCTACTTTTATAAGGGGCCTAGTATCTTGGAATACTCGAGATGGGAAAGGAGAGACCCGACCTTGCCAAGTGGAACTCCGATATGAAGTACAAGTTTGCATGTTCGATCGAAGTTGTTATTTTCCGATAATTTTGTGAAAGACGTTCGTTGAACAAAGCTCCACTTTCAAAATCGATTTTATATTCTCTAATATTCTGTACATACAAGGTTTGACAGTTTTCAAATAATAAAATATTATATCTCAAAATTTCCAAAATAAATCTTGGTCACAGTAAATATGTCGAACAAGTACACTATAAAAATTTTTCACGAATTTTCTGTACTGAAAAAATAAATTAGAGAATTTCGTTGCTAACTTTCAAGGCTAGGGAGAGCCCCCCCCCCCCCCAACTTATTTGATGCCGTTCACTAACCACCGGAATTGGCGTCGCGGACTGTTATTACTCGCCTGCTACGCAAGCGTAATACGTCGGTTGAGACTCCATACCTTTTTCGCCGACGCTGACAAATCCCCGGAGCACGCCTCGCGAGCCCCACCCACGTAGCAGACGAGCGCCACCTCTTCGCCTCTTCGTAGACATGCATGCTCTCCCCGTAACTAAACTTGATGGCCTACCAGCAGTTCTTAGGCGTTTTCGAGTTTCATTCCCAGTATGCAAAGTTCGTGTTTGCACACACACACACACATATATATATATATATGAACACACACATACACACAGAACAGACATCACCTCAAAAACGTTTGATTTGAGTTCCGGGATGCTTGAAACGTAATCTTCCGTCTAAAACTCGGATTATAATTTTCGACTCCACAGCAATACTTCCCATTATACTGTGTATGCAGGGAAAGTAATAACTGTATAATATAATCTATTCCAGTCCGATTCAAAAGTTGCAAACAGCGACTGAAGAAAGTTTTCAGTTTACAGTTTTTAATTAACTAGAAAACTTTGTGGTTCCAATTGAACAGCTATTTCTTCATTCTACAAAATGAACGCATGTATATTTATTGCAGCGCACAGAATACAGTAGAACTGCACACCGTCCGACCGTGCTATACATTTGCTTTCAATATATGAGGTTTTAAAATTGATTTATACAACATATGGTCGGTCTTTGCCGTAAAGGATAGCGCTATTTCTAAAGAGCCCTATGTTCTGTGTTAAATTCCGCATACAAAAAAAAAACCCTCTTCTACGACTGGCCATTTCTCGCAGATAATTGGATTCAGTTTGCTTGTTGTGCTAGTATAACATTATTTGTAGGGAATTAAATGGAACTAAACGTTGCTCAGTTGGTTAATATTAAGTTTACTCCTACAATAACAAAGGTTATTTTATGAGCAAGAATACATAAAACTGAACAGGTACCTCAAATATACAAAAATATTACAATGAAATGAAATGTACTATATGAGTTTCTGCATGAATAGTCGTATTCGCAGAAGACTGGTCAATAACTTTTCTTCTGGTTCTTTATATATATGATGCATGACACTCTGCACATTTTATTCTGCTTTCAAATTAATCACAAATTTGATTCCCAAACATATGTTAGGAAATGTTTGTATTTGTCTTTTAAAGAGTCGGGCAGTAGACATTGAATACAGTTATAGATGAAAACAGAGAACAAACGGTGTTCGGAAAGTTACCATGGATTCAGCAAAAGCCATGTCTGTATAATCAATCTGTCTACCTCTACTCTCCAATCTCTAAAGGCCCATTCTCTGGAAGTCAAAATCAAGACACAGATGTCCCATGATCTTGCTTTCTTCCCATTCCTTTCTCCTTATTCCTACTCTCTCAAGGCCCTAGTGAAAGACATATTTTTCTGCTATCTGCGTTTTCCCAAAATGTAGATAGGAGGAAACTTTTTCCCAAAATGTTGATAGATGAATTGGTTCGCCCGTCTTAGAAATAGGGGCTGTTACTGATACTGTTATGAAGGTCTATTCTTGAAGCGCTCAAGATGATAAGAAACTATGACAATGGCGCGATCGAGGTTCTGAGATTATACACAAATTTTAATGCTATATTAGGGTTATTTTTTCGGTAAATAAAGTACGCCATTATTTTCAAAATATATAAAATTTGTTTTATATTCACTTAAACTCTATATGTATTATCAGCTTCTCGTCTGGTTGCACTCTGAACCACCGAATCTATATCAATTGGCCCTAAAGTATATTCAATCCTTTACCATAATGCTAAAGTGTAAGGATTTATTTTTATATTATTATTTATATTCGTATAATCTTGATAGGTAAAATATTTTGCCAATTAGACAAAATAAGTATTGTTTAAAACATACCCAAATACAAAAATGTGGTGTACTATAAGTGGGGGGGAGGGCTTCTTTTTTAGCTTCTAAATTGGGGTGCAGTCGAAAAGCTTCAGAAATTACTATTTACTGCATATAAAAAAGTAAAAGGACTGTGTATTAAAACACCTCTTATCGTCATCTACTGAATCCTTTGATGTCTATATCCCGATCTTCCATATGTTTTTGACGATTTTTTAATTCAAATAATAAATGAAATATTTGGGTTATTTTTAACAACATGCACTAAAAATAGCAGTCGGTAAACTAAAAATAGTTAGATATGTGAAAATCACTTATAAAATTGAAAGTGTTCAACTTTTTAAGCAATTACTCTCAACGTCATTAATTGATATGGCGTGATTAATTGGAGAGTCATTGATTGGAGGGTCCTTTAAAGTTCAAGGATCCACTCTTGCGATCGCCAAGAATCTATATGGTGTTAGACCTATACTGGGGACAGAATAGCCCATTGGTTAAGGCACGGAGATTGCGCTCGAAAGGCCCGCTCTTCCCAAAATATCCTCGTGTTTATGCAGAGTACAGGCATGTTAAAGCTATGGGTCCCAAAATCTTTCCGAGAGGTTGGTGGCAGGGGGAGGAGGGTAAAGTCCCCATGGATGTCTTCCCCACTGGGTTCCGGTCTAACTTGGGTGACTTTGTCCTGGCCGTCCAAACCGATACCTTAATCATTGTCAAGTCATTGTTCCTTCATAATCTCAAAAAATCTCCAAAGCGAGTTGTGCCAAATTGTGTGGCAAAGGTCATATATTATGTAAATGTGAAAGTAGGAAAAAAAGATATAGTTTGGCTATAAATCGAGATTTTGTCAAAATCGGCTACCCTTTGTTATCTCAGAAACTTCTAAAGCGATTTAGACCAAATTCGGATGGTATACAGCTTGTTTTGTGTAGATATCAATGCGGAAAATACATTTTTGAAAATGTGTATAATTTGGCTCAGAGGTCAAATGCTGATGTGTTACACGCGGAAATTCTTGGGATTGCACCAATCCTTTTATTCTTTTAAATGTGAAGTGAAATATTTTCATATTTTTATTCACATTTTATTTATCTCGCATAATATGAAAGGAGCTGTTGACAAAATGTATGTCCTGATGGATCGCATTCCTCGGAAAATATTTATTTTCATTTTTCTTAACTACTGTCCGCATTTGCAGGTTGGCTATGACTATACAATGGACTATATTTTGAAGTCATTTTTGTTTAAATTCAAAGATAATTCCATAAATAATTATCGTTCCTATGCTGGCATAGTTGATAATACAGCCCATTGGCGGCTATTTATCAAACATCAAGGCCAATAATGGCAATTAATAATGGTGCATGATTTTGATTTAACCGATCTATTGATTTGAGAGTAACCAGGAATAGCAGCCAATAAATCATCATATAAGCAAGAATTATGTATATGTAATAACTCAATCAATTACACCACTCTTAGCAGTCATTAATATTCTTGTTGCTCATTAAAATGCATGAAAAAATGAGGGCCCAACTTTTTGTACACCGAAATATAACAGCATTATAAAACTCCAATAGATGATGCTGCGAAGAAAATTTTCACTCGCAATCATTACTTTAAAGTAACATAAAATAATATGCAATATCTCCATGCGTATAATAAAGGAAATAGGTATTTTTCAATAATTATAAACCCATTCTTTATTGCTAAATAAAATTAGCTCTAGAAGTACATTTTCTAAAAGCTCAAAGACACTATATCTAGTAAACTACATTTCAATTTTTCCAAAAGACAAAATAAAGCTGTAGTTAATACGGTAAATGCAACTTCATTTGCATATTTAAATCGCGCCGTCTATTTATGTTTGCCCACTTAGTGATCTTCAAATACACGAACATCTTTGCGCAGCTTAAACACAAGTGAACGTAAATAAATTTTTCTTCCCTGTTATTGTTCGTGTGATAAAAGAGAATTGTCAGACTATATTTTGATATTTAAGAATTTTGTGTATATTTAAATTATTCTATAATACCGTAACTACCCAAGGCAGAAGATTTTAAAATATCGAAGGGAGATGATTAAATGTAATACGAGAAATTAAACATTAATTGATTCAAATTGAAATAATTTCTTATTTTGAAATTAAATATAATGATACCCGAAAAATTAAGAAGATTTTAAAAATATTTTAATAGGGAATTAAAATTTTTGTTTTTATTTGTAAAATTAAATATTTTATAAAAGTATGACTAACATTTAATGAGAAATCTTCAAACTACTCATATTTTATAGATTATTGATATCGCCGTTACTGGTGCTCAACAGTGGCTGAATGTCAGTTAGATGGGCAGCAGATAAGCAAAGGTGACTCACTACATGGAAAAATATTAAACTCATTTCTTGAAACAAAATCCAAGTTATTATCAAATAAAGTAAATGTCGCAGCAGCTCTTTTCAGCATATTTATGCTTCTTTTAGAGGGTCAAACCGGGTAGCATTGTTTTAGTCATTAGTAGTCTTTGTCTTGCCATCTATTAACGGCACAAAACCTACTGTATTAATGGTTAAAACATTTGGATTTCACTTGCAGTGACATGCCCTGTACTGCTTGGAAGGGGAAAGGGGAGGTTTTTGACAAAATGGTTACGATGATTGACTAAACTTTTGTGTGATATACTATAAATACCTGGATCTAAACTCCTAAAGCTCGTTCATACTGAGGGAGGAAATGCAAAGATTTTCGAAACGTACATCTGTTTACAGAAACTTATTTGCACAGCGTTTTACTGAGTGATCTTGTACATGATTGATTGCGACTCAAATCACGTTCTTTAGTCATGTTAATATTTGTTGCAAAAATAAAATTGCTTATATAATTTTTTAATCAGAAGCGAACAGCATAAGTTACAGTATTGAAACATACTCATGTCTCGAGATATTGCACATTTTTTCATTGAAATTGAAAAAAGCAAAAAAAAAAAAAACACTAATTTGTGTTATTCCCCCCCCCTAACACACACAGACACACACAATATCTAAACTTTGTTAGTTTTTTTAAGGAAAGTGATGTGTTGGGCAAATAAGATTGTTTTACAATAATTTCTGACGTACTAATTAGTTTACACTCATATTTAAACTAACCTGTTCATATTAAACTGAGAAGGATAATCATACAACCTAAAACTTCTATATATGTATATTTACTGTTGCACTCAAAATTATTTTACGACATTTAACATTCGCATTGAATTATATTGTCAATAAATGTAATTTTTTACCATCTCGTCTTACTGAAAGTGTCGTGAAGTGATAAGGCGAAATGCAATTTTATAAAAAATGTTTAATAGTACTTGGCTTTCAATGTATTTATGACAGTTTTTTATCTCATATCTAAATTATTCAGCAAACATATCTACATTACATGAGTCATAAGTGCTGCACAGATGCAGGCTATTTTGCCACTATATGCTTAGGAAATACTTTTTTATATTTGATGAATTTCGAAGAAGATAAATCATTCCTTGATATTTCTTTACGCTAAAAAAGCATAGGACCTGTTATTTTTTTAGGAAACACAGAGCTTTACGAGCTTATAAACTAAAAAAAAAACTAAAGAGACTTAACTAAAGAGATTTCATAGATTTTTAATCACAGACATTCTACCCATAGTGGACTTTCAGTGGGCTACAAGGCTCACCTGCTGCGACACGGTTTACTCTCTTATCACTCTATCTGGCCGTCAGGTTTATATATAGAAGGGTTTTATAAATTTAAAACTGCAACTCCGTATCAAAGAAGCTCTCGTGTATATAAAAATAGTAGCCAATTAGTAAAAACTATTTATTTGAAGACAAAACTTTCTGCTTCCTAGACAGAAGGTGAATATCTTCATCCTGCTAGACACATGTCAGCATGCTTTTCAAAATATAGGGTGATAAGCATATGACAAAAGTATGTGGATAAATAGCTGGCACAAGTAGATGCATATGTAGACAATATGAGTAGATGGCATGAGTAGAAGGACAAATATATAACATAGTAAGTAGATAAGTTAGATACCATAATAAGGTGGATAAATAAATGACATGATTAAGTGAATAAATAAATCTTACATAATAAAGAAAGATGTCTAAGTGTCTGTGTGTCTATCTGTGTGTGCAGTCTGTAGCGGGAAATCTGAGCATCCTACCGCTATGAAATGTGGTATACAGGCACTTGCACTTCGGTGTTATTTTTTTAAATTTCGAATTAGTGTTTTAGTTATTTTATGTTTTAGTCCGATTTACAACTATTTTGGACAATATTCACACAAATCGATTTCTTAGTGCTTAAAATATTATCGGAGTTCCCATTTCAACACCATCAAAAAAACGAAAAATGTTCTTTCAAATAAACTGAACAGAATCCATGCAATTAATAGATGGATTTGCGTGAATTTTTTTTTTAAAAATATATGTTTTTCGTCTGTTTCAAACCTCCCCGATTTTATATTACAGTATAAAAAATCGATGTGAAATCTAACGCTTATAATTTAACAGCGGGTTCTTAAAATATCACAAATTGCTGCAGAATAACAAAATATTTCCCTCAACCCATCCGTTGATTAAATATACATTTTTTAAACGAGCAAACTCTCGAAACTTTTAAATCATTTTCTTTCCGAGCGAACTTCTTACGGAGATTTTCTACCTACTCAAGCAACGCATACAGGACGGGGGACGAATTTCAGTTTTGTGATTCGGGGCCGTTGTGCCAATGTTCACAGATAACATGTAATTTTCACTGTTATTCATACGAATGAAATTAATTTTTTTATAAACTACCTTGCTTTAACTCCCAGACAACACCGAGTACATTTTCTAATAACATAAATAAGTGGATAACTACAGAATATAAGTAGAAGGTTAAGTAGATAACATAAATAGGTTGATTACTAGAGAAGATAAATGGGAGGTTATGTGATGGTATAAGAAAGTGAAAACGTTGATGGCATGAGTTGAGTAGGAGGATAAGTAGATTAAGTAAGCAGCAGGATATGTAGATACCTTTAATATGTGGATAAATACTAGATGATGAAAGTAAGTGGATAAGAAAAGGAATGTAGTTTACAGATTGAGCAACAGATGACAAAAGTAGTTATATAAATAGATAAATAAACACTTTGCATAAGTTAAGTAAGTATATATATGACAAAATATAAATTGTTCTGCTCATTAGTTTTAAAGACCTGAAAATAATTAAACTTTGATAATAAAGCAATTTGTTTCATCAGTTAGTTTACTCATTACAATACTGCTGTCATTAAAAAGTTTCTGTATTTGATTATACTTTCATTTGCAGAAAAGTCTTTCACAATATATAATTAAGCATACTGTAATTCTAACAGTTCCTTAAACAAATAATGCATTCAAGTCAAATATTTTATAACTATATATTTCCAATAAACTAATGACTTTTCTCGTTTCAAGGCAATTTTTCTTTGATTTCGTTAAAAATAATGATTATTTCGTGGATATTAAATAACTTTTTATCGGCCTTTGACATTCGAGTGTATTTGCACATAATTTTGAAATTTTATCACATGCAGTAATTAATGCTTTATTACACTTATTTATTATTCTAATAATTAACGTTAAAATTTCTCGCTCTTGCCGTTAGCTCTAATCATTTTCATGTGAACTTTGGGTAATTAATTTTGTTCCTTAGAGAAAATGTCTAGTTGATATATGTGGATTATTAGTACAAATTCTTTATTTTCTGAAATAGTTTTTATCTCCATTTTCTCATTTCTGAGGTATCATATATTTTCAATTTGTTCTTTTGGAACTGTACATGTTTAAATTAAATTTAGTTTTACATTTGGAATGGATATACAAATTTATCTCTATTCATATATTATTTCACTTTATTTTTACTTTTTTTATAATACATGGTAATGTATAAGGAAATTATTGGAATATTCATATAGCATCCGTAATTATATTTTTAGGATTGTCATTTGTGCTTAAAAATCTCTGGTGTCCTACTATCATGAACGGTATGTCTGGTGTCCTACTGTCCTATTATCATGAACGTATATTTGCATGTACTAGATGCATAATTTATGGATATCTTAATTGATCTTCGCTGTTTAATTAATTCAAATTCAAGTAACACATATAAATTTCCAACCAGTTAATCTGGAAATAATGTCTAACGATTCAATAGTAAGTAATAATTTTAACTTTTTCGAATTTAATCTAAGTACAGAACCATATAATAATATACTTACTAATTTATGTAAGAAAATATTATTTTTACTTTAAAATTGAGAGATTATTACCATTTAATGCACATAATTATATTAATTTGTTTCACTATATAATTATTAATCAGATTTACAAAGCACATGGATAAAAACAATAACGCAATATTCAAATTAAAAACATTGAGAACATAAGTAAATTATGACTTCCCAGTACATTTATTATAAAACATTTCAAACATACTAGCAAAATTTAGATTTATATACGCTATATATTACAATTAAATAATTCTTCCATTACAAAAATAATAAAAATGTAAAAATAATCCATTATAAAAATAATTATTTAAATAATTCACCCATTATAAAAAATAAACAAAATATCCCATAAACACTTACACAGCAGGGTAAACTAGCACTCCGAATGTATTATAATAGGTGACGGGTAAACCCGGATTAGATGGCCATAATGGTTAAATGGCCAATCATTGTCATTTGTTTAATAGCCGCTGAATGGCAGGCCTGACCAGACAGTCGTGACGAGTTGGTATCAATGAGTGTTACAAAAATAACGGCATTATAAATATATAACGTTGTTTTATATTTTCATCCTCTCAAAAAAATTTCCCGTTCAGTAAAATGCCTTGTAAGTACGGTTTATTTTGAGTTACAACCATGCAAGCGAGCTTAAACGAGGATCCAAATATTGTATTTGTATGCCTAACCTCTATGTCTGTCATCGAACCCACGTTTATCGATTAAGAGTCATAGCCACCAAACCCCGTCTGTTAGAGATAGATGGCGGACGTTTTTCAGGGTTAGTTGACTTGTCTACATCATAATTTATTTCGGCATGTATGTTAAACAGCTTCTCGCTTTCTTTTCAGATGCCAAATATATGCGTTAAGAAACGGAATAGTAAGCCTGGGGAGTGGACCCAAGACTATTTATGTAAAGCAATTGAAGCAATCCGTAATGGCACATCAGTCCGACAAGTTTCCTTTGAGTTTCGTGTGGCGAAAAAAACACTAGAGATGGAAAACTGGAAACTTAGTTAAAGACTCCGTGGGAAAACATTATTTATTACGGTGAGAAAATGAAGAAAGGTTGATAGGACATATTGAAAATGTACAAAAATATGGATTCCCTCTCACTCGATACGATCTGAGAAGGTCGGCATATAGTTTCGTTAATCAGCTTGTGAAAAACATAACTTTAATAGTAAAATAGAAATACCTGGTTACGACTGGTTGCCGTTATTTCTATTTAGGCATCCAGATTTAGCTATTCTTGAGCCTGAGGGTGTCTGCATAGAGCTTTGTACAGCAATGAACCGTGAAGAGGTTAACTCTTATTACCTTTTAACTCAAGTTTTGGAAGAAAACATATTACTTGACAAATTGTGTTATATATTTAATATGGATGAAAGAGGCATGCAGCTAAATAATCGTTCTGGTGAAATAATTGCTGAGAGGGTATCAAAATCTGTTCCGAATGAAACTTCTGTAGAAATACGGAAAACCATAACGTCATTCCCTGCTACAACGCTGAGGTGTGTTTATTCCCCTGGTCTCTATAATGAAAAGGAAAAACGAAAACAAAAATTAAAGATTGAATGTCACCAGTGTCCATTGTTTATACATATTATACATGTCTAAAAAATCAGCCTATATCAACACAGATGTTTTCATACGTTGACTAAGAGACCATTTTCTTCCTAGAAAACCGGCTATGATAGTTTTGCTAGCCATAGACGGAAATGCATTGTGATTCAATAGAAATGCTGGAATTTGCGAAATCAAATGATATTAGTTTGATTTGTCTCTGAAATCATATTACACACTGTCTCTGACCTACAGTTACCTTACACCTTTCTGGTAGGTCGGACGGTCTGGGTCTCAACAACAACAACACTGTCTCTGACCTTCAGATAGCTCAGTTTTCATGTCGCTCAAACAAAACTTTTACAACACTGCCTCAAAGTGGCTAAAAACTACCTTGGTTGTAATTCAAAGAGGTTTTAAACAAAAGTTGGGGGGGGGAGGGGGAATCAGCAACACTAAGGAATGGTGTATCAGGATATAAAACTATGGGAATCTATCCACTGAACTCAGACGCAATTCCTGACTATGCATTTGTAAATGCTGAAACCACAGTCCATCACAAATCCCAGTTTTCCAGATACCTAAGATCAATTATTATATTTAAATAAAATGCGAATACTCCCTTAAATTTAACCCGCACATAACTAGCATTAAAATAGACATGGTCAACTAATCCATGACCGTATGGCCATCTAGCCTGGACTCTAACGGATAGATGACGAACAAAGTAGTTTTAAGATTTCGGAATTTTTGACTTTTCATCAATTATTTTTTACAAAAGTCCATATGTAAGTATAAAACAATGAACTCTACTGAGAATGTTTACATTTTTGTGATCATTTACTACAATAATATTGGCCCTTAAACTTAAATTTTATAAACTATGGCCATCTAACCGGAGACTTAGGTCTTATCATGTCTTTAGTTCTTTACTAATCAGCCTCTAATTTTAATAATCATTATATTACATTTTACAAACATAAATGTTACTCCACATCACTGTTAGTGTTATTTTAATATACCTACTGCTTTTAGTATACATATCTACAAAACCTGTCATATCTTATGTGTCTATTAATTATTTTTCAATCATACATAAAAATTTGGCAACATTAAAATTTACTTATATGTAAGCAACAACAAAGGTTGTATTTGATTTCATTTTAGATGGAGTGATTACCTTTTTTTTTACAAATATTTTGTAAAATAACTCTTGTTCATTTCTTATAATTTCTATTTCAACCTATTAACATTATTTGATGTTCTAAGGGGCACGTAATTATATTTGCTGTACACAGATGTAAGGTAATTAATTTAAATGAACATCAGAAAGTCAATATAGGTATATGCTTTCTGACTAGATTTTGCATTATCAACTTTCAATTCATTATTTTTATAAATATTTAATGGCGTTTACGATATTCTGGTTCGCATAGATTTTACAAATGTTTAATATAAAACTGCTGTTCTACTTTTGTATTTATTTCAGTTAGAACCTAAAATAAAGTTCTTGACAAATTTCACTCTTATAAAAAAACGGTTATGATAAGGTTTTCGAAACCCCTAATCATTCTATCTCAACACTAACAGAAATATCCTCTAATCACTTCTTTTCAAGTTCTCGCGTGATGCAACAAAATTGCAATTCGCAAAGACAAATGCGGCACTGTCTTAATTACTGCCATTAAATCGTAAAGAATAATCTCTTTCAAAACAAAAGTAAAATGTTTTTTGCATTGGAAGAATTAAGTAATGTATAATAAGTATTATGGAAAATAATCAGAAATGGGGAAATTCTATACTTCTTACAAAGTAAAGGAATAATAAATTTATTATCAGAGACTCTATACTTCATATTATATTTCTTGGCGTTATCAGACTTTAGCATATATTACCTATATTAACTGCTATTAATAGTTAATATAAGAAAACAATTTTCTTCAATTGAATAAGATAAGCATTTCGTAAATACAGCATATACATAAATATATAGGGGTCAACTGATTTCAAAGACAGACAGCTTTTCCTTCAGGATAAACAAGAAGCGCAACTTCGTTCATTTAAGTAACTTCGACAACTGCAATAGACTTAATGTGTGATTGTACTTAATATTTGTCCTGAAGAATACTTTTACGTTTGCCTTCGAAACAGGTTGATTCCTTTATGTTTAACTGTATGCTGCATTTACAAAATGTTTTATATTGTTTCGTTTTTATCCCAGCAGTTTTTGAGCGTATTACGAATTTTAATTAATGTATAGCAAAAATATTTGTTTGCATTAAGTTTAATATTCTTACGTTGCTAAATTAAACTTATAACACAAGTTAAAAGTTTAATTCAGCAACGTATTTATGCTGAAAGTTTAAATGAATGTGAAATAGTCTGTTTATCTTGTAGACTCCTTTAATTCCTAAATTTTATATTTTCTAATTCACAAAATCAAATATCCTAGACTTTCAAGCAGCAAAGGTATTTTCCAAAAATTTAGTACATCAAGACCATGTTTCAAAGCTTACGAGAGATAATCCATTCCCCAAAACATAAGACAGCTAAGCAGTTTTTCTTAGAGATTAGTAAAGCAAAACAGTTTTAGTTTAGATTTAACAAAAGTACATTTTTTTCCTAAACGACACCTTCAGTAAGATTCATATTATCAGGATATTCATTACTACTAATAGTCTAAAATTCAAAGATTTATGTCTTCTATCTCTTCTTTTCTCAAAATTTTCCCTCGAGATTTATAAACAGCTTGGCAAGTTGCCGAAATCAGATTTACCTGCCAGTCGCTAAAGTTGAAGAAGCTACTGAGGAAGCAACAAAGAACTGTACAGAAACGAATAATTTATTTCCATGAAGACAGTTTTATGCACCTACTGCAAAACTTTCTATGGTCTGATAAAGTTAAATTTTGTGGGAGAAGGGGGAATAACATTTTTGGATTGAAGTTTTGCTTTGATTTGATTTCGGTTAAATGAAGTGTTCTTGTGCCAATTGAAATAATCGCACAAATATTATATCAGTAACATAATTTTACTTTACTGTACATTTGCTATGTATTGTAAGGAGACCTACAATACGTTGTAATATGTATTTTTGTTTGTTGTAGAGTGTTTAGATTTTTTATTTTATAAAAATAAAACCGCTGAATTCGTAGCAGGCGCCGAGTACGTAATTTCTACAGCTTTCTATGGCTCTATTGTTTTGATAAACATCTCTCATAATAATTTTTCGATTTGTACTTGGTATTATTTATATATAAAATGTTTCTGTCATCATATACATACGTTCTTTGACTATAAATGTTGTAATTATGAAAAATATAAAATAGACATATAGCTGTATTTTATATAAATCCATACAAAACAAAAATTTATTTCAAATTTTAAAACAAGCCTATTATATAAAGTGAGTCATATTCCACAGATAAAAATAATGTTTGCCTTAGGGAAAACTAACTAATACACCATATTACTGAAGATGAACCATGATTCTTAATACGTCAGAAAATGTAAAATATATTGTTTCATATAAAAAATTGGTTAAGATATATAGCAAATTAGATGATACGCAATATGTAGCATCTAATTTTCGATATACCTTACACTTTCCATGCATTCATTTTTTTTATTATGAAACTGCATTTCCATCCTGGAATTTGCTAAATTTTGAAAGCAACTCAACTTTACTCTCCGGTTACCAAAATAGATTTCAGATCTAGAGAACAAACTTTATAGAAATAGATTCGCATATAACACTTCAATAAATTATACATGATTTTAATGAAATTAAAAATTATTTTAATCAAATCATCCCATATATATTTCTAGTATTAAATAATTAGCAGAGATCGGGGCAAGTTGATTATTTTATTTATTTGTATTTGCTTTTAAACTATTCAAAAATATTAAAATCTACATTTCTTCCTTATTATTTGCGACAAATAAAATAGAACCAAACACCCATGAAAAGCTATTTAGTTAGCCAAATGAAAGCGTATTAATTTGCTACTATCTGTGACAAGTTGATACTAATAAAAGAAGATCTATTGTAATAATAAAAAGTATAAATGAAATGAAAATGTTTTATCGTGTACAAATTATTATTTTCGATGTTAATACTATAAGATAAAAATTAGAAAATATTGTCCTTAAGACAGACTGAGATCAATTTTGAACCGTTGTCATGATAATAAAAGAAACTAATTAATTATATGTAATTGGGCCATGTTAAATAAAATTGGGACAGTATTACCCCATTTCAAATGCAACAACTTCCATCAAACGACAGTAACAGGTTTTAACCCTGATCTGCAATAAAAGAGCAAATAAATACAATAAAAATCAACGGAAAAATCTTACAATTCAGTACCCCAAAATATCCCTCACCCAGAAAGAATGTTCAGAAGACATTACAGAGCAACACAAATATTTACGTCTCACTATTAAAACCGTTTTGCTTCGATAACTTAAATTTTACTTACTAAAAGTTATATTGCTTAACACACTTGCACACTGGCGGCATACAAGAAAAATCTCTTTTTAAATGGATAAAATTACAATTAAGCGTTATTGCACAACTATTGACTGTTTCAACTTACATCTGTATCAACATGCCTCGATCATACTTGATACATAATTTGAACCATAAAATAAAATGTGCTATAAATAATTAATAACTTTGATGTATAAATTACATATAGTTATATGCCTGTTATATATATATATATATATATATATATGTGTGTGTATATATATGTGTATATATATATATATATGTATATATATATATATATGTATATATATATATATATATATATACATATGTATATATATATATATATATATATGTATATATATATATATATACATATGTATATATATATATATATATATATACATATATATTAACCAAATCAAATAATAACGAAATATTAAAATCAACAAATCAGTTAAACCACGGCCACAATGCCGAAAAAAGAAATATTCGGCACTGGCTTAATTTTGAAGATTAACTAGACTCATTTTCAAGTCTATGCATCTGGCTCTAATTACCCAGACACATGCTTGTTTTAGAATTGGCAATAGTAAGTTACTATAAATACCAATGCAACAGACTACAAGCATTAAAAGAAGATGAATTGAAAAAAAAAAAAAAAGAAAAAAACAGGAAATCAAGAATTACCATTATCATGAAGCAGGAAACCTAAACTGCGCGTGAAGTACGAGCAGAGCCGGAATAAAGATGGTCGAGAAGCATCCAGAGCAAGTATGAAGAATAAGTTCAAAGGTGGGGGGGGGGGGGGGGGGAAGCGGGCGGTTACAGTGGCACTCCCTAAACGAAAAATTTACTATATAAGTAAAGTAGGATGAACAGACAAGTGATTCTTAGAAGAAATGAAAAAACGAGTATTCCACCATCACTATTATATAAGGGACTCAAATCGTAGTATCAAATTAACTAAATGTTACATATTTTTAGCAAAAATAATTTTCAAAATATTAAATATTTATTTATCTTATTTTCAATTTTATTGTTTATCAATTTTTTATTTTACACTTTTATATAATCATATAATTAAGAAATTACAATAATTAGTTTTTTTTTTCTTTCAATCAAATTAGCCGCCATAATTGAGAAGTCTTGAAAGTTATCGAGTGGTTGTTGGTACACTGAGTTTATAATTTTAATTCCGAAGTTAAGAGGATATGCATTATTGTCTGCAGTATTTAATAATTCTATAAAATGTGTTAATTTATAATTATCATCACAAATTTTATTTATTCTAAGAACCTGGTTTGATATGATATTTCTGAACACTGATATATGTAGACAAGAGTCAAAGTGTTTAATTTGAAAGGTATTAAATTCTAGACTTTTATCATATAAGTTTATAGCCAGATTATAATTTTTTTAATTTAAATTTATGTATAAAATGTTTGCAGCATTAGAGTCATTATCACTGGCATTTAGTTGTAAATTATGAGGATAAAAGTTTAAGACAAAAGAATTATTATTATGGGATACACATAACACATCATCTAAATATCTATACATATGCAAATTATGCGACACTAGATTATATATAAATTCTTCAATTATATATATATACAGATGGGGTACAAAATAATGCGAACACCTGTGAAAAGTATGCTGCGTTTCACACCTACAGTACAATCGCGCCACGTGGAACAGAAGTCTGCCACCTAGTGGCCGTGAAAGGTGGCCACCTAGTGGCCGTGATCAATCTCTCAACAGCAGACATAGGTGTTACATGTCTCTATCATACTCTCTGAGACACGCTGCAATCTCAAACCTGATAGAGTTCCAAAGAGACATACATGGTTGTTGGAGCGCGTTTAGCTGGAGCCTTGGTGACAGAAACAGCAAACCTTTTGTGGCGTGCAAGAAGCACGGTATCAGCCGTTATGACAGCGTACACGAAAGTTGCTAAGGTGGGATCTTCAAAACACAACAATGGGCGAAAGACAAAGCTTAATGATAAGGATAGACGGGGGTTGAAGCACATAGTGGCCCGAAAGCACAAGCAATCATTATCGAAGATAACATCCAGCATTCACACTATTTCAAACCACTGGGCGTGTTTATGTCTGGAGAACACCCAGAGAAATCTTTACTCCTGGCTGCCTCTTGTCGACTGTGAAGTATGGAGGTGGCTCCCCTTTAGTATGGAGGGCGATATCTTGGCGCGGTCTTGGACCACTTGTTACTCTGCATGGGAAGATCAAAGCTGATCACTATTGGAGGATTCTAGGGGATCATGTCCATCCTTTTGTCCAGACTTTATTCCCTGGAGAGCGACCAGTTTTTCAAGACGCATACTGCGTCGTGTGTTCAAGCATGGTTTGAAGAGCATGACGATGAAGTAGAACATCTCGGCTGGCCCCCTCAGTCTCCTGACTTGAACATTTGTGAGGATATTTGAAGTCCAAATTTCGTGCTCGAGTTCCCCTCCAAATGCACTTTCGGATTTAGAAACTGGTCTGCAAGAGGAATGGTTTCATACTCCCTTAAATACTGTGCATAACCTCCATGCATCTATCCCACTTTCCATATAATGTGTACTTCAGTCAAAGGGTGGTACAAACCCCTATTAATGAAGATTTTCTCTTACTTCACAGGTGTTCGTATTATTTTGTCCCCCATCTGTATATATATATATATATATGTATATATATATATATAGGGTGTCCCAAAAACATTGACCTCGGTTTTTATTCCTTAAATATTGATCTTAGACATACATAATAAATTACAGAGTTGCATACAAAAAGGTACAGAATTTTATGAAATCGATTAAAATTTCCAAGGGAATTAAATTTTAAGAAATACAACATTTAAATTTTTATACGGCCCCCGTACAAAAATATTTCCAATAAGTAAAATGTGCCCCATACACTAATAAGGGGATGTACAAAATTTCAGCATTTTATCATAAAAAGTCCCAGAGATATAAAAAGAAAAAATGCTGACTTAAATTTTCGATGCATCAACATGGGTTCTCCGAGGGGAAAAATTATATCGGCAGATCGCGTTTCAGGGGCCATACTCAAATTACGAAAGAAAACAATGATTACATAAATAAATAATAATTTTGCTATTTATTGGTACAAAAGTATCTACACTGTGTAGAAATAATAACTTTACACAATGATTACAAAGCTTGTCCAAAATGCTTTCCATCCATGCCAAAGATCCATTAAAGATATGAGGCACATATTATTTGCTTATGATGCATTTCTGCGTTGCGTCATTTACACACTTGCTGTAAACATTTACATTTTAATATGTGAGTAATCCCTTCCTCACCAAATTTGTTTAAACATATCTCTGGAACTTTTTATCATAAAATGCTTAAATTTTGTACATCACCTTATTAGTGTACGGGGCACATATGTAAGGGGGCATTTTGTACGGGGGCCGTATAAAAATTTACATTTTGTATTTCTTCAAAGTTAATCCCCTGAAAATGTTTATCGATTTCATAAAATTCTGTACCTTTTCATAGGTAACATTGTATTTTATTATACATATCTAAGATCGATATTTAAGGAATAAAAGCCGAAGTCAATGTTTGGGGAACACCTTGTATATATATATATATATATATATATATAATTTATAGATTCAAAAATTTATAGATTTTTTCAAAATGAATACTTTTTATGCCTAGTGCATATCCAAGTGTATTGCTTTAATGCTCTTTTTTTTTTTTTTTTTCCATTTTTGAATTCTCGCCATTGATATAAGTTGAATATATTTAGCTTGATGGCTGGATATATGCATTTTATTCTCCTCTAGATTGATGATCCACTATATTTTACATCCTTTTATATTGTTAGCATTTTTACGTTAAGATTTTATGAGTTACAACTTCTCTCTTTTCTATCATTGGATTTTTTATATATATATACCCCCCCCCCACACACACACACATATATATATATATATATATATATGTAATCTCTTTTAAACACCCTATTCTTAATTCTCTTAACTTCAATAACTTATTTGCAAAACATCAGCACTTGTTACCAGTAAATGATATCAAAATACAAAAATAATTCAACTATAATTTACCAATTGGTAGAACTATTTACAATTACAATGAAATTTCAAGGACATTAAACTCCGATGATCTTACATCATGTGTATGCAGCGATAAACATCTAGCCTTTTATGTCAACTCCTCTCATGGACACATTATTACTGGGGATCTCAATATAGTTCAGGATGATATACTTTAGGGAAATTATGAATAAAGGGTCTCAATTTCGCAATCCATTCTGCTATCACCCCAAACAACTTCTTCAGTCTATATCTTTTGATTTTGATAAATTCATATATCAACTTGCTTGTTCACATTCCATTCCTATTGAAGCATTCCATATATGGAAGTATACTACCTTACATCTACTTAAAAATGTTATATTATAAACATTAAATTAACGAAGCCTAGCCATCCTTTTAGGCAACTCCTATCTGCTATTAAAGAACTACAACAACGTTTAGTCATAACTTATGTAAATAAAGCTTCTAATAATTATGCCATCATTTGTAAAAAATATTATGTTTCTCTGTTACAGAAATACTTAAAAAATAATCAAATTTTTAAACCCATTAATAATCAGTCTATCAAAATCAAAACTAAAATGCTAAAATTATATACACAATTAAATATTAATTGTAAGTTTTTTAAATTTCCTTATGTTACTTTGGTTCCTAAATTCCTCAAATTACCTCTCAGTTTTAGAAAGGTCACTTATGGACATAATACTTTTTCCACTACAGCTTGTAAGTACTTGCTTAACTGTATAGAATTAATGAATCTCTTAATTTTAGGAATTCAGGATATTTCATTTTGAAAAATAGTTTTGATTTAGTTAATCACCTTAGCAAGCTTCCACAAATTCTTGGTTTCCATACCTTTGATTTTAAAGACCTATTTATTAATATTGTCATTAAAGATTTATTTAAAGTTGTTATCTGTATATAAAGTTGATTTATCAAAATTGTTGGCTGTAGTAGTAGTATTCTCGCTAACTTATATCTTTATTATTATGAATGACATTTTAACTCTAATTCATATATTATATATAGATATGTTGACGACTTAATTTTTATTATCATTGATGATTCCTATCCAATTAATATTGATTTTTACCCATCTAACCTAGAATTAATTCCTAATGAGCCTAGCGTTAGTCAAACTGTAAATTTTTTAGACCTAAATTTAGATACCCTCAATAATCATGCAATCACCAATCTGTATGATAAAAAAGATTCTTACAACTTCACTATCATAAAGCTGCTCTCCTATCAATCTTGTAATTCTATTCAATTATTTAGAAACATCATTTTAAACCAGCTATTTAGAATACATCGACTTTCTGATCCTCAGTTTAACTTTCTCCTCATCATTAATCTTAAACGCATTTGTCAAAATTACCAATATCCGGAAGTATTTGTAAATAATATTATTAATAATTTCAAATATACAACTTAATAATCTTACACATGCATTTATCTTTGATTAGGTAACTCATTTTTGTGAATTTCGCCCATTCTTATCACCTAACTTACCACTTGGCCTGAGTCTAATAATGTTTACTATTTTCGAAAGACTAATTTCCACTTGTCCTGAGTCCTATACTGATTACTATTTTTGAAAATCTCCATACATATTATGTTTCGTTCAAATGTATTCATTCCGGTGCCCACTCGCATTGACGAAGTGAGGTGAAATGCTCAGTCGCTTGTTCAACCTACACGTGGTAGCAGTGCTTGTGAGTTAATATTTCTGTTCGAGGAGGTTTTTTTATTTTTCTGATTTGTAATTCAATTGATTTATTTTTTCTCCTTCCACTAGCCAGTAGACAGTTCCAATGGTGTCTATAGTTAAATACTATCGCCATTGTCAGAAACTGGTTATTCTATCGGTTTTAATTCGAATTGTATGGCTGTCCTGATGAGAATGCAATTCGAACTAACCGCCATTTTTTCTGTAGTTTCAAATGATTGTTCTCTATGTCTTAATCTTTTATCTTGAGCTAATTATTATTGCCTTTTCTCATTTTTGCCGTGTTCTCTTTTTCATTTTTATTTATATTTATATATACTTTTTAATTGTGATTTTTGTATCCTAATATTCTTCTCATCCCCCTTTCCATTGTAGTGATATGTTACCTTCTATTTTTATCCTTAGTCTAGGTCTATAGTTACTTATTTGTAACAGATATGCTAGAGATGGGTCTTTTCGTACATACAGTAGTTTATGCATAGTTTTCGAATAAAATCTTTCAATATATATATATATATATATATATATATATATATATATATATATATATATATATATATATATATATATATATATATATATATATATATATATATATATATATATATATATATATATATATATATACATATATATATATATATATATACATATATATATATATATATATATATATATATACAGGGGCGGCAAATAGGGGGCGCGAGGGGGCGCGGTCGCGCCCCCAAATTTTTCCTCGTCGTCTATCGGCTCTCTCTTTTCTGTCAACTGTCCACTGGTCAGTTTTTTCATCCTATAGAGCTTCAAAAGCGCCAACCTTTACAGCGAAGTTCCCATTTCCGGCTGGAACGAATATTTTTCAACTTGAAAAGATTGGGTTGATGTCACCCTTTCCACTTTAAAATTTCAAGTGTCTGATTAAATTTATGTGTAGTTAGCGCATGCTCATCCATTCCTTCCGCTAGAAATGCATTTTTGCAGCTCAATGCATTATATTCTTTCATATAGAAATATCCTATAAAAGACATGCTATTTTTGAAAATATTCCTTCATCAACATATACGTTTTCTGGAGGCTCTTCAACTCTATAATCAATAAGTGAGTCTAATAATGTTTACTATTTTCGAAAGTCTAATTTCCACTTGTCCTGAGTCCTATACTGATTACTATTTTTGAAAATCTCCATACATATTATGTTTCGTTCAAATGTATTCATTCCGGTGCCCACTCGCATTGACGAAGTGAGGTGAAATGCTCAGTCGCTTGTTCAACCTACACGTGGTAGCAGTGCTTGTGAGTTAATATTTCTGTTCGAGGAGGTTTTTTTATTTTTCTGATTTGTAATTCAATTGATTTATTTTTTCTCCTTCCACTAGCCAGTAGACAGTTCCAATGGTGTCTATAGTTAAATACTATCGCCATTGTCAGAAACTGGTTATTCTATCGGTTTTAATTCGAATTGTATGGCTGTCCTGATGAGAATGCAATTCGAACTAACCGCCATTTTTTCTGTAGTTTCAAATGATTGTTCTCTATGTCTTAATCTTTTATCTTGAGCTAATTATTATTGCCTTTTCTCATTTTTGCCGTGTTCTCTTTTTCATTTTTATTTATATTTATATATACTTTTTAATTGTGATTTTTGTATCCTAATATTCTTCTCATCCCCCTTTCCATTGTAGTGATATGTTACCTTCTATTTTTATCCTTAGTCTAGGTCTATAGTTACTTATTTGTAACAGATATGCTAGAGATGGGTCTTTTCGTACATACAGTAGTTTATGCATAGTTTTCGAATAAAATCTTTCAATATATATATATATATATATATATATATATATATATATATATATATATATATATATATATATATATACATATATATATATATATATATATACATATATATATATATATATATATATATATATACAGGGGCGGCAAATAGGGGGCGCGAGGGGGCGCGGTCGCGCCCCCAAATTTTTCCTCGTCGTCTATCGGCTCTCTCTTTTCTGTCAACTGTCCACTGGTCAGTTTTTTCATCCTATAGAGCTTCAAAAGCGCCAACCTTTACAGCGAAGTTCCCATTTCCGGCTGGAACGAATATTTTTCAACTTGAAAAGATTGGGTTGATGTCACCCTTTCCACTTTAAAATTTCAAGTGTCTGATTAAATTTATGTGTAGTTAGCGCATGCTCATCCATTCCTTCCGCTAGAAATGCATTTTTGCAGCTCAATGCATTATATTCTTTCATATAGAAATATCCTATAAAAGACATGCTATTTTTGAAAATATTCCTTCATCAACATATACGTTTTCTGGAGGCTCTTCAACTCTATAATCAATAAGTGATACGTGGTGGTCTTCCAGAGTTAAAACAATAAAAGCACTACTTAATAATTTTGAAGTTGTGATTTTAGCACTGGGATAATTATCTGAAAAGGATTCTCTCAATGGTGGAAGAGCCGAAGCCCTTTTAACATGCATGACATCGTTCGAATTTTTGTTCACTTTGTTTGTATTGAACAATGTTTTTGTTCAATGCAATACTCTCTCAGAGCATCTTCAGACATCTGATCTTAATTTTCAGGCTGTGCAAGCTTAGGCTAAAGCTGTATTGAAATTGTTAGTTCTTTTCGCACTGATGCATATTTTAATCAAGTGGACAAGTTTTGTGACAGAAATTTGCGAAAAAATTTTTTATTCTGGATCAAAACTGAAAAGGCGTAAAAAAATTCCAAGCGAATTGGAAGACAGTGAAAAAAATCCCCGTTATGATGTTAAATCGTGTCACAGAATTAATATTCAATATGAAATTATAGATTCAGTATCTAATGAAATTGAGACATGATTTAATGAGAACAATATATCTGTTTTGTTTGCCTTTTAGTTCAGTATTATTCCGATCAGATGTTGAAAAAGAAAAAGATAATGTTTCAACCATATGCAAAGTATATGACTTCCAGAAAGAGGAATTGCTGTGTGAATTGCGACTGTTTTGTTCAATGGTTAAAAATGAAAACATAGACCATCCCAATTTTAAAAGTCGCCTGGATTATTTTAAAGAGCGGAATTTAAAAAATGTGTTTCCTGTCATAACATTGGTTAAATTATTAGTTAAATTGTTTTTGACTGTGCCAATCAGTTCAGCCAGTTGTAAAAGGTCTTCTAGTGTCTTGAAGTGTTGAGGCTGAATGATTATTTTCGCAGTACAATGGGATAAGAAAGACATTCATCTTTAGTTTTTTTAGCTATAGAACAAGATACAGTACTGGATTATGGGGATATTGTAACAAACTTTTCTCTTCTTCAAGACTCTAAGAATCGGCGTTTAAAGCTTCAATAAAATGTAAATAAATATAGATATTTGCATTTAAAAAAATCATGTTAACAACAATTATGTTAACACAATTATTTACAAAAATTATGTCAACAACAATTATTTTTCCCAACATCAATTCAATTTTGTGATCCTTCTCCCCCCCCCCCTATTAGCAAACATTTTATTTATTCCATATTGTGGATTTTCATACATACATATCTCGCACCCCCAAATGGAATGCTGAAATGCCGCCCCTGTATATATATATATATCTTATAGTAAATGCAAAAACAGATTTAAAAAAGGGGAGCAGAAAGGAAGGGAGAAAAAGGGTGAAAAGAAGGAAGAGTGTTTACAAGAACGACAGTAAAAAGGACGGGGGGGATTGTGACCCCCCGTTCCCGGTTAAAGTGCTTTTATTCCTAGGAAACACTCCCGGTGCCTCTGTCTCCCTGAAGCATCCCTCCGTCCGATGAAATCACAGAAACATCCTGAAGTAAAAAGACCAGGAACTTTATGACAAACGAGACAACTTTGATTTCGTTGTTAATTTTATAATAGACTGGAAATCCAATTTAAGTAGTGGTATATTCAGAAATGTAATTATTAATAATTTAAATCGATATAGACGTCTCAATACAGAAAAAGAAGAACTGCAACACTGTATTCATAAATTACTCCAAGAAGCAGCAAGGTGCCATTCTCCACTTCGATATCTGAGGCACTATGTACACTTGGTCTTAAAGAAGGACAGAAACGGTATAGCATGATGATTGTATATCGGTGCAGTATCTTTACAAGACATTTCTCGTGGTCTTCGAGCATTTTGCTGTAGGGACAGGTTTGGTTTATTTTCATATCTTGAGCCCTTTTGTGTTTCCTGGTATTTTTACTTCAAGATGTTTCATTGATTTCATCGGACGGAGGAATGCTGCAGGAAGACGGAGGCACCAGGAGTGCTTCCTAGGAATAAAAGCGCTTTAACCGGAACGGGGGGTCACAATCCCCCCCGGCTTTTTTACTGTCGTTCTTATAAACACTCTCCCTTCTTTTTACCCCTTCCTTTCTGCCCCCCCCCCTTTTTAAATCTGTTTTTGTATTTACTATAATATATCTGCTTAACATGAAAGTGCGGCATTGCGCCTTAATATTTTGCAGTATTTAGCAGTGTTATGATAATGTATTTTATGTATAGTATTTTTCAGATATTTTTCTAATATATATATATATATATATATATATATATATATATATATATATATATATATATATATATATATATATATATATATATATATTTATATCTATCTATCTCTATATATATATATATATATATATATATATATATAATAAAAAAGATAAAAATAAATAAATAAAAATAGTATGACTAATTTAAACATGATCAGTGTCATACCCAGGTTCAAAAATAATACGGAGGAAAATAAAGTAAAGAGGATATGAAAGGAAATATCAGACATAAGGAAAACAATGCTACCATATAAGGCAAAATCATCTTAATTTTAAAATATCAATAATACACATGAATTTATCAACATTCAAGAGCGATACGTGCAAAACAAGTTCAAACATCAAAGGATTATCAAAATCTGGAGGCTCAAAATATTAAAACGACAAAAATAAAAATAAGAGAAAAGATGCAATCCGAAAATATGAAATTGGATAGAACCTCTGTAGATCCAGCTTTTCAAGGATCTTTGCATACACAGAGGTTCCAAATGTGTTTCGTTCAACGATACAGCCACATGGCCGAAACATCGTCAAAAGATCCGACACATTTCCAGACAGTAACATAAATGAAAATAACAAAAATAACAGAAGGCAAATGGAAAGAATATGATGAAAGTGCATATAGCAAACATATAAGTAATCTAACCAACAATCCACAAGGATTCATATAGAAAATAAACTCATACCTCTTTTCACCATTATACAGGACACCTAATATGTTGCTCTGTCCAAAGCGAATATTAAACAATACTAGAGAGCGCCATCTGTTGTGAATTACAGGAAATACTCTTGAATAAGATTTTCAACCGTAATGGACAGTAGATATACAAATATATGTTTCAAACCCAAAAATTAGAGATATAAAGAAAAATATGTTTACGAATTATACTTAATAATTAATAATTAACAAGTATAAATCATGTATCCAAAACTTATCACTAAGACAATAAAATCTCAAAGAATATTTTAATGTTTAAAGTATGCAATAGCAATTTAAATTTGACTAAAATAATAAATAACATATTATAAATATAATTCAAAATTTCTAAAGTGATATTTAACAAAATTAACAGGATAAGATTCAGCCTTAAAGTATCGAAATAAATCTGCTGCATGGCTACTGTGTTGTGTATTTTCACATAACCTAAAAATCCTTTGAAATTGATTTATTAAAATATTTTTGTATACCTGTTTACTCATACATGAGTTAAACTTGGTTATCTTGTGAATTTTAAATGAAAAACTTATATATATATATATATATATATATATATATATATGTATATATATATATCCGATTTATTTGTGTGGGAGATGTCGCGTGCAAGTACAGACACACAACAATTGAGAAAATGATAGCATCATATTCAGGTGCGGTCATCCATTAATAGATGAATGTCTGATCCTATCACATGATCCTTTTGATCCTATCTCAGTACTTTTCCTTTACATACTATATATATTGTAGGAAAAGTAAATTCCGAAAAATCGATCATCTTGATGGTTTAAGAGTTCTGAGATCCCTTAAGAATTTGATCATTTATGTTGTCATTTGATTCTATGCACTTTCAGTAACATGTACCCCCATTCAGAAACAGCAGAATCAGGGAAATCCATCATTACAACGGACTCCTCGGATAAAAATGAGGCTGTACGATTATTCAATCTATCATTCTCGGTTTTTCTTGAGACACTGACATTCCCAGCCCCAACGACGACTGCAGTTTCAGACAAAAATATAAAGAATGAAATAGACTCAATTTTTGGGAATTGTTTTTATGATGGCCTCCCTTCTTAATGCCTATTCATTTCATATATCTTTGGGGAAACTTATCATTTCTTGTACCATTCCTTTGATCGTATCTACGAAATAACTGTCTTTTGTTACCTGTTAAAACTAATGGTATGGTCGTAGTGCATGGGACATAAGTGCCTTCAATACGTATTATTAAAGGTAGATATTTGAAACGATTTTATGGGTTTATTTAAGTTCATTTTTTATGTATGTGTGGAAAAATCATGAGAAATATTAAGAACTTTACACTCAAGCGGAAATGACTGTAGTTTTCTAGAAACGTAAAATCAACCGAATTGATCTCCCCGAAATTGATCATTCAGCAAAGCATCTTAAAAAAGAATATTCCTTAAACATTTTCATACTCAGATTTTTGACCCAGAAGTCCAATTTAATAAATGCCGTATATACCCCGTTAATGTGATTACTTGAGAAAATTTACACAATTAAAAAAAACAATTATTAACTCGATAAGAATACTGATACTTTATACTTACACAGAAAGTAACTGCTATGGGAATATGATGTAAAAACAGACAGTCGTTTTAAACACACGGTCGTTTTAAAAATGGGAGTAAGTCAATAGCGCTATGTCAAATGACTACGTACATGGTGTCAAATGAGCTGACTACGTAAAATACATCGTGTCTCAAAGAAGTCCAGGTAAAAATCTAACGCATACTTTTAAATATGTGATACGGGCAGAAAAAAGCCAGAAAGGAATTATTAATATCTTGCTTGTTTTTTTTTAATTTTATTGATTTAATTTGAAAATTATCTCAGACGATGTTTAAAGCAAGTTCAATTGACCTTTTTACGATAGTAGGTATTGACAAGAAATTTAGCAAATGCCTCAATAATAGAAGTAATCAATGGAATCCTTAGGGACGAAAACAATTTTATTATTAAGAAAAAAGAAACACTTTGTAGCTAAACTTTTTAAGAATTCGTACAATTTTATCTCTTTTACATAGAATGTGATTGGTGGAAACAATATTGTTAATTGATTGTTGGAATAACTGCAGCATTTTTTCCTCGTTGGTAGCTTAGAATGTTTTTTTTTTTTGTGTCATCCCTTTCTTCAGCGTTAACATTTTTTATGGTTTTAGTCTATACCTCCTCCTTCCTCTCTCTAGATGGCACTATCACTGTTGTATTTAGTGGAGTCCCTTTATAATAATGTTATATTAAGGGATTTAGCGAGTGATAATCGCTAGCACGTGATAAGCTCATCTGGTGCATAGCTTTTGTTCAGCTCTTACATAAGAAGAAATACCACTACATGTTTTCCAAATGATCAACATATTTTTATATTTTCTTTGAATAAAATTTAACGTTGTAGTTTTTAAATGTATTTTTTGTGTGCAAATTAACTGCATTTATAAGTTTTTCTACATGTTGTAGTACTTCTGCATAAGTACATTTGCGCAGAAACTTTTTGCATAAGTACATATTCTTTTTTTATTTAATTTGAAGTAAGGGACTAATAATAACGCTGTTAAGATATGTGTAGTAGGGTGGAGTTAAAAATTCAAGAAAGCTTTTAAAATAATTATATTTACAACAACCGCCTGTTGGTTAATTAAATTATTCTGTGAATTTTTACCACTCTTAAACTTCATCTTCAAGTGGCGCAACAGTGGCTAATTTTTAACAAAATTACCTTTAATCTTGAAATGAGTCATGTCACTTTGAGACTTCAAACGAATATTTATATTTGACGATATCCATTTTGAGACCTCTTTCAATCATTTATTTGAGTTCGCTATCATTCATGTACTCTTTGATTGCACGCTCGTTCTGTAGATGCGAAAAGCGCTAACTTTAAACAGGCCCCCTAGGCAAAATTAAATACTAGGCACCTCACCGTCACACCTTTATATTTAAAAAAATGTACATTGCGCGCTGAGCATAGGCCCCAGAACTTCCAGTACTTGGCCCCAGTATTTTACCACTCTGTCTACAGGGTGTCCCAAAAAGATTGAAACGCTTTTTAATGTTTTACCTGTTGGAGATAAGTGGGCAATGTAAATTTCAAAAATGTTGAAAGTAAGGTAGGTAAAAAAGATTACGTTAATAAAATAGTCCTCCCATTAGTTTTCAAAAAGTTACACTTTTTAAATTTTTATACGACCCCCTTAGACAAATTTGGTTAATCAGAAAATTTTCATTTTTAATGCAACAAGATCATTAAAAAAACCGCATATCTGTACCTTTAAAATCAACTGAATTATGATAAAGGAAAAATCTAACTTATGCCACTTTTCCGTACCATGTGAAAGGCTGTTTTATCAGTGAAAATAGGGATCATAAATAAATTGACGATGGAAATTGTTTAGATAAAAAAAGTACTTAAAAGAACTTAATTATTGAAAAAGTACTTACTTATTGAAAAGTAGTTAAGAATCCGTGATTGCATCATGAGCCTACGCGGGATTCACAGAAATGTCTCCTATGTATTATCATCCAGTTTTATCTTTTTTTGCGATATGTCACTAATTTACATTTCTAATTTGATATATGGTCCCCATTCACAATGTTCAATTTTCAATTAAATATAACTCACTCAATTTTAAAGATGCAGATATGCGATAGTGTTTTAATGATCTTGTTGCATTAAAAATAAAAAATTTCTGATTGACCAAATTTGTCTAAGGGGGTCGTATAAATTTAAAAAGTGTAACTTTTTGAAAATTAATGGGAGGACTATTTCATTAACGTAGTCTTACTTCCTACCTTACTTTCAACATTTTTGCAATTTACATTGCCCACTTATCTCCAACAGGTAAAAAATGAAAGCGCGTTTCAATCATTTTGGGACACCCTATGTAGTCAAAACAGCCCTAACTTTAAGGACTTTGAGTCGCCACAATCTATCGTTTGAGATAGAAAGCCTTCTGAGGACTTTCATGGCAACTATTACGGTTATAGGCGAATCAAAACTTCCATTTTTCGCTCCACACTAATGTGTAGTTAGTATTTATAATTAAAGAAGTTTGCTACGATACCATTATTGTAAACATTAGTTCTTCTCTAGGCAAAGACATTTTTAGGTCATCTATCAGGATTATTTATTGCTTATAATAAACTAGCAGGTATACCCACCGTTGCTGATGATGTAAAATATATGCAAACTCTAACTCAAATTGAGAAGCATTTCGTTAGAAATATTTTATTTAATTTCTCTATAAAAATATAAAATTTATAATAAATTCTGTTCTTGCGGTACAATGTTATCTTTACGGCGAAATCTAAAAAATAAAATTCACGAAGCCAATTTACGAAAAGAGAACAAACACATGTCAAAATAAAGAATCTGGAATAGTAGAAAAGGGTATTTCCTTAATTTATTATTCCGTTCTAACAATCAGTTAAAAGCAATCGGGAATATATTAAGTTGAAAAATATTTGTCAAAATAAAGAAATCTAATGTGGACAACATATGGCTTCCCTACATTGTGCAATGATTTTACTTGTTTCCCAGCGAAATATTAATATATACGACATAATATTGAATTGTACATAACCATTGTAAAACCTTGCTGCCCCAACCGGAAATCGCACCACAGATATTCATATTGTCCAGCCGACTTTCTACCGTTGAGCTACTGGGACGGAATTGTAAGCTCTTTTTGTCAAAGGGAATTCTGAACCATTTGTCACTTTTGTTTATGCAAATCTATTTCGAAGCATTAAATCAACTTATATTCGCGCAATAGACAATATATTACAGTAAGCAAAATAGACAACTATCTAATCATCCTACATAAACTAACCAAATGTGTGTATAAATAAATTAAGCCATACCACAATGTTATTGAGATTAAATTAACGTCACGTAAACTGATATTTGGCGCTTTTGGTGACTTTATTGGTCGAAATGGAATAGATTATTCATACTCACGTGCAAAATCTACATTAAAATGCCATTGACCAGATCAATATTGCGTGAAAGGTGTTGTCTCTCGTGAATGGAGCGAACTAGATCTACGAGAATGATGTTGACAATTTTTTCGCATAATATTGTTTATAGAAAACGAACAAAGTTATCAATACTTCTACTATGAAAATTTATATAATGCTTTTATACATTTATTTGAAGAAAGTGCAATATCTGGAGAAAGGGTTATGCTAGCGTTCTAAAGTTTATGTCATTCGTTTTCTAATGAAAAGTTATATACAGAATGGTTATATATTAATATTATCCTGATTTTTTAATAAATTTATTTTCAAAAATTCATTCGAGAACTTGGGAACTCATTGAATTATATTCCGCTGCTAAGCAATGTGATTTAGTTTTCGAAAACATATAGTTTGCATAATACTATTTCTATGTATGTTTTAATTTTAAGCCTTTTATTATTATCTTTACAACTCCTCGTTCAAGAAACTCAAAATATGACTGGGATTATCCGCAGTGAGGTAGAGAATAATCATACCAAATTTAAAATGGGTATTGCAAGAAACGATATATTTGTATACGGAACAAACAAACAATTAAGTAAATACACCGAACAAGGAATATACTTTGTGGAAGTCCCATCAACTCTTAGTTCCCCTCTTAATCCATGGTTTATTTTCCTCTATTTCTCCTGGACACCACTGAAGTCTCTGTCATTCAGTCTCAACTGCTCATCTGCTAAGTACATTGCTTCTGGAATCCTGCCTCATAATTCATGGTAATACTTGATTTCTTAATTATATTCCAATTGTTATCCTCTATTTATGCTTGTAATCTAGGCTTTGGTATTTAAAGTAATTAACTATTACCATATCCTAAACAAGCATTTGTTTGGATTAATTTTAGTTAAATGCTCAGACTCGAAGAAGAATCCAATCTAAATTAACCCCTCATTTAAGTCTAGTGCTGTTCATTTCATTTGTGCGGTATGATAGTCGTATTTAAACTGTTTTGTTTAATCTATAGTTTTAATGTGTTATCATTAATTACTTGGTATTAGTTATTGGTCCATTTTTCTATAATTCATATAATAAAATTAACAAGTAATAGAAATAATACTATGGAAATTATTGCATTATATGTAAAATTTTAGTGTTTTTAGGTGGAATGAATAAAATAAAAATATTTTGGACTATTTCTAACGATATAAATCATTATATTTTCAAAAGTTTAAAAAAATACCAATATGAAAATCAAACAGTGTCCTCAGAAGAAACAAATTGAATTTGTTTCAAAAGTTTGGACACGACTTCAAAATCAAAACATTTCAATGACCCAGAGAGAAGCGGAAATAGAAACAAATATAAAAAGGTCATAACGAAAATAAAAAATAAGTTAGAAAGTACTTTAAGAAGTTTTAAAACTTCTGCAAAAAATTATTTTCGATGGAAATGCGTTTGGGGCCTCAACCAAATAGAATGGAATAAAATGTTTCAGATTAAAACCAATCTCGATGCATTGAACAATCACACGTGCGCCAAGCTAAATATTAACTTCCTGTTCAAAATTTGAAAAGATCTTTTATGAAGAATCATAAAGTTTGCAATATTTTAAGAAAGAAACAGAATGTTAAACGTTGAAAGAGAAAATTATTTTATTCTCTAAGGAAAAGTATTTGTTCCTTTAAGTTTTCTCAGATAACGAGCGGCATTTTAACTCTGAAAATCTCAAGATAGCTCCATTCTGATAACTTTATGGAAAACCTAAACTAAAGAATTATACAGGGTGATTCGAAACTCTCAACATAAACTTTAATGGGAGATAGCAAACGCAGTAAAACAAACATGCTTTGTTACTGAATGTATATCTGAAGACGTCACTCTTTAGTGATTGGGGGCGCTGTTGGTTGGCGTAACAATTGGCTATTTTCTGTTCGTCATTCGTAACGTGTACTTTGTACGTGTAATATGCGGCATTTTGCATTACAAATGCTGGTATGACCGGGGGATAGCCCGGTGGTTAAAGCAGGAGAATCGAACGCGATAGTCCTGTTTTCGACGCTTGATACCGCCAAAAATTATCTGAGCAGATTATGGGCATGATAAATCTGTGACTTAGAAAGCTCATCTGATCGGTGGTGGGTTGGAGTAAACATGGTATGGACCATGTGATTGTCTTCCCTATTGGGTCCCGGTTTTAACTGTGTGGCAATTTCTTGGCCATCCAAACAGATACCTTACACTTTTGAGAAGGTGGGACGGTATGGATAGAAACAAAGAAATAATGTTCAAATGACTGACATGCATCTAACTTTTGTAGCTGCATATAGAAACGGAAGAGCTGATGTAAATGTTCTTGAAATACTGGGACTATTTGAATATGTACGGCCATCAATGCGTCGACGCTGTAAGGTAAACATTAATGTTAGTAGTCAATCCTTTGAGCAACTACTATGAAACTGCTGTAACACTCTCTAACTTTTATTTATGCACCAGCAGAGCTCTCGAACACCAAAGGGTAACGTCTATAGATATATAGTGGCTCTAAGAAAATTGCATCACTCGCATATTCACTGTTGAAAACCCAGACCGTCCGACTCATCCAGTGGACTTGAGCAACTATTTGGACGGACGGCGCATATTCACTGTTGTTGTTGTTGAGACCCAGGCCATCCGACCTACCAGAAAGGTGAAAGGTAACGGCGTATATTCACTGTGTAAAGACTGTTCTAAAAGAACCCATATTTCCAGCCTCCGAACGAGTAGAATCGAAAATATGGCTCCGCTGGATCTTGTCCCGTGGTCAATTGTAAGTGCGAGAAAATTCAGCAATTTAATTTGCCGGGGGTTTTGGGGGTTATACAGCTCCGTTAGGTCCTGTTTTGTAGTCGATACTATAAATGTACAAGAATTCAGCCTTCTAAATCCCCATGGGAGAGCTTCAAAAGGTCTTGAAAATTTGTATGAAAAATCTCCATCGTCCTAAAAATACGTCTCCGTTAGGTCTGTTCTGTGATCGATACTATATAAGCAAAGATTCAACCTTTAAGTCACATAGGAGTTTTTGGAGGGTTTGGAAGGGCACAAACACATGAGACGAGTCTTTCGAATATTCAAATATTGAGAATTTTCCAAGTGTTCGATAGTGTATAAAATCAATAAGGTTCCAGCATTCACGGATCGTAATAATCGTATCAAATTGCATTTGAATCGATCCATTCATTCGTGAGATATCGCATCAACAGTTTTACAGACGGACACACACTAAAATACATACACACGCATACTAACATATTACTCACGCACATACACACACATTAACATACACTACACACATACACACACATTAATATACACTACATACACTAACATAATACTCGCAAATATGTACACACATTAACATACATATACACACACTAAAATACATACACACACACAAAACATCACTTTACAAGCGTTCGCTTCAAATTCATAGATGCTGGAAACGTGCTTTCCCTTCGAAAATTCAAATTCTAAATTTTTTCCCCTTCACAATATATATTTCCCTATGTATATTATAGGGAAAGTAATACATTATACTATGTATATAAATAAAGTACAAAGCATGTACTCTTACGAATGTGTACTGTTCGCTCCGAGCAGGTAACTCAGACTATGTATATTTGAGGGAATATAATACATTATTCTATGTATATTGGGATAGTATAAAGCATGTACTGTTGCGAACTCATCGAACAGATAGCTCAGACTATATATTTTTCTAGTTTATGTTCTATCGCTGAAGAATCTTGATAGCTATCGTTAGCCGTATTCAACCAACGTAGCGGGCGAGAATGTACATCGTCGCTATTTCCATCGCAGGATCATTGAAGTGTTCTAAGAGTGTTGTACGTTAAGAGAGCTTTCAAAAGATGATGTCTCTCTCGTCACAAAAGGCAGCTAGAACATCGCATGTTTCATATTTATTTTTAAATCAGAGTTCGACTGGATTAGGCATTACACATTAAATTTTCTTGCACCACTAGTTCGACTGGATTATCCATCACACATTATATTTTCTTGTACCACTAATTTAAGTAGATTACTTACGCAATATATTTTTCTCCCAAACCTAAAACTTCGAATCAATTTAAATTGAAATCTCACTTCTGAAAAGAAAATTCCAGAAATATTGCAGTCTGAAATATTGCAATGTATTAAATATTTCATTTGATTTGGTATAGCACAAATGTGCTTGGCATAACTCTGGTAACTTTTTCAAAAGATATTTCGCTGGTCTCCAAAGGCAACTAGAATGTTTGTTTCATAAAACTGAAAACTTTCTTAAATATGAACTCAACTATATTAACCAACATGCATTATATTTTCCTCTAGCACCAGTTTAAGTAGATTTCTTGTGCAATATATATTTCCTCCTAAATTCAAAACTTCGAATCAATTTAAACCGAATACTAACTTCTGAAAAGTAAATTCCAGAAATATTGCATTCTGAAATATTGCAGTGTATTAAATGTTTTATTTCTTTTGGTACGGCACAAATATGCTCGCTATGTCTCTGGCAGCCGAGCACCTAAAAACGAAATGCATTTTACCATGCATATTTTGCATACCCTTACGAATGTAGCATCCCTTTTGTTGCTTATTTATTCATTTCCAAATTTTGTCCATCATTACGCTACTTTCCAGTGTTGGGGACTGGCAGCTGTGATTTCCATACAAATTAGTGGGTGCGGTGTGTGGGGCAAGTGGGGATGAGTATTAAAGCCCTTGAAGTACTCGGGCCTTTGAAATACACGAAAAATCTAATTTGAAATAAAAGAAGGGTCGTTGGGAAGAGGGGGGAGGGGGCACTTGGAGCTTCACTGATGGCCATTTTATTTCCTGCGGTTTGTCATGCCGCTTGATGATGCTGCCGCAAAGTGCATCGAACTGGATTATGAACAAAAAGAGGGGGTGACGTCACGGAATCGGTATTTTACCCACCCCTTTTAGTTATAATAGGAAGGGACGGAATTTCGAACGAGTTTGTTAAATGGTCACATAGTTCGCTTCGTCAAGGATAAAATCATCTGTAATTCGTCTTCCCGGTCGTATATATGTTTTATTTAATTCTCCTTTGGGACTTTTTTTGACTTCATCCCCCTTATTCTGGAACGACTCCGAGTGATTACACCACTTGAGGTACACGTGTCGCACGTAATTAAACCGCGGAGTGAGAATACTGAGGACATTTTTCCAGATGGGATTTTTAGCAACTGATATGCTCGTCATGCATTATGGCCTTAAAATATATAATGTGTTCAAAACGACTTTCCCTACAGATTAACAAATTTCGATATTGTGAGTAAATCATAATACAAATTAAAGCTGTCTTATACCTAGATCTCACTGAAAATAAAAAAGTTTATGTTGCTATCGATTTAAATACTAAGTACATTTTTCTAGATGGCATGCTTAATAAATGATGTGATCGTCATGCCTTATGGCCTTAAAATATGCAATGTGCCCAGAACAGCTTTCCTAATAGATTAACAACTTTGGTGGGAAAACTATAACATAAAATAAAACGTTCCTATACCTAGATCTTACTGAAAATCCATAAGGTTTATATTATTACGATTTAACTAAGCATACCAAATTTCACTTGATTATTTTCTGAAGCATCATGTTCCTTGTGGATAAATAAAATTTCTAATATTGCCCTCTCCCCCACCCCCACCCCACAAAGAAACGGTTGGAAATAGAGATTATTTTACAATCCATTTCCAATTTAGATTTTAAAGAAGTTCAATATCTCGAGAGGGAGGGACACTTATTATCTTTTAAAATGTATCATTCGCTTCTGAATAAAAAATTACGTATAAAGGTTTAACATAATTATATTGTAGTATTTTTTATATTTAAAATAGACTATTTAAAACATTCAAAGCCTTCCCCTAGTCCGAGAACGACTTTTCTATTCTAGATCTAAAATGTGCAATATCTCGAGAACGTTCTATGAATGATGTCATAAGATTTTAAATAAAATATAAATATAAAATAACCATTTTTATAGCATTTTTTATAATGTTTTATCATTTTAGAAAACATATTTGAAAAATTAAGGGCCATCCCATGATTTGACCATTCTAAAAATCAATAGCCATCTCACTTTTATTGATTGAAATAATATGCAAAATTTCATTCGAGCGTCTGACTTTGTTCTAGACATATAGTATCCCTAGATTCAAAAGCGCATACACACAGACTGACTGACAGATACAAATGCATCATTGAAAAATGTTTAAATCGAATTCACGGATGGTATCCTCAAAACGTATAGAGCCATCAAAATCCGATGGTCAGATTTTTGATCCCATTACGGTAATTTCTTTCAGTATGTACTATGTAGTGCAGGAAAACTAATAAAGTATTTATAACAGATAAAAGAAAAATCTGAAAAATAATGAAAATCCATGGAACTAAATGTACAGATCATGGATAAGAATATATAAATAAAGAAAATCCATAATGAATCTAGAATAACGAATGCATAATGAATCCATAATAATGACTGCCAAACGAATGGAGAAGGGATGGAGAATAAATTCGCAATTATTCATAATTAATACATAATAAGGATCCATAATAATACATTATTGATCAATAATCACGAATTTGTGATAACTGATAATTAAGCCATAAAATAACGATAATATCGGAATAGCGAATTCATAAAGTAAGAGTAAATAGCAATAATCCATAGTGAATCCTCAGTAAAAATGAAAAATTTATAGGAATACTACGGATAATGGTAAATGGAATAATAAAAAAAATGAGAAACTCATGAGAAAATGTGAAGGAAAAGCCCTTAAAGTAATGAGAATTCGTAGTCATTGTGATGAAAATTAGAATCACGTTTAATCTTCTTGATCCGTATATATATTATTTAATTCTCCGGTAACCTTTTTTTTTTGCTCGCACCCGTGTTCTGGATCGACTCCAACTGATTACACCACATGGGGTACACGTGTCGGACGCAATTAAACCACAGAGTGCGAACTCTGAGCACTTTACCAGCTGGGATTCTTAGCCACCGAGCAACCCCGCATGTATAAAAGCTTAAAAAAAGAACATATGACACAAAAAAATGGGAATCCATAGCATAAAAAACGCTCTAGGAACCGAGCTCTATTTTCAGTTTCGGAGTGATGAGTACGGTAGGTGTTTTACGCCTGAGTCTGGCAGGTAAATATATGAGCCTGGAAATTGTTATCAAAGATATGTGCTGGAATAAGCTCTTCGGGAGTTTCGCACTCCATTGGATTCAGGTCTAACAGATTCCCATTTATCAAGCATATTTTCAGTCTTTGACCATCTATCTCTATTTCGATTTTTAACGCTATGCGTGTCTTTTATATATATATATATATATATATATATACATATATATTATGCACGTTTCATCTTCAATACAAGTACATTAAATTTGGTTTTAGGTTTCATTCTATCATGAAACATTTTGATATCAAAATTTCTACATTGAAATTCGTATTCGAAGATGATTTATCAATAAAATTTTATATATAAAAGAAAAAAATCAATACACTTTCACAACTAAAATATCTACTGAACCAAGCGATGTATTTTCATGATTATTTTTTCAAGAAATAAGAGTTTCAGAAAATATTTTGAAGTCTGTTTTCTTTCCTACAGCAAAGAGCGGAATTACGAGAATTAAGAACCTTTTTTTCTAAGTCTGTCATGACAGCATGTAACCCAAGAACAGCTGAACGGATTTACATAATTTTTTCACTGCTTTTTTAATCTTAAAAAGATGCACCTTTATGGATAAAATATTTCCGATTTCGTATCGCTTGTAAAAGTGAAAATTCGAAAATAAGCTTACAAATAAATTTCTCCAAAATTAAATAATTTAATTTTGTTGAATTTTATTCAAGTAATGCGACTGGATCCAGGGAATGTTTCTGCATAACTTTCATCTTCCTACATCTCCCAGTCGGAACAACGGGAACTAGAATGCATACTGGTAGCATATAATTGGAAAGCTGCTCAACTGACTTTTCTGACATATTTGACAGTCACAATAAAAAATACTAAAATGGTTTAAAATGAACAAGAATATGATGTAAATATCTCTTTATATTACATATTTTATGTAGATAGATAGACTTACATACCTTTAAGTTTCAGTTACAAAATAATTCACTAAAATGGTCTAAGATGAATAACAATGTGAAATAAATATACTTTTACACGTTATATATATATATATTTGTGTGTGTGTGTATAAAAACCTACTTACATGTATTTTTGAATGATTTGTTTTAAGCTTTTTTAAGTTTCATCCACAAAATAATTTACTAAAATGGTGTGAGGTGAACAAGAATATGATGTAAACATCTCTTTACATTACATATTTTATATATTATTTTTAAGAGGTAAGAAACATATTATTTTTCCATTCAATTTCTTTAAATGAAACAATAGACATGCAGATCATTTGTAATCTAAATTTTGACTGAATTTCATTAATGTAAATGCGGTTACCCTCAAGCATGTTACTATTTCTTAGTATGGAAATAGCTTACAACAAATATATCAAACGCCTGTTTGAATAACAAAACAAAAAAAATAATTTTACTTCAGAATTAGAATCATGGACGAGAAAATACAGAATAAATTTTCCGATTTGGATAAATAAAAGAAGTCAAACGCGATATTAATTTATATTCAGAAATGTAAAAAATAAATTTGTAATGTAAATGTTTCATGGTCTGACTGAATGGTAATTTCCAAGATGTTTGTTCAATTTAAGATGATATTTAAATTACCTCGATTTATTTTATGTAACACAACCCGTTGGGAATCTTCAGCTGCAGATATTTACTGCTAAGTTTTTTAACAATTGTAACACACAATATGAATATAACCTGATATTTTTTCTCAAGCAACATTTTAAATAATTAGTTACATATTTTAGCTCTGTTTTACAAAACATAATCAGTTGATGTTCTTCATAACCTCCTTCGCTGAATTGGGTCTCCACTGAATTGGGGCATTTTTTTTTCCTCAATAAATTTGAAAGGGGGCGCTTGTTATTAAAATGTATTAAGCATTTTTGAAATTTTTAATAGAATGTGCATCTCAACGATTCTTTAACACCAATCTAATTCAAATATCAGTTTTCTAGGAAATGTGAAGAAAACATTAGGATGTGTATATATACAGGATGTCAAAGAATGTCATGTACCAGGCAAATAATTCGAGAAATATTAGGGTCATGATATATTACTTTCCCTATATACATAGTGTAATGTATAGGGAAAATATTGTGACGTGGTTGAAAATTCGAATTCGTGTTTTCGACGGAAGAGAACGTTTCAAGCATACCTGAACTCGAATTGAATGTTTATGAGGTGATATCTGTTTGTGTGTGTGTGTGTGTGTGTGTGTGTAGAAGACCCAGACCGTCCGACTCGTCCAGAGGACTAAGAGCAACTATTTGGACGGCCGATGTGTGTGTGTGTGTGTGGGTGCGATATCTCACGAACGAATGGAGCGTTTCAAACGAAACTTGGTATACATTTTACAGTCAGTTAATACTAGAACCCTGTTGATTTTAACCGCAATCGAATGTTCAAACACCTCCAAAGTTTCGAATGAAATATTGAAAAAATCATTAAAAATCAGAACTTTCAATAATGTTACAGAAATGATAATTTCCTATATAATATTTCATTATAACACAAACTGTGGAACGCTAGCGTGAACCGTTCTTTTGACAATGCTCATTTTTCAAATAAATGTATCAAAAAATCATATAAGATTAATATATAGTATAAGTGAAATGAATATAGTATTAAGTGAAATGAATAGTATTGAGTGAAATCTGTTCATTTTTCATATGTAATATTTTGCGATGAATTTGTTAACGTTATTTTCGTGGATCTAGTTCGTTCTATTCACGAGAGAAGATGTTGAGTAATAGTTTTGTATTATGATGCCTAACAATTCGCCAGAAGTCATTTATATGCAAGAAAAGCTCCTCTTTCCATTTGTATGTAACGTTTCGCTATAAATTTAACGAATGTGGCGACTCATTTAGCGAAACATAGCCAACTTGGCACGATTTATACGCATAATAGTGTCATGAAAGCTCAAATTGAAGAGAATATGGTCAGAATTGCAAACATAATGTTATAAATTAACGAAAATGATGCCAAATGGATGAATTATTTATTAAAATGTTTTAATATATGGACTTGAACTGAAGCTTTTCCGCATGAATATAGTGTATAGACTTTACCTCCTAAACCCCAGATCTATCGTATCGATATTGGTTTTGTTCAACAAACGATATTTTCTAGTGAGTAAAAAAAAAAAGTCCAATAAATATATTTTGCCAAAGAGTACGAGTTTAAATGGCTTTACGGTACAATATGTTGTTTATTTCCTTCTCAAAGCGTTGTTCGGAATAAGATCACAGAAAAATAAGGGTGTTCACCATTACGATTGGCAGACTTTGGGCTTTTAAGTAACGTTGAACACCAGGAGATTGCAACTACAATTGATTTTAATTCTAAGATCGAGCACCCTCAATTGGATCAAGTGTGCTGTGACTTCCTTGAGTGAGAGGTAAACACACCTAATCCTCCAAGAAGTTGTTCTGTCATCTCGAAGAGTACGGTCGAAAACAATTTTGAGGGCTTCACAGTATTCAATTTTTATATTGTATTTCACTGACCAAATCCTTTTAAAAATGAATCATTTAAAGGATTTAACGCCGGGAGACAGTATCAAACAGCTTGCAGAAAGAGCTTATGATCAGATCGGGTGTACTGTGTTTCCTGGTTTTTTGAGACTAGTAAATATCGTAATCCCACAAGTTGATATAACCTTCCAATTTAAATATCATTAAACCTACTTGCTTAATTTATTTTTAACTTTCACATTCATTGCGAAAGTTTCGCAAATAGTTCTTAATTGAAGCGACTGGTATAATTTCCAAGAAGCTGGAGCTTACACTTTGTAGTACACACCCCTGCTCAATATTAAAAAAAAATCAACAAATAATCGCCATTTCCGTATTGAACAGTGTACTAAAAAAATAAGGATAATAATTCCATTCGTGGAGCAAAATATAAAGATATCTCTGTGAGACTTAAACAATATGGAGCAAAATATATTCCAAGACCATCCTACAACATCACATATCGAATAACTTAATTCAAAAAATGTTATTTTTCAGCAGCAAATTTATTAGATCGCTTCTGCAAAGAAAATAATATGGTGAGAATATTTGATTCAGAGGTTGTTCTTATACTTTCGTTTAATTAAGGGGCAAACGATATTCTTCTGGTATTCAATAAATTATTTTGTTTCTTTGAATGGAAATGTAGGAATTCCAATCTCTGTAATCTAAATTTTGCCTGAATTTCATTAATGCAAATGCAGCAATCCTCCGCCAAGTTAATATTTCTTCCAACTATTGAAATAACTCACCGAATATATCGAGTACCTATTTGAATAACAAAGGAATGGACAAAATTTTTTTACTCAAATACTGGAATCTGGAATGAGAAAATACTGCATAATCTTTCCCATTTTGATAAAAACAAAGATAGTAAACGCGAATATTAAATGCTGATGGAAATGCGCTGGTTTGTATCCAGGAATGTGAAACTTCAACATAAATAATTATCTCGAGTAGTGTTAATGATTATAAATCCTTGCTTAATGTTTAGAATTTCTATTCTAAGTAGGATGTTTTGATTTAAAAAATGACGGGAAATAACTGAAATATTTAATTTAAAACAGTTGTCGTGACGGAATTCGTCACTTTTATGTAAATTATAAAATTGCATTACTTTTTAAACTTTTGTATTAATATTTAATTAATTTGTGACCCGGAACCCTCATGTTATTGTATATATTTTATCATATTCAAATGTATCTGAATCTGTGCAGAATTGTGGCCATTTTCATTTCATATAATAATTCTTTCACACTCGAGGAACAGCGTCCGTTGCTCAAGGTCGCACTTGTTTGCTGGTGGAGACAGATGTCTCCATTCTTCTGCTATGTTCGGGTGATGCAATCTTGTGCAGAATTTCGTGTTGTTCTGCACGTGCCTTGGGAACTTTGCCGTTGAAGGAGCGGATCCCTGGATGATTTTGAATGCAAGTATTTTTGGATTGGAGGAAAAGAGAAGATGTGAGCGCCTTGTAATTTTCCATTGGCCAGGTTCTGGATCCACCTGGAATGCTTAAAAGCGGTGTGATCTGTGATTCTGGGCTCTCTCCTGAAAAAACATCTTTGAACCCACGTCGGTTCGGGACTTAACTCTTAGGTTGAGTTACCGTAGCTGTGGGGGTCGGGAGAGACGCCACTGCCGCTACCGTCGCCACTGCCTGACCGGATCATTGCTGAGGCCGAGCCTCGATGTTTGCCTGCCGCCGTTGACCGTTCGGGAACCTCCTGTTCCGGATGACTTCAGACTGCTACTGACTAAGTCCTTGATGAAGCCTGGGCCCTGTGCGGGCCGTTGCTCGTATTCTGCTTGCTGCGTGCCTGTCGCCTTTCCTTGGTCGGGGAAGATTCTCCCCGAAGGTTTTGGTGGATGTTTGACTTCGTAATTTCTTGTGTCCTTCCAGATATGGAGGTAAGCGACCTTTTCGTAATTGGAGACTGCGATGCCTCGTCTGACTTAGTATCTGTGGACTGGTCCTCCTGATTTATCCTCAAGATCTTCTGAGCTAATTGTTACTAAATTGATCGTCTAAAGTAAAATAATTGAATTAAATTAAATTAATATTTAAGCCTTAAGCGTTCCTCGAGTGTGCATTCTCTCCTTGACCATACCATAGTTTGTAATTATAGCATATGTGATATTTATATGTTATACTGTTGCTTAATGATTTATGGAAATGAATATTTAATTCCGGCAAAGAGCCGATGATTTTTAGTAGTGGTGGTCCTGTAGTGGAGGAGCTGATTATGAATCAGCATTTGTATTATGTGAAACTCCTAAATTTTGGCATTTAATAAACGTAAATTCTAAATGAAATTATGAGTATTTATTTGTGTTGATTTATGTGTTTTCAGCTTCTGGTGAGTTCTTAAAGGTAAAGGTAATTCTTTGGTTATTTTGGATTTTGTTTGGGTTTCCTTTGCAGGTCATCAGTTGGAATTTTCCAACTGACGAGAGGTGTGTTTAGAACCTGGGTATGTGAAAATTCTCTGAGAAAGTTAGACTTTCTCGGTCAGCCGTGTCTGGCGGGAATCCGTTGCGACGTTTGATGCCCTCGGAATTCCCGTGTTGACACAGTGAACTGATTAAAAAGTAATTAAAAATTTCGGTAAAATTTTCCCGTCCAAATTCATTATGGCTTATGCAGAAAAAGAGCAAATAAATATAATAACTGAGAGATAATCTTACCATTTAATCCCTGAATAAGCCCTCAATAAGAAACAGTGAGAAGTAGGTTATTCAAATGGTTCAGAAAGCAACTAACAAAAATTTACTTTACGCTATACAGATAGCTTGTATAAATTTTGCTTAATTAAAATTATATTGCTTAACACACGTGCATACTTACGTACTGACAGTATAAATAAAATGCTCTCAAATGGATAAAATTACCCTTTCCAAATGGACAAAATTACTAATGCGTGTTATTGCACAATTTCTACTGCATCAACTACCCCGTGTATCAACTTGCCCGGTATCCTTTACCAGATTTGTATATTTAAAAAAAATCGAAATAGCTACATCTTTAGACATAGCCGATGGACAGATAAAAGCAGTCCAACTCAAAAATAAGACATTTAGTTGTTTTGATTCATCTCTTTAAAAAACAATTAAATATATCCCAACAGGACATCTCACTTAAAAATAGTTCCATTCTAAGGCATTATTTTCGGATGCTTATCTAAAGGACGTTGTATAAAAGCAAGAAAGGGTTCAACTGATGATTCCTCACTACACACTAAAAGTATATGGGTAAAAATGCACAAAAAATTCCGTTTACGGACACTAAAATGACACTTTTAACGAGTTAAATTTCCATTTACACACTTTAAAAGGCAATTATATCTATATTATTGCGTTGTTTTATTCATTTATATGAGAATTGCACGGAATAATGGGTACATTTTATTTAAAGCTAAAAAGACCGTTTCAAAGAGGTCAAAAGGTAATATGAGATGTTCATTTTACGCTGCTGTTTACCTGCTGAAATGGGCCCCTCTTGAAGAATCCCTTTAAGCAGGTAAGCAAGTGGATAGCAGATAAAAAGGTGCGTAAACGATCTTTTCAGCGTAAAATAAAATATGTCCATTATTTCGTGCTGTTCTTATATAAAAGTGTAAAATAAAGCATTCATATATATTTATATATCTGTATAAATAAAATTAAAATTATGTCTGTCTCTCTGTCTTTTTGTCCCATCATCACGGGAGAACGGCTGAACCGAATTTGATGTTGTATTAAATATTTTAACAGAATATTTTGATTAAAAATGTCATTTAGTATACTATAGGAATTTGCACATGATTGTGAATTTTAAGTTTCTTTATATTATATACCCCGTACGAAGAAGGGGTATGCTTCTAATCTATATAAATAAAAATGAAAATCTGTCTGTCTGTCTGTCTGTCTGTCTGTCTGTCTGTCTGTCTGTCTGTCTGTCTGTTTGTCACACCATCACGGGAGAACGGCTGAACCGAATTTGATGAAATTTTGTGGGTAGCCCAGAAATAGCCCCACTTAAAATTATATCCGTGTTTTGAGTTTCTACGACCAGTGGTTCTCGAGATATTAGTAAAAAACGAAATTTTCGTTTGTCTCATCATCACGGAAAAACGGCTGAACCGAATTTAATGAAATTTGGTGAATAGCCTTGAAATATCCCCCCATAAATTTTGTCCAAGTTTCGAGTTTCTAAGACCTGGGGTTGTCGAGATATTAATGAAAAACGGAACTTTTTCCTAGAAGTTATACTCCCTAACTCCGTGGTTTATCCAAACGAAAAGCTTGAAAATCGTTTGAAAGTGAATTAAAATTTAATCTCTGAGTTTGATGGGAGATTTTTTGCGTTAATTAGTCACTTTCTGAAAACATGAATTGTTTGAAACATGATTTAAAGGGGAAATCTATCTCCATGGTTCATGGTTTATTTAAAACAAGCTTTTATGGAACAATGAGAAGTATAGAGAAATCAAAATCGTTATTTAATTTCGCAGTTTATGTTATAAGACATGACATATTTAACATGTTATAAGATTCTATCTTATATCATGTTACTCAGAAACGCAATTAAATTAAATCTGTCTGTTAATTTTAATAATTATTTTTTCGATTTGAAAAATAAATAAATGGATATAAAAATATATTTTAGAAAAGAACGATTTGATTTTTCTTATAGCATTTTTGACTGGATAATATCAATTACGGTCTTCAGGTTTAAAAATTATTATTATTTATATTTTCGGGGATTATTGATTCAAGGATTATTGATATTTTCAAGTTATTATGCAATTATTTTATTATGACAAAAATTGTTTAAACTCATATATTGTATGTTGTACGAATCTTCTACAAATACACGTGTATATCTTTTAATCTACGAGAATATAAGTAGTACAGGTATATTGACATATGTTTTGATATATATTGGCATATATTGGAATCAATTACGACCTTCTGGTATAAAGAGTACGGATATTTTTGATGTTTTCAATTTATTACGTCATCTCTTTTATTTTGGCAAATATTTTTTAAACGCATATTGTAATACGGGTAATCTTCTACTAACACATTGGCATATTTTCTGATCTGCGACAATATAATTAGTACGGGGTTGCATATATTCATTCAATTCCTATTTTTTCTTTTGTAAATTTGCTTACAAAAGGGGGCAGGATGTTTTATTCTTCAGATCTGATCGTGAAGATAATTTTGCATAGTGAGAACATATATTCTTAAACTTCTCTTAAGGAGCAATAAATTTAATATTTTAACAGAATTTGCACATGATTGCGAACTTTAAGTTTCTTTAAATTATACACTCCGTACGAATAACGGGTGTGCTGTTAGTGGTTAATAAATTTTAACATTTTAGGAGAATATATCATGTTGCTCGGCATCGCAATTAAATTAAATGTGTTTGTTAATGTTTTTATTATTTTTTTATATTGAAACGGGATAAGAATGTTTCATTCAGATCTGCAAATTCAAAGCTACGAATTTGGAGGGATATCGCTAATTTGACAACTTTTCTTAAACTTTGCCAAATTGACGGAAATGTCGCCAAATTGATATAAACGACACACAAACAGCTGCCATAAACCTTCGGGTTGGTCGTGTGGCTTGGGTCTTCTACATATCAATGAAATTTTTTTTTGTTTTGTTAGAAGAGAGCACTGAAATGATGTTTGGTTAGCATTTATCTGTCAGACCAATCATCCTACTTAGTAATACATTTAGCGAATTTTTAAAATGTCACCACATTGATAAAAATGTTTTCAAATCTATAAAAATATCTTAAAATTGATAAAATGGCGCTACATAAATGATATTAATTGTTTTTTTGTTAGGGGATAGTATTGTGATGATATTTCGTCAATTTGTCGCAAAGTGGAACTGTCAGTTCTACAGTCCCACTTGGCGATAAATTTGGCGATTTTTTAAAATGTCGCTAATTTGACGAAACTGTCGCCAAATGTTCCATAGAACTATAACTATTTAGACGATATTTTTTCTACCAATTTATTTGAAGCAAATGATATCATGTCGCTTAGCAACGGATTTAAATCCAATGTGTTTATGCGGCAGACGATTTTTATTAAATCCTTTCCGATTTGAATAATGAAGATATGTATATAAAATAAATTCCATTGCCATTTCATTTTGGACTGGATAATATCAATTATACTCTTCAGGTTTAAACATTATTATTATTGATATTTTCCGGAATTATTGATTTAGGGATTATTGATATTTTTAAGTTATTACGCCATTGTTTTATTGCGGCAAAAATTGCTGACACACGCATATTGTACGTTGTACGAGTAATCTTCTAGGAATGCACGGGTATATCTTCTAACCTACGAGAATATAAGTAGTACAGGTATATTGGCATATATTTTGACATATATTGGCATATATATTGGAATCAAGTACAGTCTTCTGGTATGAAGATTAAGGGGATTAATTATATATTCAATTTATTACGTCGTCTGTTGTATTTTACCAAAAAACATTTGTGACTCATATTGCAAAACGGGTAATCTTCTACTAATAATCGGACATTATAAGTAGTACGTGTATATCTTCCCATATAATTTTAGCACTTTAATTTTGACATATATTGGAATAAATGACTGTCTTCAGATTTAAAGATTACGGGTTTATTGGTATTTTCAATTTATACATGTAATCTACTAATACAGGTTATATTTTCTAATATTCGCGTATATAATTAGTACGGGTCCCATACAATTTTAACGCTTTTATTTTGCATATATTGATTCAATTCCATATTTTTTTTTATATTTGCTTACATAAGGGGTCCAAGATGTTTTATTCTTCAGATATGTCCATGAAGATAATTTTATATAGCGAGAACAGAGATTCTTAAACTTCTTTTTAGGAGCATTATATTAAATATTTTAACAGAATATTTTGATTAAACATGTCATTTAGTATACTATAAGAATTTGGGCATGATTATGAATTTCAAGTTTCTTTATATTATATACTCCGTACGAAGAACGGGTATGCTGCTAGTCTATATAAATAAAATTGAAAATATGTCTGTCTGTTTGTCTGAATGTCTGTCTGTCTGTTTGTCCCATCATCACAGGAGAACGGCTGAATCGAATTTAATGAAATTTTGTGGGTAGCCTGGAAATAGCCCAACTTAAAATTTAGTCCATTTTTGGAGTTTCTACGACCAGTGGTTCTTGAGATATTAGTAAAAAACGAAACTTTTATTTGTCTCATTATCACGGGGGAATGGCCGAACCGAATTTAATGTAATTTTGTGGATAACCTTAAAATGGCCTCCCATAAATTTAGTCCAAGTTTCGAGTTTCTAAGACCAGGGGTTGTTGAGATATTAATGATAAACGAAACTTTTCCCTAGGAGTTCTACTCTCTAATCTGTGGTTTATCTAAACGAAAAGGTTAAAAATCGTTTGAAAGTGAATTAAAACTTTATCTCTGACTTTGGTGGGAGATTTTTTGCGCTAATTAGTCACTTTCTGAAAACATGAATTGTTTGAAACATGAATTTAAATGGAATATCTATCTCCATGGTTTATTTTTCACAAACTTTTACTCAATAATAATGAAACACATAAAGAAATCAAAATTGTTATTGAATTTCGCAGTTTATGAGGAACATTCTATCTTATATCAAGTTGCTCAGAAACGCAATTAAATTAAATCTGTCTGTTAATTTTAATTATTATTTTTTCGATTTGAATAATAAATAAATGGATATAAAAATATATTTTAGAAGAGAACGGCTTGATTTTCATTTTAATTATATTAATTGCGGATTGTGTACATCACTTTTATTTATTTTGGCAAAGAGTTTTTAAGTTTTTATATTGTGTTTAGCTAATAAACTCATATATTGTGTTTACCCAATAAATTCATTTATCGGATTGTTGAAACAGAAAAAGAGTAGAAAGGTAATATCTTCTAATACAATTTTAGTGTTTTCATTTAATATATACAAACGGTATCAGGATATTTTATTCTTCAGATCTGCAAATTCAGAGCTACGAATTTGGCGAAATATCGCTAACCTGGCAACTTTTCTTAAACTTTACCAAATTGACGGAAATGTCGCCAAATTGATAAAAACGACGCAAATCAATGAAATTAAATTTGTTTTTTAAGAAGCGAGTACTGAAATGATGTTTCAGTAGCATTTGTCGGTCAGTCCATCCATCCTACTCAGTAACACATTTAGCGAATTTTTCAAATATCACCAAATTGATAAAAAGTTTATAAATTCATAAAAAAATGAAATTGATAAAATTGCGCTTAATAAATGAAATGAATTGTGTTCTGTTAGAGGGTAGTATTGTAATGATGTTTCGTCAATTTGTCGCAAAATGGGACTATCATTTCCACAGTCCCATTTGGCGATAAATTTGGCGATTTTCTAAATTATCACTAAATTGACGAAAATGTCGCCATACCTTCCATGAAGATAGCATTATCCAGACGATATGATTTTCATCAATTTATTTGAAGCAAATGATATCATGCCGTTTAGCAATGGATGTATATCCAATGCGGCATACGATTTTTATTAAATCTTTTCCGATTTAAATAATAAAGATATGTATATAAAATAAATTTCATTGACATTGCATTTTTCACTGGATAATATCAATTACGGTCTCCAGGTTTAAACATTTTTATTATTAATATTTTTGGGATTATTGATATTTTTAAGTTATTATGCCATTGTTTCATTATGACAAAAATTGTTTAAACTCATATATTGTACGTTGTACCAGTAATCTTCTACAAATGCACGAGCATGTCTTCTAATCTACGAGAGTATAAGTAGTGCAGGTATATTAACTTATATTTTGATATATATTGGCATATATTGGAATCAATTACGACGTTCTGGTATAAAGATTACGGAGATTATTAATATTTTCAATTTATTACGTCATCTGTTTTATTTTGGCAAAGATTTTTGAGACTCATATTGTAATACGGGTAATCTTCTACTAACACACTGTCATATTTTCTAATCTGCGACAATATAAGTAGTAAGGAGATATATATATATATGATATTTTCAATTTATACATGTAATCTACTAATACAGGTTACATCTTCTAATATTCGCGTATATAATTAGTACGGATCCCATACAATTTTAATGCTTTCATTTTGCATACATTGATTCAATTTTTTTTTTTTTTTTTACAAAAGAATCCAGGATGTTTTATTCTTCAGATCTGCCCGTGAAGATAATTTTGTATAGCGAGAACAGAGATTCATAAACTTCTTTTTAGGACCATTGTATTAAATATTTTAACAGAATATTTTGATTAAAAATGTCATTTATTATACTATAGGAATTTGCACATGATTGTGAATTTTAAGTTTCTTCATACTATATATATCTCCGTACTTTCTTTATATTATATATATCTCCGTACGAAGAACGGGTATGCTGCTAGTCTATATAAATAAAAATGAAAATCTGTCTGTCTGTCTGTCTGTCTGTCTGTTTGTCACACCATCACGGGAGAACGGCTGAACCGAATTTGATGAAATTTTGTGGGTAGCCCAAAAATCGCCCCACTTAAAATTATATCCGTGTTTTGAGCTTCTACGACCAGTGGTTCTCGAGATATTAGTAAAAAACGAAATTTTCGTTTGTCCCATCATCACGGAAAAACGGCTGAACCGAATTTAATGAAATTTTTTGAATAGCCTTGAAATATCCCCCCATAAATTTTGTCCAAGTTTCGAGTTTCTATGACCTGGGATTGTCGAGATATTAATGAAAAACGGAACTTTTTCCTAGGAGTTCTACTCCCTAACTCCGTGGTTTATCCAAACGAAAAGCTTGAAAATTGTTTGAAAGTGAATTAAAATTTAATCTCTGAGTTTGATGGGAGATTTTTTGCGTTAATTAGTCACTTTCTGAAAACATGAATTGTTTGAAACATGATTTAAAGGGGAAATCTATCTCCATTGTTCATGGTTTATTTAAAACAAGCTTTTACGGAACAATGAGAAGTATAGAGAAATCAAAATCGTTATTTAATTTCGCAGTTTATGTTATAAGACATGACATATTTAACATGTTATAAGATTCTATCTTATATCATGTTACTCAGAAACGCAATTAAATTAAATCTGTCTGCTAATTTTAATAATTATTTTTTCGATTTGAATAATAAATAAATGGATATAAAAATATATTTTAGAAAAGAACGATTTGATTTTTCTTGTAGCATTTTTGACTGGATAATATCAATTACGGTCTTCAGGTTTAAAAATTATTATTATTTATATATTCGGGGATTATTGATTCAAGGATTATTGATATTTTCAAGTTATTATGCAATTATTTTATTATGACAAAAATTGTTTAAACTCATATATTGTATGTTGTACGAATCTTCTACAAATACACGTGTATATCTTTTAATCTACGAGAATATAAGTAGTACAGGTATATTGACATATGTTTTGATATATATTGGCATATATTGGAATCAATTACGACCTTCTGGTATAAAGAGTACGGATATTATTGATGTTTTCAATTTATTACGTCATCTCTTTTATTTTGGCAAATATTTTTTAGACGCATATTGTAATACGGGTAATCTTCTACTAACACATTGGCATATTTTCTGATCTGCGACAATATAATTAGTACGGGGTTGCATATATACATTCAATTCCTATTTTTTCTTCTGTAAATTTGCTTACAAAAGGGGGCAGGATATTTTATTCTTCAGATCTGATTGTGAAGATAATTTTGCATAGTGAGAACATATATTCTTAAACTTCTCTTTAGGAGCAATAAATTTAATATTTTAACAGAATTTGCACATGATTGCGAACTTTAAGTTTCTTTAAATTATACACTCCGGTACGAATAACGGGTGTGCTGTTAGTGGTTAATAAATTTTAACATTTTAGGAGGATATATCATGTTGCTCGGCATCGCAATTAAATTAAATGTGTTTGTTAATGTTTTTATTATTTTTTTTCGATTTAAATAATAAATAAATGGATAAATGGATATAAAAGTATATCTTATGAATGGACGGTTTGATTTTTCTTTTTAATTATATTAATTGCTGACTGCGTACATCAATTTCATTTATTTTGGCAAAGCGTTTTCAAGCTTATATCGCATTTAGCTACTAAACTCATATATTGTGTTTAGCCAATAAATTCATATAGCCGATTGTTGAAACAGGAAAAGAGTAGAGCGGGTATATCTTCTAATACAATTGTAGTGTTTTCATTTAGTATATTGAAACGGGATAAGAATGTTTCATTCAGATCTGCAAATTCAAAGCTACGAATTTGGAGGGATATCGCTAATTTGACAACTTTTCTTAAACTTTGCCAAATTGACGGAAATGTCGCCAAATTGATATAAACGACACACAAACAGCTGCCATAAACCTTCAGATTGGTCGTGTGACTTGGGTCTTCTACATATCAATGAATTTTTTTTTTGTTTTGTTAGAAGAGAGTACTGAAATGATGTTTGGTTAGCATTTATCTGTCAGACCAACCATCCTACTTAGTAATACATTTAGCGAATTTTTAAAATGTCACCAAATTGATAAAAATATTTTCAAATCTATAAAAATATCTTGAAATTGATAAAATTGCGCTACATAAATGATATTAATTGTTTTTTGTTAGGGGATAGTATTGTGATGATATTTCGTCAATTTGTCGCAAAGTGGAACTGTCAGTTCTACAGTCCCACTTGGCGATAAATTTGGCGATTTTTTAAAATGTCGCTAATTTGACGAAACTGTCGCCAAATGTTCCATAGAAATATAACTATTTAGACGATATTTTTTCTGCCAATTTATTTGAAGCAAATGATATCATGTCGCTTAGCAACGAATTTAAATCCAATGTGTTTATGCTGCAGACGATTTTTATTAAATCCTTTCCGATTTGAATAATGAAGATATGTATATAAAATAAATTTCATTGCCATTTCATTTTGGACTGGATAATATCAATTATACTCTTCAGGTTTAAACATTATTATTATTGATATTTTCAGGAATTATTGATTCAGGGATTATTGATATTTTTAAGTTATTACGCCATTGTTTTATTGCGGCAAAAATTGCTGACACACGCATATTGTACGTTGTACGAGTAATCTTCTAGGAATGCACGGGTATATCTTCTAACCTACGAGAATATAAGTAGTACAGGTATATTGGCATATATATTGGAATCAAGTACAGTCTTCTGGTATGAAGATTAAGGGGATTAATTATATATTCAATTTATTACGTCGTCTGTTGTATTTTACCAAAAAACATTTGTGACTCATATTGCAAAACGGGTAATCGTCTTCTAATAATCGGACATTATAAGTAGTACGTGTATATCTTCCCATATAATTTTAGCACTTTAATTTTGACATATATTGGAATAAATGACTGTCTTCAGATTTAAAGATTACGGGTTTATTGGTATTTTCAATTTATACATGTAATCTACTAATACAGGTTATATTTTCAAATATTCGCGTATATAATTAGTACGGGTCCCATACAATTTTAACGCTTTTATTTTGCATATATTGATTCAATTCCATATTTTTTTTTTATTTGCTTACATAAGGGGTCCAAGATGTTTTAGTCTTCAGATATGTCCATGAAGATAATTTTATATAGCGAGAACAGATATTCTTAAACTTCTTTTTAGGAGCATTATATTAAATATTTTAACAGAATATTTTGATTAAACATGTCATTTAGTATACTATAAGAATTTGGGCATGATTATGAATTTCAAGTTTCTTTATATTATATACTCCGTACGAAGAACGGGTATGCTGCTAGTATATCTATATAAATAAAATTGAAAATCTGTTTGTCTGTCTGTTTGTCCCGTCATCGCGGGAGAACGGCTGAAGCGAATTTGACGAAATTCTGTGGGTAGTCTTGAAATAGTCCCACTTAAAATTTAGTCCATGTTTCGAATTTCTAAGGCCAATGGTTGCGGAGATATTAATTGAAAACGAAACTTTTTCGAGATGTTAGTGAAAAGCAAAACTTGTGTTTGTCTCATCATCACGGGAGAACGGCTGAACTGAATTTAATGAAATTTTGTGGGTAGCCTTAAAATAGCTCCCTTAAATTTAGTCCAAGTTTCGAGTTTCTAAGGCCAATGGTTGTCGAGATATTAATTGAAAACGAAACTTTTTCCTAGGAGTTCTACTCTCAAACTCCCTTATTCCTCCAAACGAAAAGGTTGAAAACCGTTTGTTTAAAACGCGAAAATGAATTAAAATTTTATCTCTGAGTTTGGTGGTAGATTCTTGCGTTAACTAGTCACTTTCTGAAATCATGAATTGTTTGAAAACATGAATTTAAATGGAAAATCTATCACCATGATTTATTTTTCACAAGCTTTTACTCAACGATTAAAGTATTACGAAATCAAAATGGTTAATTAATTTTAAGAATTTTATAAGGATATATCTTGTTGTTCTGCAATGCAATTAAATTAAATGTGTTTGTTAATGTTTATTATTATGTTTTCGATTTGAATAATAAATAAATGGATATAAAAACATACTATCTTATAAATGAACGGTTTGATTTTTCTTTTAATTATATTAATTGTGGACTGCGTACATCACTTTCATTTATTTAGACAAACAGTGTTGATTAGTTTGGCCAAGCTATTATTGGAATATATTGGCATCAATTACTGCCTTCAAGTTTAAAGAATACGGGTTTATTGAAATTTTCAATTTATACATGTAATCTACTAATACAGGTTATATCTTCTAATATTCGCGTATATAAGTAGTACGGGTACCATACAATTTTAACGCTTTTATTTTGCATATATTGATTCAATTCCACATTTTTCTAAGTTTTCTTACAAAAGGGGCCAGGATGCTTTATTCTTCAGATCTGCCCGTGAAGATAATTTTGTATCGCGAGAACAGAGATTCTTAAACTTCTTTTTAGGAGCATTACGTTGAATATTTTAACAGTATATTTGATTAAAAATACCACTTAGTATTTTATACGAATTTGCACATGATTGTGAATGTTAAGTTTCTTTATATTGTATACTCCGTTCGAAGAACGGGTATGCTTCTAGTATATATATATATATATATATATATATATATATATATATATATATTATACACTATATATATATATACATATATATATATATATATATAGTGTGATCCAAAAATCAGGAAAAATATTAAAATTAATAATTCATGAACTAATAAAGATAAATAGATGCCTTTTTGCACAGAAAAAATGGAAATGAAGCCAGGTTTTTTGTCAAGAAAAAAAATTATTGTTAGTATAATTTACATTTCAGCCAGCAGATGGCGCTGTATTAGGTACCTAGTTTACATTACATAGGACAGATCGATTACAATTACTATCGCCAGGCCAAGACTCTTACTTCCGGAGTTCCTGGGGCCAAAGGACCCTTACCTCTAGCTCAGAAAGTGTAGATAATGTCCATGGATATGGTTTTCCAATAGCAATATGATGTTATGTGCACTCATCTTTTTAAAGTGTGCTCTGTTAAGATCAGAAACGGCTGCTGTTCAGCCGTCTTCGGATGTCTGATACTGGACTGTGCCTGTAAAAGTAGGGGGCGGAGCCAGGGGAAGAGTGGACCAATGGAAATTGCGCGAAACGTTCAGAGTTCCAAGAATTTAATTGAATGCAATTTAAGTAAGAATTACAATAAAAAGATTAATGTTTATGAGCATTTCAATAATATATGCAGTGGAGAAGAGTTGAATTTAAATATAAGCAGTTTGCAGTTTTACAAAAGGTTACGATATTAAGGATTAATTTTAAGTTAGGGTTTAAATTTTTACATCACAATTGAATTATTTTACAATATATTTACAAACATTACAGTATTTACACGATTAATTTACAATATTTACAAACGTTACGATATTTTACAACAGAAATTGTGCTGATGTTGAATACCGTTTGGGAGACCGGGCGGGCATTAAATTCGCGAGCAAAGCATAGTCATTGTTCTCTAGGATTGAGAGTTCACCGGGGAAGACGAATCAGGTTTCTCCATTTCACCTTGGAATTGCCGAGGCAATAGCCAGGGTGGAACAGGTCGCTGTCTATCTCCGTCCGACGGACAAGGTTAGGAAACTCCTGCCTGGGGCGCTTCCACGGGGGCACCGAAGGACCGGAAAGAAGATGTCTAGGTCTTATTTTCCTGAGATAGGAAGGTGTGGAAGGGTCGTAGCTATTATCAACGTCTATCAGGCAGGGTGTGCTAGAGTTTTTCCTGAAAAAATTTCGTGCAGTTTTCCGAATATGCCCAGCAACGTCTGGGACTTGAGATCGTGGTGAATCACCTCGTTCTGTACAAACCAGGGTGCATTTACAATGCAGCGTAAGACTTTATTTTGAAAACTTGCAATTTCTCTATATGACTTTTTGCAGTCGATCTCCAGACGGGCAGGCGTACAAAAAAACCGGTGCGATGATTTGTTTATAGATGATCAGCTTATTAGGGAGGGACCGATGAGATTTTCTACAGAGAAGTGGGCGGAGGAATTGAAAAGTTTTATTAGCAGTATCAACTTTATTCTGGATGTGCTCTCTGAAAGTCATTTTGGCTTCCAATGTGACTGCCAAATACTTTACAGAGAGAGAAAAAGGGATCGGTTCATTGAAGATATTAAAGGTGAAGTTATGACTAAGTTCTCGGTAGAAAAATGTAGACTGCACTCTTGGTCGGATTGATTTTGATTCTTCAGGTCACGAGCCAGTGCTCAAGGCTATTCTTTATGTAGCTTTAAAGTTTGTTAATGGCGTTGTGTGGTGAGCAGCTTCTAGAAATCAGGGATGTGTCATCTACGAAGATGGTCAGCTTAACTTGAGAGATCTTGGGGATGTCATTTACGAAAATGTTGAAAAGGAGCGGACTCAAATATCCTCCCTGAGGCACCTCGGTCCTGATTGGTCGAAGAGAAGAGAAAGTGTGATCAACTCGAACGCGGGAACACGCAAATTGAACCAGCTTGATGAGCAGACCAGAAATAAATGTTTTGTCAAAAGCCTTACTTATATTGAAAAATACTATGCTGGTATACTGCCTGTTGGTAGAGTTTTTGTGAATAGTTTCCACTACATGCATGAGTTGTGAATGCGTGGAAATATCAGATCGAAAGCCATGCTGTTCAGGAATTAAGATATCTTTCAATCTGCAGAAACTAGTCAAAGGTCTAAGCAACACTAACTCATAAGTTTTGGATAGGCTTGATAAAAGACTAATTGGTCTGTAGCTTTCTGCTAGATTAGGATTTTGATTATTTTTTATAAGAGGGATGACATTGGTAGTCTTCCAACTCTGGGGAAAGTATCGATAATCCAACATGTGGTTTAAAACCGCAGTGAGTCAGCAAACATAAGAAATGGGGAGGTTCTTGATCATCCTATTGCTGATTTTATCAAGGCCGGCTGATTTCTTTAAGTTGAAACTTTGTATGATGTGAAGAATTTCAGCCAAGTGTATGGATTCGAGATCGTTTTCTGCTTGAAAGTTAAGTGCATTCTGATTGGTCTGTTGGAATTCATGTAAATCGCCTGTGTAAAGATGGCAGAAGTTTGGGTCTACGTGTGGGGAAAATTGGAGTTCCAAGCTATCTGCAATAGCATTAGCTTTTTCCTCCGCAGTCTGGGCTAGTCCATGTAGACCATTAATGGGCGGAATTAATGTTATCGTGGATCTCATGTTTTTAGCTGTACGCCAGAGACTGTGATTCGTGGGTGTAAGTCACTCAAGGTGAGTACGCCAGCGTTGCTCGGTGTGAGTTCGAATCATAGACTTGACCTCGTTATCTGCTATCTGCTTATCACTACTTGCTTCAAAAATGACGTTATCAGCTACAGCTGCTCTTTTTATACCGTCTGATAATTTGCATAATCTGATATCTGTACCTAATACAGCGCCATCTGTTGGTAGAAATGTATATTATACTAACAATTTGTTTGACAAAAAATCCGGCTCAATTTCCATTCTCTTTCTGTGCAAACGACATCTATTTATCTTTATTAGTTAATGAATTATTAATTTTTAAAGTTTTCACTGATTCTTGGATCACCCTGTATATATGTTGTTGTTGTTGAAACCCAGACCGTCCGACCTACCAGAAAGGTGTAAGGTAACCGTTTGGACCCTGTATATAAGTGTATATATCTATATATATATAAATATATATATATATATATATATATATATATATATATATATATATATATATATATATATATATATATATATATATCTTTATATAATATTATATGAAATTCCAATGATAGATTAGGTATAAGTTGTAACTCATATAATCATAATTTAAAATAAAAGATAGCTACGTATATAGATGTAAGAAAATAGAGATTCATCAATCAAGGGGAGAATAAAAAGCATATATCCAGTCATCAAGCTGTATATAATCTAAAAATATCAATGGTGAGATTTCAAAATTGAAAAACAGAAAATGACCAAGCACTAAAGCCAAACTTAAAAATGAATTCATTTTGAACATATTTTTTTCTAGAGCTATATTTTATTTTAAGCTATGGTTATATGAGTTACAACTTATCTCTAATCTATGATTGGAATTTCATTTAATATTTTTATTACTGAAGTCATTTTATTTATAAGTTACAATTGCGCAATAAATTAAATGTATTCTACTTAGTCTTACATTATTACTTTATATATATATTACGTTATATATATATATATATATATATATATAAGGATATAAACAAGAAGAAAAAATAAGCGAGAACAGGAGTGACCATATGATTTGCATAGAATGGCTGGGGTGGATTGCGACACCCCTTTCCCGCTTAAAGCAGCTTTTACGACCCGGGCAACGCTCACGGCACCAATGTAACTCAATGGTCAATCTCCCACATGTGCAAAGACAGAAGCACCCGAACGGACAAAAGAGCAAAGATGGAACCAAGCATGGAAGAGATACACCTTACTATCCAGCATGAAAACACAACATTTTATAAGGGAAAGTCGCACATGCGCGAAAAGACTTCAAGATGATAGGATCGCAGATATGAAAATATATATGATTAAGAATTTTCATTTAGAATCAAACAATGTACAATTTCTTTCTTTGAAAAAGGAATAGTAATAATGTTGTAAAAAATATTTAGGGTAATTTCTTTTTAATGCATCATTTATTATTTTATTACATTCATGAATGCAGTCTTTTTTAAAAGTACTGTAGTTTCTGTTTCTTCTGAAGTACCCGATAATAATATTTCTGAATATATTTTTAGTGAGGTTTGAATTCCAATCAATAATATTATTAATTTTGATATTGTATGAATTTCTCTTGTCGTGTATGGTTGTATAAATTCCATACTGTTGGTGCTTTCTTATTGACAAATCCAGGAAGTCTGTCGATCCATCCTCATTGATCGGGTTTTCAATTAAGTCCAATTCCCTTGGGTAGAATGCAAAATCTATGTCAGGGGTGTTTGCATAACCCCCTAATATCACATCGTCAACATAACGGAAATAAGGTATTTCCGATAATAGATCATTACATTGGTGCCGTGAGCTTTGCCCGGGTCGTAAAAGCTGCTTTAAGCGGGAAAGGGGTGTCGCAATCCACCCCAGCCATTCTATGCAAATCATATGGTCACTCCTGTTCTCGCTTATTTTTTCTTCTTGTTTATATCCTTGTATTCCACTCTGGATGCAGAGCTGCTATGCGCCACATCCTCTGTAAGGTTTCTGTTTTCTCCTTTACTTAAATAGGAGTTCCGTTCGTGATATACTTATTTTTATATGTATATATATATATATATATATATATATATATAAAATATATATATATATATATATATATATATATATATATATATATATAGATATATAATTTTGATTAAATACTTGACGAAGTGCTTTTTCAAAATGAACCATTCATTTATATAGGCCTATATCTTATACACGTGTAAAACTATAATGCTTGGATTTTATTTGTGTTTCAATTATCGATTCCATTTCATTAATATTTGTTGATTATGTTTTGCTTGAGCAATTTGCATTTTTTATGGCAATTCGCATTTTTTTTCCATTTTATTGTTCTCTATTTAATACTCCTTTTTATTAAGTAGGCATTTTTTAAAGTTGGGATTTTTGAGTTGCAACTTTTCTCTATTCTATCATTGGAATTTTAAACTTCTATTATTATATATATATATAAATATATATATATATATATATATATATATATATATATATATATATATATATATATATATATATATTAGAATAGTAACCAATTCCAAGTAATTAGGAAATATTTAAATCACCAAAGCACTTAAATTACTTCCACAACACCGAATGACATATATATATATATATATATATTAAAAGGTAACTATATATATATATATATATATATATATATGTATATATATATATATATGTATATATATATATATATATATTTACCTTTTAATTCTGTAACTTGAAATTTATCTATTTAAACGTATTATTCTAATGGCTGTAAACCCAGATTTTCATGTGTTTACTCATACATTTTTGTGTGCACTCGCAGACCATGGTCTCGCTCTCTGTCAAAAATGCTTTTATGCAACGCACTGTTATTGAGTGTAACCTTAATAGCATTTAATTTTGGTCCAATATTGGATCAATATTGTATATCTTGACATTACATTGAAAATATTTCCAATGTAATCCCAATATTGGGTAAATATTGGGGTTACATTGGTCTCCAATATTGGCTTAAAATATTGGGACAGTATTACGTCAATATTGGTGTTACATTGGAAATATTTCCAATGAAACTGCATTATTGGCGTAATATTGTCCCAATATTTTAAGCCAATATTGGACTAAATATGTCCAAATAGCCACTTCTTACTTTCCCTGCAATAAATAGTTGTTAATGTATAAGGAAAATATTGGAATTATACCGAAAATCATAACTCGAGTTTCGACGGATCTACACTTTTTGGGACCTCTAAAACGCGAAAAAACTATTTTTAGCCTGACGCCTGTGTACGTGTGTCTCTGCAGATTTTGTATCCACTCTAACTTTGTGAAATGGACCGCAAAAATTGTCTATATCTACTCTAGCTAAAAAACTAATAAACCAAATTTCACAAAATTTGCTAAATAAATCACTTGCAGGTTAACCTGATGCTGCTTAGATTTTGATACTAATCGGAAAAAAGAACCTTCCTTTTTTTTACAAATGGCCTGTAAAACTCGTCAAAATAAAAGATTACGTATGCTCAAATATATCAATTAAATGTTTGTTTTGTACGTAATTCTTGACGATGAAAATAATAAGACATAAAACCAACCTCATTGCTCCAAAACTAACCGTTTTCGAGATATTTATTATTATAATTTTTTTTTTTTTTGCATTTTCACTACGCCACTTTTTAAAAATAAGTCCAGTTAGCAAATGAAAACGAAAATTGAATTAAAAGTGCAAATTCTGCGTAAATTTAAAATAATTTTGGGTGTGTGCAATTATACTCAATTTAATGTGTTATTGAAGAAGAGAACGTGAATATGAGTATGCAGGGAATGTCATGTTTTATTCACATCAAATTTTTCATATTGTTTCAGGACGTCAGGGGCGTATCCAGGAGGGGCCAGATATATCTTATAAATTTTCATAAAAACCAATTTTAAGACTTTTTCTTAACAATAAGTTTAGAAGCAGATGTTTTTTGTCCAGACGAAAATAATCAAAACGTCTTCTCTCAAATATCCTCCGCGACGGTACAGCAATAAATAAGTAGGTTTTATATGACAAAATGTTAGGCAATAGTGATTTTCGAATTTAAAAATTCGTAACTTTTAATCTAATTCGAATTTAAAAGAAATCTCGCCGAGGTGCACATTGCGGGGACGCAATCCACCTCTGTAGTAAGTTTTACTGTTGTCCGGCTCTTCGATTTCCCACTGCAAATGACGACGAAACACAGACAATTATATTATTTTATTATGTAAGATTGTATGGTTCTATATATAATACCACTGTTTACCATTCTTTATCTTACTTAAAATGTAAGAACATGTTTATAACTTTCTTTTAGAGTGATATTCTATTTGTCACGAATAAGAAAACTAAGTGTTTGTAAAATGTTTATACAACAAAGCCATTAGGTTTGGCTTTCTAAATTACTTAGACGCTTATCTTCTAACAGCAACTCAATAATAATTAATGATAATTATTTGGTTTGCTTTCTGCGGTACCCCAATTTGCACAGTGTCGGCACTTGCTTTTTTTTTTCTCCAAACTATTTCAATCTTTTGCTTCATTACATTTATATCTGTCACATAATTTCACTCCGCGTCTCCATAACTCAGCCAATAATGATTAAAAACGAGATTTAATTTCCTCTTTGTACTGCTAATTGTGGTAATTAAAGTAATGGAACTCAGAGCTGCATTTTTTTTTCAGCGTCATTTTTTGATTGCTTCGCCAATAAAAGTAATTCCACGCTGTGGGTACAAAAGAATTATTTTTTTTCTATCTCTTTCTTTCTCTTAGATTTTTAAATTTTCGATCGATTTGGATGTCAAGTGCCAAAATATTGTTGCAGGTGCTACTTGGAATGAAAAATGACCGAATTTCAAACGTTCTTACTGGTGAGGAGGAAAGAACATTATTAACAATTTTTCGTAAACTAGAAAAAAAAATCGGGATTTCGTCGCCTTTCTTTAACTCAAACAGAACTGCATATTAATAGAAATTTATGTACTTTTATTATGGATGTTTTAAACTTTTAATATGATTCTGTGAACTTCTTTATCGATTTTTATGGATGATTTTTTTTAAATTTGATGGATACATTTTCACGGATGTTTTAATTTTTTTTTAATTTTTTGCAATTTATAGATGTTTTTATTTTTATTTTTATGGATTTATAAATTATTATGGATATATATATATATTCATATTTTATTGATGAATATTTACAGGGGTTTATGGAGGAGATATCAAGGTTTAAATTATATTTTTATATCTATTTTTTTTAATATTTATTCATTATTACAGTTTTTGTAACTGGATTTTGTCACTTTTTTCAATTTCGGAACTCAATATTCCTATATTCAGAATTATGTTTCTTCAGCTTGATGTACACTCACGGACAATGAAAGTTGCGCACCAAGAAGAAAACATGGTACAACCGCGAAATGATGTAAATAGCTAGAGGGTGAGCTGGTATGCAAATGATCTCAGTCTGGTGTGATTGCGCATGACCGTACACCCGTGAGTGGCGCTGCAAGCATAAGCTAGCGGCCTTATAAACTGGCGTGTATTCGACGCCCCATCAATACGAGAAGCTTCGCCGGACGAAAACACGAGTACGGAGTGAAAATAATGGTGATTAAATGCCAGAAACGTCGATATACGCAACTGACGGACTTCGAGAGCGCCCTGATCATCGTACTAAAATCCTCATGGTGGTCAGCGCGCCAGATAGCCCGTCACATGGATCGTTCGGACTATATCCTCCGACATTGTTGTGAGCCACTCAGACATGGAGGACCGGCTCTGGACGGACCAGGCACTAGGCATACCACGAGTAGGGGGATCGAATGATCGTGCGGCAAGCACGTATAGAGCCAATGGCGATCCGATCCGCGATACAGGAACATGTAGCGGCTCCTGTATGCCCCCGAACCTTAGCTAGACGCCCGAAGGAGGCTAATCTGCGATCTCAGCGTCTCTTACGTGTGTTGTCGTTAACACGGGAACATCGGCCACTCCGGTTGCAGTGGTGTCGGGCTAGAGCAACGTGGAACGCCACAGATTGGCGATGTGTGATGTTTAGCGATGACTGTCGCTTCATTTTGGGGACGGATGATCAGCGTGTCCGGGTGTGGAGGTCCCCTGCACAACGCCACAATCTCAACCTCGTTATCGAGCGCCACACCAGCCCCACTGCAGACATCATGGGCTAGGGGGCCATAACCTACGACAGTTGATCCGCTCTAGTAGTGGTACCTGGGACATTGACGGGCCAGCAGTACGTGGATGAGATTCTACGGTTCCATGTGCTCCCATTCGTTGCTGGGATTCCAGGTGCCCAATTCCAGCAGGATAATGCCCGGTCGCACAAGTTTCCGGTCGCCCAGGCCTGCCTGAGTCATGTCCAGACACTTCCATGGCCTGCTCGCTCCTCAGACCTGTCCCCTATCGAGCATGTGTGGGATCAGTTGAATCACCAGCTGCCTCGTTGCCGCAATCTTCGGGATTTGGAACGTAACGTCCAACAGGTGTAGACTCGTCTGTTGCAGGACAACATCAGGCATCTGTTCGAAACCATGCCGGATCATATTGCTGCTTGCATCGCAGTATGAGGCGGTGCGATGCGCTATTGGGGAGGACAGGACTGTGTACCATAGCTCCCTCTGTACGTGTTCTGCTGCGCTGTTTTTGTGATCATGTATATCATTCATCTGTATTCTTCCATCAATAAAATTTTAGGTCCCTCCTATGCTTCCTTCGTGGTGCGCAACTTTTATTGTCCGTGAGTGTATTATTGCTTCGCCAACAAAACAATCTGCATTGGCGCTAAAAAATTACTTTAGGTACTTACTATATGCGATAAAAAATAACCAGATTTGTACCACTATAACTGCTGAAGGACAAGAACATTTCTGAAAATTTCTTACTAAGAAAAATCCTGAATTCTTATTGCATAGCAATAAATTAATTCGTATTGCATAATAAGTAATTTATTCTTATTGCATAGCAATAAAATTATATTTTTAATTTGAAAGGGTCCAATGTTTTCTCAATATTTTTCATTACAGGAGCTATGCATAAATAAATCAGTGATCGGTGTTAATAATACGTCGCAGAGGATTTTAAGGAGCTGGTCCTCTGGGATCTCCTAAATTCTAGGATATCCTGTGGAATACTCGTGATTTTTCACTTATTCCACTGCATTCAACGAATCCATTCCAAGCATAATTTCACAGAACCAGTTTGATTCTAAAAGATGATCAAAAAACCTAGTATCTGAGGAGAGTTAATTTTTATATCTTAGAATTCCCACAATACCCACCAAAATATATCCCTTCTGAAAATTTAACAACTTTTTTATTCCACAAAATGTCCATTCGTAAACTCCCATTTTTAGCTTTTTTTTTATAATTTCAAGTTATCTATTGACCCTTTTTTAATCAGAAATAGAATTTACACTTCTAATTTGATTGCATTGCTAAAGAACATAAAATAATGTATTAAAGATTGGAACAGAAAAAATCCTTTGCTTTGTAGCTAATTTTTATTTTATAATTAATAAAATTTAAATTTTTATTGAAACGAAGATTTGATTTAGACGCTGAAAATTAGTCTTTTATACGAAGTTGTAATCACCAGTTGTAATCACAGTTACTAACTGTTACACCTATAATCCATAAGATTGTAGCACATAGCAAATTTTCTTACTAGCATTGCAGGTAGCAGCTATTCTAAGATAAACAGAGCACAAACAGTATGAAATCGGTCAAGGAATTATGTTATGTGCAACGAAAACGCTACCCTAGCTTTATGATATACCCCCGTTTTTGGCGTTTACTGTAATTATGGGGTGTATAAACTTATGTAACATATTCCCCCATCCACCTATCTGCACATTTTCCGCCCCTAAAATGTCCAACACTTGCAGACAAAGCACCTCATCAATATTATGTAATATTATGTGACCCCCTAACAAAGAGCAATAATGAAGCTTTCCTCATGAAGCGTATCTGTCCCACAAACAGTGAAATGTGCTGCATTTTGAATCAAGAATATTAATAATTAATTCCCACGAAGCAACAGAAACTATCAAACAAATTAAATTATCAACGAAAAATTTCACCAAGATGGCAAAATTTCTTCATAGCTACGATGCTGGTGGTTTGTATGTTTGAAAACTATTCTTGTAACCAACCCCCTTCAGCTTCTTTTTCTACCAATTATAAATTCCTTCAACGGAATTACATTATTGGAATTCTGCAGTAATTTAGTTTTAAAAAAAGTCCAAAACTTAATACACTTCCAAAAATGTAGGTTCAACATGTCATTTTCTTTATTTCCTTAAAGCTCAAACACTGAGAAAAGTTGGAATATTTCTTCACAGCAACGGGTAACCCATCAGAAAATACGAAACCATTTCCAAAACATCATTTCCAAATCGTTCCTTCACATGTAATCCACACCATGATCGTACTTCATGTATGCTTCATCTTATATCGAGAAAAGGGTTATTCTTTCAAAAGTGCGGGATTTACAAAAATCCAAAAATTCGTGAACCGAGCTCTTGATGCTTTATTTTTTCGCTCATAGTCGAAGAAAAATGGTAAAAAAATAGGAGATTCCTCCATTGGATTCCGCCCCCTCAAAGGACATTTATCAAAGTAGGTTGAAGTCCAGGGTGCCAAGAAAGGATTACGAGAAGCTCACAACTTTGAGATTACTTTCAATAAGAAAAGAAACAAATGTAACTATATAATACAAAAAGTGACAATATATTTATACGCGGGAGAACGTGCTGTGCCTCGGGTCAGAATAGGATTATTACTTTTATAATGAATATGAAGTAGTGTAATTATTGTAATACTGGTGTTTAAGTTTGTCAATAACTGGGAAACTCACACTTTCAGGAAATTGAGTTGTAACTTTTATTATGTTTTCAATTGTTTAACAATGTATGACGCTTAGTGCCAAAAATAGTCGTTTTAATCAACCATTTTCTCAGTTAAGTTTAAAAAATATGTCTCTGTTAGGTTCTGTATCGGGGATGATGTTATATGTGTGCAAAGATTCAGTCTTCTAAGTCATCAGGAGACTTCCCAGGGGGGGGGGGGGGGGAGTCTGAAAAGTATTCTCCAAATACACCATTTTCGTAGCCAACAGGAGAGTGAATCGAAAATCCGACTCCGTTAGATTCTGCGCCGTAGACGATACGATAAATATGCAAATATTCAATCTCCTGTATAATCGTGGGTGGGGGGGACTTCTGGAGGGTCTGAAAAACATTATTATATACATGCTATCAGAAGATTAACTATTTTATTACCCACTGGACTATGTTTCTTACTGTATATTGGTTACGTTTGAATTAATGTCATATTGAGCTGCCAAAGTAGAAACAAGTAGTTCCGTGCCTTGTACCTTCGATACCAAAAATCAAGGGAAAATCCTATTTAATAAAAGAAGATGTATATTATTTGTTTGTCTGTCCATCTATTAGTCCTATTAGTCTCATAGCAGTAACTCTAAGTTACCCACAAATACGAAATTCGGTATGATTATAGATCAAGTCATAAGATACCCAACATGGAGCCATTTTTAATTTATTTTGTGTTGAAGCGCAATTTTAAGCGATTTTTGCCCACATAGGTTTAATATATATTTTCCAACAGTTTTCATCTTGACACCATCGAAAATATCAAAAAAGGTATTGCCAATAAACTTCATACCGATACCTTGGGACTAATCACTCCTAATTATTTAAAAAGTCATTAAAATATGTATAATTTATACAATTTCATTTTTACTATTGCGCGTCGGCGAATTTCATTTCCCCGATGCTCCGATTCAAATTTTTGGCATAAATAAGGAGTGTATCTTCACGTTCTAATTAATTTTTGTAATTAATCTATTTTTATATTTTCTATGAATTTTGAAATCGGTCTACAACACCTGTGATTTTAAGTTTGAACGTTCGATCCGGTTCATCTCAAAAAAGGTTCTCTCTCCTGTTGATGTCACAAGTGCGGCATGTCCATTGCACGGGTTTTACGTCACGTAAAAATACTTTTTCGGAAGTCTTAACGTCATAACATGTTTTTTTATGTTTTGTACTAAACTGGCGTGTTGTTAAAGCGTTTTTTGATTTTTCGATAATTCACAGTGAGTACCTGTGTAATTTTTATTCGAAGTTTGTATCCTAAGTTTTAGGCAACTCGCTACTAACATAAATGTCTACTAGACGATGGATATTGATGAAAGTTTTGCAGGTAATGAAACTGTTTCCATGAAATATTATGATGTAAATTTTATCCCTTTACTGCGAATAATAAGCATTTGGAACCTGTTTATGTATGTCTCTCATGACTTCTCATAACGTGAGAACGGTGTCAAACCGTGTTAATTCATTCTCCCAAAGTTATATTTTTTACTCCATCATACCTTTCTTACTCCTTCACTTTACATATTCTATATGCATTGTAGAATCGATCAGAAAAAAGGGATGCAATTAAAGTAATTTATAGATAATATTTCATATCTTGAAATTTACTGCAGTCTTTGAAATGCTTATAGATGCACTGCTTTCAACATAATCATCTTAAAAATTTCAGATTTTTCTCAATGTGTATTATGCTTGTTCATCCTAGAACTATAGAAAACAGAACACGACTTTATAAATCACCTTAAAACCATTAACAGGTTGGAGACAAAATGTTATCTTAAGAATGGAAAGATATGAAAGCCATTGAAAGCACTGTTACCGACTCTTAGACTAACCCTATGGCTAGAATTATACCAAGAAATGACAAAATTTCTAACTATTATAGATTTTCTTTATCAGCAGCTTTGCAAAATTCGGCTATTTTATGGAGAGATTTAGCGACATTTAGGTTCAAATATGTTCAAACTGTTCAAAATATGTCTATATCTAGACGAAAAATGTCTAAATTGGTAACACTGGCTGTGAGTCTAATTAAGGATGTTGGGTAGATGTTCCAACAAATAAGATTACAAGTTCCGTATTCGATGTTTGGTGGGCGATTCGGTATTATGACAGAGGATAAACGTCATACATTGGAGTAGGGGAAGATCCAAGGATATTGAACCTCCTTGCTAGAAGTCGAATCTAAACAATAGTGTGAATATTCCAACATTTCCCAGCGGAGAAATTGCATCAAGCTATGCGTTTAATGATATGCGGTTAAATATTGCCATAGAGAATGATCCCACTGCACCACATCACAACATATCGCAGTAGGATCCAATAATATAAAACTTCTTTGCCAAAATCAAAATTTGGCTGTTGGGTGAATATTTCAATACTTCCCAGCATAGAAAGTGAATCAAGTTATGTATTTGATGTATGATGTGCGACTGGGCATGATCATATAGGACAATTACACCGCGCACCTGCAGAGGATGAATCGATGAAAATTAAGTTTACTTACTAGAAGCTAATTTTGGACAGCTGGGTGGATGTTTTAGCACTTCCCAACAAATAGATTGCATCCAGTTATGTGTTTGATGTGTGGTGTGCGACTGGACATTACAATAAAGGATAATTACTCCAAACCGCACTTTAAAAGATGGGGAGGTTTGCCCTTGAGGTCGTTCGCAATTTGGTTATTATGATTTTACAGCTGACCGATTTTCCAAAGAATTCGGCATTTAAGCTGCCACTGTACACATTTTATCCTGCATATCAATAGCACAACCGAAAGCATTAAATCCCTCAAATGAGTTTTCATATATATTTAAATATTTAATTACATAACAGTGCGACTTTATAAGATATGTGACTTTTTTCTGACAGACCGAATAATTGGATTACAATCTAAAAAATTATAATGATCAGAATGGATCAAATTATCCAAGAATTGTGTGAATACAAGCAAAACGTTGCAGAAGATATAATAAAATATTTGAATGCAAAACATATTTTTCAAAACGAAGTGATTAATGCAAATTAACTTCAAGGCAGTAAATGTGAAATAATTTTCCAAAATCTAAAACGAATCACTTGATACTATAGAGGATCTTCAACACTAATGTATGAAAAATGTCTAGTACAACTACTCATTATTCAGATATTTGATTAATTTAAATTGTCCGCATTTAACTCACTTTCCAAGTTTATTTAAGATGCTTCTTAAAATACATAAATTAGGCAAATGTGAGGAATCTGGCTATACATATATTGAAGATGAAAGGAACGATGAAAACTTTCACATTCAGAAATTTTCATCCATATTTTCATCTTCATTATATGCATAGCTCCAATATTCCCCAAAAGAAGTGAAATTTAATTAAATTTCAACTACTCTTGTCCACGTGATTGAGTAAGTAAATAAGCAAATATATAAAGAAATTAAAACGGCTTTGAAGCGTATTTTTAGTATATCTTTAAAAGTATATTTAATATCCTTTGTAATTTAACAGAGAGCTAAACTCCTTGAATATGAAAAGACAATAACAAGAATATTTATAAAAAAAATTCTTTTAGTTGCGACATCATACATAATACAGTTACTTGTCTTTTTATATTTCAAAAGACTTATTGGTTTTCCCTAGCGTCTATATTTTTAAAATTTTAAAAATCCTCGAAGAAAATCCCTCGAAATATTTTCGTAAAATACTTTAGAATCATAATTCTCGGGGGAATTTGATTATTGGAATTTGGGGAATTTATTCTCTATAAAAGGGGTTTCTAGCTGGTGAAAGAAAAGATAGAAATTTGGAAATTGTTTCTACTGAAGAAAATCTTAAAATGAATGCGTTAGTTTTCGAAAAGTTGTATTAATGCCGTAGATATTACTTTTATAGACAACAGATGCAGAAGAAATCAGAACACTGCAACACATCTAGTAAAAGAATTCATATTAACTCAAATAGAAGCAAAAGCGTACGTTGTAAAATGTTCTTTGAGATTTATTTATTACAAAGATAAAATTAGTTGCTTTTATTTAGAAAACACAAATCTTTCCGAAAGAAGAAGCCTCTTAGCAAAAGATTTCCTGCTAACACAAAGAGCTTCTTTCTACACAGAGCTCTTTAAATCTGCATGGTAGAAGGTAACAAAGTCCGAACCAGATACAAGCCCCAAAACTTTTTCTACTTTGAGTCCAATTCCAGCCAGACCCGAAACACTGTATTTTATGCCCGAATTCGCATGACATTTTATTTTTTATATATATAAATTATCAGAAATCGATGAAATTTTAATGTTCAGAATTATATGCAAAGGTATTTGATTAAGCTTCACAAAAGTTGTCTACATTATCGAAATAACGACTCATGATAGCTACTAAACAATAGTGTGCATTTTATTTGGGTTGAAAGTACTTACATATTATTCAGTAATTTGATAAGGGTGAAAATACTCAAATGTTTTAAAGTTTTATTTTTCATTTTATATCAAAAATATGCAATGTCTCATAAACAACAAAGGTTATTGTTCGTAAGTTATGCCAGACGCTTCTATATACACATCAAAAGTCTAATTTTAGAACAAATTGTAAAATAATTTTGTATTTATAATATCTTTCAAATTTTTAAAAAAATTAAACAAATTGAAGGTGATTTCCGTTTTCCGATGATTAAAAGACACACACACACACACACACACACACATATATATACATATATATATATATATATATATATATATATATATATATATATATATATATATATATATATATATATATATATATAAATTACATTATTGTACAGCATTTTTCTAATGGTAATTCTCGGGTATATATTACAAGTAAAAATCAAAATCTTCAATTAAATATATATATATTTAATTGAATATATATAATACTTCGTTTATATATGTATATATATATATATATATATATATATATAATACTTCGTTTATATATATATATATATATATATATATAAACGAAGTTAATAAGAGAAAACAAATTAATCGAGTACTAAGCCAGTATTACTTGTAACGTTAACACAACATTAGTATCATTAGATTAACTGTACATTAAAAATACATCTAATTATTGCGCTAAATGCTACATGATGAAATTATTAACTGTTTTGTATAATTAGTCTTACGTGCTTTGCAGTACTTCTTCTTGTTCAAATGTTGTTCTATTAATTTAATTATAAATTTCATCTTATTTATATGCAGCAGATAGCGCAATAATTAGATATTTTTAATGTACAGTTAAATTTAATTATTTTAATGTAGCATTAAAATTTTACATGTAATATTGGCATAGTATTTTTCATTTCTTCGCTATTTTCCACTGATTATTTGAATTCTATTTTTAAAAATCTCTTCATATCTTAGCAAATAGCCCAGGATATAAATAAGAATTTTATATATAAAAAAAAATTAAAATAGTGTATTATGAGTTACCTCTTCCATTCTACCATTGGATTTACTATTTTACTATTTTTTTAAGAATTTTATATTTATATTTTTTTATATTCTTAGTTTTTCATTATTTATTAAAATTATCTTCCCTTGAATTTTGATGAGTTTTGTAGCACCCATTTTGTTTAATGAAACAAGCAAATCGAATGAAAAGAACTAGATTTTGTAGGGTAAATTGAAATTATATGCAACCTATGATGATTTTACATTTTTTTCCTTCTATCTATTTCCATCCATTCCGATCCTTCCTGCACTTTCGTATTCGTTATTTTAATTTATATTTTTAACACATTATACTATCTAGCTGCAATAGCGCTAATTTATGATCTTCGTTACTCCGTTTTACTTTGCATTTATTAGTATTTTGTGTATTCTTATGCACGTCTAGTTAACTACGTATTTTACATTACTAATAACCTATCAATGCTGCACATGCGCTTTATTAGTTATATAGGAATTATACATCTCTCATCACTTTTCTATTTCTGTAGTTGTTGTTGAGACCCAGACCGTCCGACCTACCAGAAAGGTGTAAGTCTATTTCTGTAGTGTCAGAATTGAGTCTGTAATATGCAGTGTTCATTATTTTCATTTCTTTCTCAATTTAATTTCCTAATCAGTTCGATATTCCCTTGTATTTTTATTTCTTTCTCCATCTCCGTTCTATCAGAGTGATATTCCCTTTTAATTTATTAATTTATATGATCCATTTATTAATTTATTAATTGATTAATTTTCAATTCTTCCATTGCTTTATTTACAACTTTACCATTTTTCAATTTTCAACATTATATCTCCACTCACCGCATCCATTATGTTATTTATTGTTGTGTAATATCCTAGGATATTTCCTAAGCATTTCATGTGCTTTCTCTATTTCAAATGAATCCAGTTCCACTTTTAGATTTAGCGCCTGGTAAGAAAGTTGGTCTAACCCACCAATCTTGTGCTCGGTACTTGTGTACTGGTTGGGGTACACTTGGATCGAAAACCCTTGACCAACAATGCTCTTTTGACCCTTCTTTATCCTCCTATGATTATCACAAGCATCTTTCATTTGCTTCATGCAACTCCAAAACTTGCAAAACTTGTCCCGTCGCTGATCTAAATATAATATCCCTTTCGGTAGACTTATTTTTAACTATAACCAGGTTTCAAAATCTACTGAGCCATCCTCCTCAACTCCCATAAACAATAATAATCTTTGTAATTGTCATTCCCCTGCATTGCAACCATTTATAAATACCCATTTTGGTCATGTACTAACGGGTAACTTAGATATTATCACTGACCCTTCCTTAAAACCCATTATGTCATATGGAACTAAATACAGACTACCTTCTAAAAATCATCCTAAATCTATCCTTAACACTCTCTCCCTTGATCTTGGTAAATTCATTTATAAAATGTTCATTACACATTCCATACCAATGGAAGCCTTTTGTGTCTGGAAATCTAACATTTTATCTCATGTTCAACTTAAGCTATCTCATATGCATATTCCAAAATCTAATTTTCAGTTATCAAAATTAAAACAAACCGTTAAACATATGCAACATTTCTTAGTTTTTACGTATGTTGACAAAGCTGCATCGAACTATGCCATTTTCTGCAAATTTTTCTACATTAAAACATTATTATCCAATTTAAATTAAATAAATACCTTCAAATTTCAAAAAACAACCATACATGATTTAAAACGAAAACTTTTTTCTAAGTACAAACAATTTTTTGATACTCATCAAAATTTAAACATTCCATATTTAGTAATCATACCCAAATTTCACAAGGATCCAGTAAAATTTAGAACAGTTACAAGTGGAAACAACTCTTACGCAACAAAAGCTAATAAAAAACTTCTCAAAGTCTTAAACATTCTATTTCATGCAATTTCCAAAGAACAACACATTGCATCATCAGAAATAGCTATGAACTTATTCAAAAACTGAAATGCTTTAATACCATTGACTCAATCCAAACTTTAGATTTTAAAGATCTTTTTAATAACATCATCTTAAAAGATTTATTTTCTGTCATTAAACAACTCTTCGATCAATTCAAATTAAATACTCTTACTAAATATGACTCGTCTACCTTTAATAATTTATTGCATTTTGTTCTTTTTCACAACTATCTTGTACATGGTAATGCTGTATACCTCCAAACGATTGGAGTACCGCAAGGATCCACTAGTAGCTCTATGCTCGCCAATATGTATCTTTACTTTTACGAAAGACAATCCACTCTGTTCACTCGTAACATTTCTATTTTTCGTTATATTGATGATGTTTTTCTTTGTTTTCATACTGCACAGGATTCTTTACCCACACTTAATATTTATCCATCCAATCTTGAATTAATACCTAATGAATCCCACCCTTCCAAATCTGTAAATTATCTTGATATCACCATTGATATACAAAGTAACTCATTCAATCCTACTATTTCTGATAAGAGACATCAATTTAAATTTAATGTAAAATTCTTCCCTCATTATTCTTCTTACATTAGTAACCGAGTTTTTAAAAATCTAATCGTTAGCTATTTGCTCCGTATCAAACGCCTGGATAGTAATAAGTGTACACTATCACATATTAATCGTCTCAAAAGTCTATACTATATGTACAATTTTCCCACCTTATTTGTAGATCGCAGTATAAGTACAATAATCAATAGTAGTGGAAACACCATAAAATAAACACCGCCTCGGCGGGCAAAAATAAAAATGTGAAAATTATTGAAAAAACAGTAATTTTGATTACACTAAAAACGTGCAAAAAATTTTAAAAAAAAAACGCCTCGGCGGGCAAAGAAAAAAGTTTAAAACACTCATAAAACCGTTAAGGCGGATATCTAAAAAGCAAATAAAACAAAAACAGGCTACGGCTCCAAAAAACCGTGTTATCCATATTTTAAACGTTTTCGATAATAGTGGTCACTTCTCGGCAAGTGTCTGAACTCTCGGGTTTGTCTCACCGAAATTATGTACAACTACTTCCACTTTCTCTGGTCCGGTTTATTCCCACGTGGTATTTCGCGTGGTGAGCATTCAGACTGGTGCACGTGGTGGACTCCCATGCAGTTTATTTACGCTGGCGACCTTCAGACTTGTGAGTTGCAATTCTTTTTTGCATGTTTGTGTATTTTTATGATTATGTGGTTTTTATGTTTTAAGATTGAATTTTGTATTTGGTATTTTTTCTGTTATTCTCGTTTATTCCGTTGTTGGGCACAGATTGCATAAAATTTTAACCACGTGTTTTTATGCAATCATAGAAACAACGGATTTTAGTATATCTGTCTAGAATGTGCCCCTGAAGACGTTTCTGGTAGATATACTATTCCTTGATGTATTTTCCTTGTCCTGGCCTCTCCGTGCTCTGCTATTCTGGCCCTTCCTCGTTGCTTTTTGCAGTACGCGCTGTTATATTGCCCACGGTTTGATACTGTGCGGTTTGATACTCTGATTTGCACTCCTGCACTTTCGTATTTGTTATTTTAATTTATATATATATATATATATATATATATATATATAGCAAATAAAATTATTAAGGAAAAAATGGGAATCAAGCCAACGGGAAAGCATTAATGGCCGAGGGGATTGTGATCCTTCGCTCCCGGTTATAGCATGCTATTACACCCAGGTAACACTCCCGGTACCAAATACTTTGCCGAAACTTGACTTCTGAAATGGTGTCGAGCACAAGACACTGACCGTGGAAGTGAGTACAAAACTCAAGTATCGAAGAAAAATCCGAAGTAAAAAACCATAATGAAAAAAGCCAAGAGTCGTTTACAAAGGAGAGTGCAAACTATATATAGCATTATACTACCACTAGGGTGCGCTATCAGTTAGTTCCGTGTAGGTGAATCTCACAGTTATCATTTCCAAAATCGATAACATCACAGGTGTGTACAAGTTATATCCTTAAAATAAGCGTTTCCTTCATCGTTGTATACAGTATTATAATAATGTCTAAGGAAATTTGCAGGATAATGTTTCTTGATCGCCTCTTGCACTATTCTTCTGTCATTTGTAGTTCGATCTTTTTTGAAAGTATGGATTCTTTTATTACGTTTTAGATGATTTACAATAATATTTGGTAATATATTTTTACTCAAATTTGAGTGCCAATCGATAACTTGGTTGATGCTGGTCTTAAAAGTATTTCTCTTGTCGTATAAAATGGTATATAAACAATTTTTTTATCGTAAAGGATGATAATATCCAGGAAATCAACTTGATTGTTATTTTCCATGTGTGTTTCTAAGAGATCCAAGTTATCTGGGTAGGAACTAAAGTCAAAGTCAGGCATTTGTTCGTATTGGCCCACAAGAATATCATCCACAAACGGTATTTCATTTAATATGTAAGTGCCTTCCTCGTATTTATTCAGGTATATGTATGCAAGGAGTGAGGAACATCCTCCACCCATTGGAATGCCTTTGACTTGCTGATAATAGTTAGTACCGTTAAATAGTATATTTTCGAACAGAACAATCCTGATCAGGGCTTTATATTTACTTAATATAATATATTCATGTAATTCATAAATCTCATAAATCTCCAATAAAATAATAAGTAGATCATCAAGGTCAATATTATTAAAACGATCTTTAAAATCGTAACTGCGGAATTTCAAACGATCGAAAGGAAGAATTTGAGTTTTTTGAGTACTTCATAACTATTGTTTACGATAATGGTACATTTTTGCTTGATTTTTGTCATTACATGTTTCAGCAGAGCTAATAGCTTAGAATTAGCTATAGTCAGATAAGTCTTGAAACCGACAGTTACGGGACGGAATTTTACAGGGGTTTTATGGAGCTTCGGAATCAGGATGAGGCAAGGAAATTTAACTTGTCTTAAATCATAATCAATCCGTTTATATATCCGTCCTTTATTTTATTTTCTATAGTACGGCCTGTAAGGTGTAATTTAGTATACATAAGTTCAGCTTGATAATGATTACTTAGAACATCCACATAATTATATATATATATATATATATATATATATACATTCACACACATATATATATAAATTCAAAAGACTAAAATTAAAAAAGAATCAAAATGAAAAGGGTAAACATACGGGGCAAGGTGCAAAAAGAGGGCCAATGAGGGATTGTGATCTCATTTATATCCCGGTTATCAGCCAGCTGCATAGTCGCGACAACCACTCCCGGAAGCCTGCACGCATCCGTAATAAACCCCAATGCGACCACAAGTACCGAACATAAAAGACCTGAAATATTATCACTAAACACCAAATATATAAACAAAAACTAAAACTACATCCGTAATATATTCTCTCTCATACTCTAAAATCCCAATTTAAAGATAAAACTTTAAATAGTTAAAAACTATACCATATAAAAACGCTTAAAAAACCATAAATTACGTATAAATATAAATATAAAAACACTTAACATTAAAATCACTACGTCAATAAACACCATCTGCACCTTTCTACACCATCTCGATAAAATCACTCAAACAATGTCATTCCATTTCTCTCTACATGCAAAGATATAAAAACCTATTTTAGATAGATGCTTCGGCTGGTTCTTCTTTATAATAACGTGTTGCCATATGCAAAAAAGTTAACTCTAATACAATTAGATACTATCAAATATCTCGTTCAGATGATATTTAACACGATATCTACATGTATTGTATACATGTCTTCGTAGGAAATTCCATCGGTATCCGTTTTTTATAGCATGTGCCTTGTCTAATAATGCCTTGTCTAGTATTTTTCGTATATTTTCATTTCCAATAATACGTTGATGTCTCCTAATACTATTAATTATAATATTCCGAAAAATATTCTTGTGTAGATTTGATTCCCAAGGCATTAAGCTGTTAATTTCAAACTGTTAATTTCAGGGTATCCCAAAAACATTGAACTCGGCTTTTATTCCTTAAATATTGATCTTAGATATATATAATAAATTACAAAGTTGAGTAAAAAAGATACAGAATTTTATGAAATCGATTAAAATTTTCAAGGGAATTAAATGTTAAGAAATACAAAAATTAAATTTTTATACGGCCCCCGTACAAAAACATTTCCAATGAGTAAAATGTGCACCATACACTAATAAGATCGTGTACAAAATTTCTACATTTCATCATAAAAAGTCCCAGAAATATGAAAAGACAAAAATGCTGACTTAAGCCATTTCTCGATGCATCGAAATAGGTTCTTAGAGGGGAAATATCATGTCGGCAGATCGCGTTTCAGGGACATACATAAATTAGAAAAAAACAATGATTACATAAATAAATAATAATTTTGCTATTTATTGGTACAAAAGTATCTACACTGTGTATAAATAATAACTTGACACAAAGATTACAAAGCTTGTTCAAAATGTTTTCCATCCATGCCGATACAGAGCTGTATTCGCCTGATAACACTTCTGTGCATTCAATCCAGTTCCTGTTCGGTGATGTCACGACAACTATTTTGAATACGTTGTTGCAACTCTGCTTTATTTAAGGGAGGTGACAGATAAACGGTTGTGCGTAAACGACCCCACAAATAAATATCCATAGGCGTTAAATCAGGTGATCTAAGGGGAAATTCGACTGACCCATGCAAGCCAATCCACTTGTTTGGAAACTCGTTATTTAACCAGTGTTTCACAACTATAGTATGGTGAGCTGGAGATCGGTCCTGTTGAAACCATACATGTGGAAATACTGTTAGGGGCAGTTCATCCTTAAAATCAGGAATAACCGCATTCAGAATCTCATTAACATACCTGTCACCCGTCAACGTATCATCATACAGTATGGGTCCAAGCAAACGACTTCTGAAAATACTACACCATACATTAACAGAAAATTGCTTCTGATGATGGATATCATGTACCACGAATGGATTTTTATCAGACCAGAAGTGCTCATTTTGAGGATTTATACATCCATCTTGTTTAAAACAGTATTCGTAAGTCCAAATTACGTTTATCAGGAAAGAGGGATTTGCATCTTCCTGATTTAGAGCCCAATTACAAAAATCAAGACGACGTTGATAATCTATTGGTTCCTGTCCTTGCACGCCATGGATGTTAACCAGATGCCATTTATTCAGTCTCAGTATTCTCCACACGTTGCACTTGGTACGTTCATTTCTGAAGCAGCGGTACGAACACTACTATGTGGATGACTGCAAAAGTAAGTCAAAACATAAATTTCTACATCAGTTGAATGAAGTCTGGACCTACCTAGTCCACCTACACGATGTACGCTTCCTCTTTCACGCACTAGTTGCACCAATCGGGAAATAAATCTCCCTGAAGGATGGCGAGAATTGGGAAAACTACGTTGATATTCCCGTGCAGTTTCGTTAGCAATGCGATTGCATAAACTGTACAGCATAAGCATTTCAAAAAGTTCTTCGTTGCTGTATTGCGACATACTGTCGGTACAGGCTAACTACACTCTCAAAATGTAGCAGAAATGTGAAATACTTAAGGGTCGCTCAGACTGCCAGACTATGCGAGCTACGCTTGCGTAAGCAAGGCTATAGATCAATGGCAGAGCAAAAACAACGTTCTCGTGTGATGCGTCAGTTGCGATTGTGTGACGCACCGATCAGAGGCAGATATTTACGTATGCATACACTTCTAAGCTGTTTTAATGTTCATTTTGATTGTGCCATTTCCAAGTTTTATTCTGTAATTAATCATGTAAAATTTTAAGGTATTCTTCGGGAAGCATATTTTTGAAAAAATATAAATAAATCTAAAGATCAGAGGCTGATATTATTTTCCTATGATGCATTTCTACATTGCGTCATTTGCACTCTTGTCGTAAATATTTACATTTTATAAAATTAAGGACAAAACGTCTTTAAAACGAAAGGTCATTTATTAAAAGATCTTAAAAGACGTACAAAGCATTTTAAAACCACCAGAGCGCTTTCGGGCGTTAATACGCCCTTCATCAGTGGCTACATGAATGGTAACACACGGAATGTTCATATATGTGGACCAGTTATACAGAAAATTTGCATAAAAATATAAAATGTTAAATGAATATACTATTAATTAATACAAAATAATGCAATAAATGCACACGGAAAATACAAAAATTGCTTTAAGCGCTTTCAAATTGTAAAAATATTACAAGAAAAGTGCTATCAATACATTATTTAGTTACAGGAAATGCATAATTTCGTAAGAACCGCCAAACGTAATTTTCAAGAGAATGACGTCTTAAATAACTATTAACAGATTTGAATTGCATAGAGTCGAGAATGAGTCGCCAAGTATAACTTAAAATTTGAACCGGATCAAAATTACAAATCGACTCACGGTAAATATAAATAAAGAGGGATTCATAAAGGAGAATATTACGTGGATTGTTGCAATGAACTAAAAGGAAAGTTTTTTTCAAAAATGGGTATGAATTTCTCATTAACCACATATTGAGCAAGAGCCGTAGAAAGTTAAACACATTTGACATCGCGAGCGTGTTTCGCTAAATGGATGCCAACAGTACGTTTTGTACTACCAATGTAAAATTTATAGTCACCATCAGGAGATAACAGGGGAACTACATACACCCCAGCAAAGCTTTTAAAGTCATCAATATTCCCAAGTTTATCAGAACGAATGCGATTAAATAAAGTGGTAATATGAGAGTGAGCAGGTTTGAAACCAAATTCATGATAGAATTGAATGAAAGGACGGGAAATCTTAGGATGGTAAGGAACACTAGATTCATCTTACCATTATAAGATTTCATCTTACCACTAAATTCACCTTACCACTAGATTCACTTACCATCCTAAGATTTTCTGTCCTTTTATTCAATTATGTCATGAATTTGGTTTCAAACCTGCTGACTGTAATATTACCACTTTATTTAATCGTATTCGTTCTGATAAACTTGGGAGTATTGATGACTTTAAAAGCTTTCCTGGGGTGTATGTAGTTCCTCTGTTATCTCCTAATGGTGAATATAAATTTTACATTGGTAGTACAAAACGTACTGTTGGCATCGGTTTAGCGGAACACGTTCGCGATGTCACATGTGGTAAACTTTCTACGGCTCTTGCTCAATATGTGGTTAATGTTAAATTCCTGCCCACACACACACACACACACATTTTTGAAAAAACTTTCCTTTTAGTTCGTTGTAACAATCCACGTAATATTCTCCTTTATGAATCACTCCTTATTTATATTTACCGTGAGTCGATTTGTAATTTTGACCCCGTTTAAATTTTAAGTCATGCTTGGTGACTCATTCTCAACTCTATGCAATTCAAACCTCTTAATAGTTATTTATGACGTCATTCTTATGAAAATTACTCTTGATGGTTCTTCTGAAATTATGCTTTTCCTGTAACTAAATAATGTATTGATAGTACTTCTCTTGTAATATTTTTACAATTTGAAAACGTTTAAAGTAATTTCTGTGTTCTCCGTGTATATTTCTTGGATTATTTTGTATTAATTAATAGTATGTTCATTTACCATTTTATATTTTTATGCAAATTTGCTGTATAACTGGTCTACATATATGAGCAATCCATGCTTTACCATTCATGTAGCCACTGATAAAGGGTGTATTAATGCCTGAAAGCGCTCTGGCGGTTTTAAAATGCTATGTACGTCTTTTAAGTAAGATGTTTTAATAAATGACCTTTCGTTTCAAAGACGTTTTGTCCTTAATTTTATTTATTGAATGCAGACGTGATACCAATTTTTGATTATTTACATTTTAATTTGGGATCAATCCCTCACAAACTTTGTTTAAACATATCTCTGGGACTTTTTATGATAAAATGCTGAAATTTTGTACATCACCTTATTAGTGTATGGGACACATTTTACTCATCGGAAATGTTTTTGTACGGAAGCCGTATAAAAATTTAATTTTTGTATTTCTTCAAATTTAATCCCCTGAAAAAATTTTTCGATTTCATAAAATTCTGTACCTTTTTTACGCAACATTATAATTTATTGTATATTTCTAAGATCAATATTTAAGGAATAAAAGCCTAGGTCAATGTTTATGGGACATCCTGTATATATATATATATATATATATATATATATATATATATATATATATATATATATATATATATATTTGAAATGTAATAATAAGAATTATGTAAAAATTAAAAAAAAATAAAAATACAATTCAAGTAATATTAACATCACCATAGAAGCAAATTCACGGCCATAATGCCGATAAGAGAAAAGAACAGAACCTTCCCAAATTCGATGATTAATCAGATTCGATGATTCGATGATTAATATATATATATATATATATATATATATATATATATATATAAATAAGAGAATTAGTACTTTAAGTACCTGTATTACATATATGATTTATAACACTAACAAATTTAATGTAATTGAGTAGTTAAGGGGTTATATTCACCAATCTTTACCACATGTAATTATTTTATCAATTCCTTAACTTATATATAGAATAGGGAAGAAAGGAGTATTTTATACCAATTTAGTACCTGTTTTATGTATAATATTTTATTTATAATGTTCTATTTATCATATTCATAAGGTTGTCGAATAGTCATTTTTGATATCAAATATTCACCTCAAACCATCTTATTTTCATTTTTGCTATACAGAACAATTTCAATAAATGATCACTCTCTGGTATATATTGTAACAGTGTTCAACAATTTTTCAGTTTTTCTTTTTTACCAAAATAAAAATATCCATTTTTTATAAATTTTGGGTCGCTGAACACGAAAATCACCTTTAAAATTCTATCCTGGTTCAGAGTTTTCAGATATTGCACTGTTTACATTTTACATATAACGCTATGGGACGTTATAATTACGATACGTGAAATAAAAAAAAAATAAGGGAAAAGAAATAAAATAGGCACTGTCGTTCCCCACAACCGACATGCAAAAAGACAGCATGTATAAAAAGGAAAGGTTGTTAACTGTTATTCGTACTATTGTATTTCCAAAGCCTTATATGTAAAATATAAACAGTGATTACTCAGAAACCTGAGCCAGGAGGCAATTTTAAGCGTAATTTTCGTGTTCAGTGACACGAAGTCTATAAAGGACGGATATTTTCATCTCTGTAAAATTTTCATTCTTGAACAGTGTAATACAAATAAATTAAAATTCTTTAATTATATATATATATATATATATATATGCATATATATATGTATATATGTATATATATGCATATATATATATATATATATATATATATATATATATATATATGCATATATATATGTATATATATGCATATATATATATATATATATATATATATGCATATATATATGTATATATGCATATATATGCATATATATATATATATATATATATATATATATGCATATATATATATATATATATATATATATATATATATGTATATATATACATGCATATATATACATGTATATATATACATGCATATATATATATATGTATATGTATATATATATATGTATATGTATATATATATATATATATATATATATATATATATATATATATATATATATATGTATGTATATACATGTATATATATATATGTATATTATATATATATATATATATATATATATATATATATATATATATATATATATATATATATATATAAAGAACTATTGGTGATGATTTTTAGATAATAGTTTGCATTTAATTCGGATTAAAATTATTTTTAAAAATTAAAAAACACGAATTCTCTGACAACCTCGTAATATGTCTGGTATCGTTCGATTTCTTTTAATAACTTCTTAATAGAAATCAAATCATGTTCACATAATATTTACAAATGATATACAAATGTATGTTATTTTACAGTTATTTACACCTATTTTATTTCACTCTCTTACTTTCCATATCACCTATATAATTTATCTTCACTCAGCATTAAATCAAAGACAGCAAATAAGAAACATTCTTTAGGAAGTTAATGATAGTTCAGAACTAAACACGATAATTTTTCATTAGTCGAAAATTTTTGATTAAAGAATCACATATAAGTCTTCACGGCGCCACCAGAATGATACAAAGATATAGCAGTTAACACATTAGTTGATGTCCAGCAACATTTTTTTTCATCGTCATTTTCGCCACTTACATTGTATGGTGAACACCGAAAGACTTTTCTTACTCATTTTGTAGATTTTTAAGGTGTGATAGTTCACCACGGTTTTGGCGAGCGACCAATAACTCTTGGCAGAGAGTGACATTGATGGCAAAACGAGTTACCAAACTCCGGTGGAAATGTAATGAATGGAAGTATCATTCTGCTCAGTGATTCTAAACAAAGAAAACTATGGACGATATTAAATATAATTTGGAACTCTGATTAACTATCAAAAAGGTTAAAGTATGCTGGACGTTAATTTAGATTGTTGTTGAATACTAACTATATTAAGGATTTTCTGAGAAATGTGAACTAGTAAAAGAAGTGCTGTTTTCACTTTAAAGGAAAGAACTGATTTCGTGTTGAAAACAGTTTTGCGGCAAATGGAAAATCGATACATTTCCAAAGGGGATAAATGTGGTATCGCTATCAAATCACAAATCATGACAAAATGGAACAACACATTTTTCGATTTTAAGGCCAAGTTATATACCTACTGAGCTAACAGGTTTGTTAAAGGAACTAAGGGCTGTTTTTTACAATCGGCAAAGTAAGCAAATGTTAGGGTTTGCAGTTATTGGTAAGAGCCCATTTCCCTTACTCCAGTAGCATTTCGTGTAATTTTTTAATGTATTTTATCTTTACCAAACAGTACTTTTGGATGCAAAACATGGGTCTGTCTATCTTCCTCTGCACAGAAAAGCATAAAAAACTTTGAATTAATTTTGATTATTTTAGGACCCTTCATCAAACAGAAGGAGTTAAATATAGTTTTTAAATATTCTTTTAGAAATTGGCTCAATGGAATAATAATTATATTGACCCTGATCAACCTGATCAATAATTAGTATTAATATCGTACAGGCATTGGCACGCAACTTATAGTAGCGGCACAGAGAGAAGTTTTTTTTTTTTTTTTTTTTTTTTGCGGGGGGAGGGGTCATGTCTTCTCTAGCTGTCTTCTCTAAGGTCATGTCTATTAGCTGAACAATGACGTTGGTTATCCAGAGATTATAATAGAAAACAATTTCTAGCATTAGCAGCCATCTTATTTGATTCTCGACCCGAGCTTCTGAGATCCTTTAAGTCTATGATTTTGAAGAATATAATGGATTACGACCAAAAAAACTTATTAAAGCTGAATGACGTATTGCAAGATATGTCTTTTTCTGGTTAGCTTTCTTTTAAAGCACTAGTACTATGATACTTTTGTTGAAGGCGTATCAACATCAATAAAGCAAATATGAGAATGCGAATGAAAATATTTCAATAGCATTAGTCCAGTTGAAAAAACTTTAGCGCATCTGAACTATGTTTTTCAAGATAGTTGACTTTTGTTTAATCATCATTATACCTTTTAACATTTAACGTACATTTTTTATGTGAAACAATTTAGAACGTGTGATACGGAGTATAATACATAGTGAAAAAAATGTGAAATGAAATTATGTAACAGATGTGCCACCGTTTCATTGTCGATAACTTCGTCGTTTGTTATCCGATTTGGATGAAATAGACTTCATTTTTCTAATCTATCCAAACTGTATAATTTGAAAAAAATATTTACAAAACCAAAAAATGTTTCCTTCGAAATATGCTAAAGGAGTGATATTTCACATCAATATATAACAAATAACAGTTATGTTCTACGTGTTTCTTTAATATCAGTTTGGGATGAAGTAGAGTTTTAGAGAACTGCTTTGCAGCAATCCATTGATTAAATGGACAAACAAGAATGAAAATACATATATTGTGACATGATGGAAAATTTGTATTTGGAGTATTACTGTGTATTTCACGAAGAATGTTCGAAAAGGAAAAAAAATCAACGTTCGGTTGTAGAAGTAAAGTTAAATATAAAAATTAATCCGCAAGTAGGGAAATCATCCACAATTTTTGCACTCCCTTCGAAATTGCTAATTTTATAAAAATGCCTTCTGTAATATTTTATAGAGTCCTCAATTTATACAGACTTAAAATAGAATGGCAAGAAACAAAATATGTTAATGTGGGCAGAACATGATTTTCCCTACATAATACAGTGAATTTACGTACCTCTTTCAAACAGAAAAATGATCTACCAGATCCACGACACAATGTTTTGAACGTTGAATTGAAAATTGTCATCTTTTCTGGTTGACAGCATGTAAAATTATTTCGAAATACACTATTCTATTTACTTATACTTCGAACAAATCTAACTTGACAATTATCAAAATTGATAGCATCGCAATAAGCAATATAACATAAGCATATATTAACATATTTTTAATCAGTTCATCAATTTGGCATCGATATTTTCGTCAGTTTGGCAAAATTAAAAAAATCGCCTAATCGGCGATATTTCATCAAATTAGTCAGCAGGTTCACCAAATTGTCTTTTATATTTACTTTCAGAGGAAGTTTATTCACACTTGCAGTTCAGATAAAATGGAATAAGTCGAGAATTTTTCAGTTATGGATATCTCAGTGAATTTTTCATTGAAAGTTACTGGGTATGCTACTTTCTTTAGCCCTAATTAATCAAGGCATAAACTTTACCGAGGCATAAACGAAAAATTTTATTGAGGGTAAAGTAAAATTTTGCCATTTTATTAATTTATCAGTTCCGGTGCGTGCAATTATCGTAGCTAAATTATCTTTTGCTGATTATTTTTCATATTTCACTTTACTTCTACGTCCACACTTTCATTTTATGTACCTTTTGAACACTTTTTGTAAAACTCTTGGTAGAGCTTTTGACAAAAATATTAAAATTTATATCACCTTTAATAATTGTATATTTCTCAACTATATTTCACTTTTACCTAGTGACCAAGATCTGGGTTAAGATGAGCCTGGGGAAACCTATATATCCATTTCAAATATAGATCGGTACATGATCGAATCAGTATGTCAATGTATAACGCATCACCTTCCTAGCGTCAGAGACTGAAAATTGATTTCTGGGTGAGATATGAGTTTTGGGTAATGGCGTCCGAGTAACTTAACACTGTAGGTAAGATGTAGTGGATAACCAATGTCTAATTAATGTTGAACATTTGAATTATCCTATGACCTTCGATTTCTGACAATGGTTTCTGCGCACTGAAATAATATAGTATACTGTCTATATAAAGAAGTAAATGTTGACCTCTGTCTAAAATCTAAAGGCTTTAATGTAGGATCGACTTCAAATGTAGGTGGAAAGAGACACCACAGAAGTTGAATAGCTAGTCTGACCAACGTAGTCTGACCAACTGGAGATCGGTTTCAAATTTCCGACTGAGACATAAGTTTTGCACAAAATGCTGCATTCATAGTTCATTCTACAATTTATTTTAATAAATTTTTAATGGAAGTCAAAACATGTTAACTTGAAATAATTAATATTTGATATATATGCAGCTGCATGTCCTATTTTATTGGGATTTTTCACATGTTTCTTAATCTTTTACGTCCAGTGCAATTAACATTGTAATAATTAATGTTGCAATTAATTATACTTCTGTATAATTAATTGTAACGTTAACTGCAACATTAAATCAAAGACAACAAATACGAAACGAGTATTCTCTTGGAATCTAATGATGATCCAAAAATAAATATGACTTCTAGATAATTGTTCACTTTTTGAAAATGTTTTATTAAAAAATCACATATACGTCTCGTCTGCACTGTTAGAAGACAAAGAAATATAGTGGTTAAGCCATTAGTAGAAGTTTGTCGACATATTTTTATCGTCTTCATTTTTGTCACTTACATTGGATTGTGAACGCAGAGAGGATTTTCTTGCTCATCTTGTAGATTTTTAAGATATGCGTGATAGTTCCCCCTATTTTGGCAAGCGACCAGTAACTCTTGGCAAGTAACGACAGTGATGACGAAACGAGTTGCCAAACGCAAGTGGAAATGTAATGAATGAAAAACTATTTTGCCAGTAATTCGAAACATATAAAACCTTGAGCGATATTAAGTATGACATAGAACTCTGATTAACTATAATGGACGGCGAGATGTGTTGGACGTTAATATAAAATGTTGTTGAATAATAACTAGATAAGCTATTTCTGAAGAAAGGCGACTTGGTAAAATATTTTCTATTTATCCCGTTAATGAGAAGAAGAATTCTGTTTCAAAAACGTTTTCGAAGCAAATTTAAAATCCATACTTTTTCCTAGGCGATAATTGTTATATCGGTATCAAATTTTTCAAACCACGACAAACACGAAAACGAAAACAGATCTTTCAATTTCTACACTAGAGCCCTCTATCGACTGAACTAACAGAGTTAGGGTGGAACCTGAAGGTTTACTTAAAATATAGAAATATAGATACGTGTATCACTAACTAAATGGAAGCGGATCATCTGGCTACCACCGGACACTGATAGTTTATCCCCTGCTATGACATACAGGGCAGCAGCTATTTACAGCAACGATATCCATTCACGCAGAGTTACGAAAAAGAGAAGGATGCCCTATATAGAGAAAAAAAAATGGGTGGTTGTACGTATCATAATTTTCACTTCTGTCTGAAATCTAAATGAGTTGAATGCAGAATCCAAGTCATATATCGAAGGGAAGATCATCACCTCAGACTCTGAATTGATAGAACAGGGTTTGGACAACCAAAGATTGACAATTAGATTTTCAGCTGAGATTTCAGTTGTTTTATATCCACGCAATACGAGCTATTTATTTTGCATTGTTCAATTTCTTTTAATAAATTCTTAATTGATGTCAAACAATGTTTACTTAAAAACAAATTAGATTTGATAAAATTCTTTCATATATTACTCTTTTTCTTACGTGTTTTGTTTACTGTCTTACATTTCGTGCTACCTGTATAATTAATTATCTTAACTGGAACATTAAATCAAAGACAACACGCACGAAACGGGGATTCTCCCGGAAACTAATGATAGCAGAGAAGTAAACACGACTGCTAGATAATTTTTCATTCTTTGAAAATTTTTGATTAAAGAACCACATATACGTCTTGACGGCGCCGCCAGAATGACACAGAAATATAATAGTTAAGCCATTAGCCGAAGTTTTGCGACGATTTTTTTTTTTCATCGTCATTTTTGCCACTTAAATAGGATGGTGAACACCGAAAGGTTTTTCTTTCTCATCTTGTAGATTTTTAAGGTAGGTGTGATAGTTTTCTCTAGTTTTGGCAAGCAACCAACAACTCTTGGCAGGGAGTGACACTGGTGACAAGACGAGTTGCCTCCAGTGAACTGTAATAAATGGAAGAGCCATTCAGCGCAGTGATTCGAAACGAAGAAAACTTTGGACGATATTAAGTATGATTTGGAACTCTGATTAACTATGATCTCGGAAATGTGTTAGTCGTTAATGTGAAATATTGTTGAATAGTAACTAAATGGACTATTTTCACAAGAATAATGACATGGCGAAAGAAGGCGCTTGTTCTTTTGTTAATGAAGTATTCTACCACTCAGATTACATATCTTTACGGAACATTCCGAAAGTTAATATATTTTTCATTGCATAGCAATGATTTGTTCAGGTCCTTGAGAACGTGATTATCATATAGACGGTAATATTCTCAAGCCATCTTGGGTGCCCCATCAAAATAGAGCCCTTATAATAGTAGCAGCAACAGACACTCCCTTTTTTAAAGTCTTATCTATATACTGTGATTTGTACGCCAGTTTTCTATATAAAATAGCTTTTACAGCCTGTCGGTGAAACAATAGTATTGCAAGACGTAATATTTTGAACACTAGCAATAGTGTTGTGTCTGCTAATAAATTTATTTATTTTTTAATCTACTACTGTACAACTTTTTGTATGGTACAATATAGACTGTGCGGATTTGTTTTTATTTCCCTCTCCAAAATAAGTTCCATGGCGCCAGTTCTGGAAACCATTACTTAGCTAATAATTTTGTAAAGGTTTTCCGCAGTTCTCGATCGTTTTCTGAAGGAATAGGTAGTTTCGTAAGAAATAAGATCATTTTGTAGCATGCAACATACAGGACGTGGTTTAAGCAAATTAGAAGTGTCTTTTGTGAGTTTGAATCTATTTTTAAGAAATCAATTATCCTATTGTACTTATATTTAATTTACTGAACAACTGCTATACGTTCATATATTCAACCTGAAAGTAATACCTGCGTTGAGTAGATTAGGGTTCTCGGTTTAAAAATAACATAGTGGCGGGCCAAGATAGATTTAATGTGATCTATTTATCAAGATATAATCAAGTTATTCCTTGATTGGCAAGAAGAGAGGGTGCTGAGAAAGTTCTAAATGAAGAACTAAGCCTGAAAAGCCATGAAATTACCTTTACCCTTACCATCCAGTTCATTTTTAAATATGGTTATTTAAATACGTTTAGTTGCGCAACAATGCAAGTATTCGGACTACCAAAACTATATGTAATGAATTAAATATTATTTATTCTTGAAAGAATTTCAGTGAATATCTTTAAAATATTTAAATTATATTTAAATATTTACATTACAGACAAATTAAAAATCAGTTTATCTCTTCATATTCCACAATATGTCCTTGTCGCAGGAGTTTACCAATCTATGCTCCGTCTAACTTGAATGTTATCTGATGAGTATGTTTAGAAACAAACAAAAGGGTAACAGTTGTATAATTACTCCCCTATTTTCCCTTGTTCATCTCAACCATTGAACTGCGCTATAGTTCATTTGGAGTGACATTCTACAAGCCATCGTAAATTAACCCTACATGCCACACCACACCAGAATCGTTGCTGAACTCGTTGTTGTTTCCTTTTGAATCTTAAGATTTGTCCTTTCCATTTATTTAACCGTAGGCGAAACAAATAGCATACTAATTATTTTAATATAATGAGTGAGCAATGTTACTATGCTTCAGTTTGATAAGCAATCATTCCAATTACTACGCAGCTCAGTGGTTTTGACAAAAATTGGACTCCTGAGACATACATATATATTTATTCTGATATTTCTAAATTACTTACGTAGATCAGATATTGCAAAAGAAAATCGAAAAACATGAATGTACTGATATTTAAACGTGTGCGCAAATAGCCTTATGGACACAGATAATCTAAAATTTACTTATATTTTTTATGTTATTCTTATTTATGTTTGCTTTCTTTGCAGGAGATATTCACAAGTAATAATGTAGCGCTGTTTTTGAGGAAAAGAACCATTGGTACAAAAATATCGTATCTTTCAAAGGTGAGCAAAACAATTTTATTTCAGTGCATAATTGTACTCCTTAATATGTAATATATTGATATATATATATATATATATAATCAATATAATTTGCAGTAATTACTCAATTAATCACATAACAAAATACAACCACATTGATTAAAGGAATTTCAGCCTGGTTCGGTCAGTCAAACCATTACTTCTCGGGGAAGGGATTCTAAGAGGATGTGAGAAATAAAAAAAATTCTAGTTTTTCATCTTTACACGTGTACCCAGAAAAGCAGCGATTATTTTAGATTGAGATTATAAGTAGAAAGGTTTTTTTAATGTAATACAAAGCTCATCAATGTAAAAACATATCAGCCAAGAACAAAGACTACAATACATGTCTTAAATATTATTATATCCAACACGTTTATAAGTAAATAATTACTTGCTCGTTTAGTGATATCATTTCTAAACCTTCATACCGAGCATTTCCATCAATCCTGATCAGTCTTAATACCACAGGCGTTCAAATGGGCAGCTCAGGATATTGGAGGCATTACATCCCGGTCAGCCATACGACGAGTGAAAGCTATACTGCTAAATTATGTGGCAGTTTTGATTGCATTGTCCACAGATGCTGCGATTAGGAAGAGTGTGGGACTTTGGGTCATCTCAGTGGATTGCCCTCTGTTAATACTCTTCCAAATTAGTTAAGCGAGATCCGCGGGGTAATTTCGTTCACAATTACACTGATTCAGTGACTGCAATGATTGAAATCCGCTGAAATTGAACAAGACAACGTCTGTAGTGAAATGCATCTAAGGTGTGTTTGTATATTAGCATTGACTACTAATCGTGACATTAACGTGGACTGTGTCTGTTGAGAAAGACATTTAAAAGCAGAAGAAAAGGACTTGATCATAAAATTTTGCAGAGCCAAGTAAATGATAAAAATAATTTAATAAGTTTGATATTCATTACCTTCGTTTTATACAGAAATGTGCAATCGCTGAAATAAACAAATAATTATGAAGAAATTTGTTAATACCGAACATTCTCTAAATATAATTTCGTTAAACACTGCTGACTGTACTATAAATCACTTGCTAGTCAGTTAATAGAATGTCAGTCCCATCTTTAAAAATCCTTCATAAGCTGTCCATAACATGTAATTCAAATGATAGTTTATGTCACAAGGACATTAATCGCATTTTCCAGTATAACTTCAACAAATGTAAATATATTTAATATCACTTGCAGAACACTAGATTTAGTCTCCTTAAAACTCCCATACATCTGAAAATGGAAGCAAATCCTGTCACCCTGATTATCGACTTAGTATACTGGTCTTTATATTATCCGATAACACCTTAAATAGCCTTTCTTTCGAAACAAAGCTAAATGAGACAAACCTGACTCTCTTCGGAATACTTCACTTAAAAATCGGCCAGACCCAGAAACAAAACCTAGGTCTTCTGATTAGCATCTATATACACTGACACCTATACCTTCAAGAGCACGTCATTACGTCCTTAAAAACATATTAAATGCATTTCAAATATGATATTCTTTTGAAGAAGTTCTATAGAAGTTGTTTTAAAAGATATTGAAGTAAATAAATGTTCCCAATCAAATAGAATTTTAGATTGTCTACCTAAGATGCAATATCAGGACTATGCAATATTAGACATTCTTAAGTAAATGTCTTCATAAAACACTTTCTAAGAGCTTTTCGCTGTATGTGCCTTCAAAAGATTTGCTAAGAGCTTTTCGTCGTATATATCTAACATATTAGAATGACCATAATATTTTGAATGATTAGACACTGTGTCAGGGTCAGTGAATATAACATAGTCATTAAATACAATGTTTCTTTCCTTGTATTAAGCTAGAGTGATATAGTGATAGTGATAGTGATTGTGACTTGACCACTTCTCTTGATAGATATGCTTTTAGTAGTAGATTGAGTACGCTGCTTACTTTAACCGAAATAGCTTAAGAAAATATGGCGATCGTGATTTAATCACATCGCCAAGTTTTTAACGTAAATACATCGATGGGGTTCTTAAATTCTAGTTTTATTGGTTTTGTCAAAGGACTAATGATGTGGGTGCCGCAGAAGATCAATATGTTAAGGTAAGTGCTTTACCAATGAACTATTGTGTCTCGGCCGGGAATCTCTCAATTTTAATGCTTTTGATATACGGCAATATATATATATATATATATATATATATATATATATATATATGGCACTAAATTCAGGTTACCTTCATGTAATAATTCTAAACAAGTCTTAAAGTCAATCAATCTGGTCCTTGATAAATTTATTTATGGATTAACTTCTAAATATGCTCAGCCTTTAGAAGCATTTAATATGTGGAAATTTACTATTTTAAGATCTATTAAAAATGCCATTTGTAGTATTAATTTATCTAGATCTATATATAATATGGATAATATAAAACACTCTGTTAATGATTTACATAGATCTTTTGTTATTACTTATGTTGATAAAGCCTCTAATAATTATGCTATTATTTGTAAAAATTCTATATTCAATATCTGCTAGATTATTTAAAAAATAATAGTCTATTTAAAATAGATTCACACTCTGTTAATAGTATCAAATTGAAAATCATCAATATGTATAGTGATTTAGATATTAATAATAAATTTTTGACATTTCCATATATTGTGCTTATACCTAAATTTCATAAAATCCTATTAAATTTAGAACTGTAACTAGTGGTCATAATTCATACTCTACTACTGCTAGTAAATTATTACTAAATTATTTAAATGTAGTAAATATTAATTTACGAGATTCTGGTGATAACTACATTATTCTAAATAACAGTAAAGAATTAAAAAATAAATTAAAAACACTTGGTAAAATAATAGGATTTCAAACTTTTGATTTTAAAGATCTATTTAAGAATATTAAGATCATTGATCTATATGATGTCATTTTAGCTTTATATAATGCTTATATTTCTTATCATTCTCATCTTACTAAATTTACCAATTTTCCTAAGCTTCTCCACTTTGTTCTTTTCAATAATTATATCTTTCAAGGTAATAAATTATACTTACAAGTCTCAGGTGTTCCTCAAGGTGGCTGTAGTAGCAGTATGTTAGCTAATTTATACCTATATCAATATGAAAAATTCTTTACTTCAACAGATTATAAAATTTACAGATATGTAGATGATCTGATTTGTCTTCTATTTACTGATAACTATGTCATAGATATAGGATAATTTGTGGAATGAATACCTAATGAAACTACTATTAGTAATAATATTTATTATTTGGATTTAAATCTAATTATAGAACCTGCTCATGGGATAGTTACTAATTTATATGATAAAAAAAAATTTTTTAATTTAATATTAATAAATTATTACCTTTTAATTCCTGCAACTCGATTCAATTGTTTAGAAATATTATACTTAATCAACTTTTTAGAATTTATAGATTATCAGATAAAAAATGTCATGCTTTGCACATTAATAACCTCAAAATTACCAGTAAAATGTATAAATATCCTGCATATTTAGTAAATGGTATAGTTAATAAGTTTCGATTAGCCTAAAATTCTCATAATCTCTCCTTAGTATCTTATTTTAGCCGTACTTCTTCATACTCTTGAAATTATATTTTCATCTTTTTATCTTGAAGCTTTAACTGTTGAATATCTCATTTTATTGCTTTTACGCAGTACAGTTTTTATTACTCTCTTTGGCAACCGCAAATCACATCTTTTCATTTCTGCATATGGCAACATTGGTCCAGTCATATTTTGCTCGTCATGGTTGTACTAATGAAGTGTATTTTAAGGTATTTATGTGTTTCCTTTATTTTTCCAGTCTATATGCTTCCGACCGTGAATATAGCTACTCTAAACCCAATATGTGAGTCGCACGGTCTGGGGTCTTCAGTCTATATGCTTGTCGTCCATATAACACAAGTTTATAGATAAAATATATCTTGTGTTTCAGAAACAAGCATTTTTGTGTTCATTTCGAAGGGATATATGGACTTGACGAGAATTTTTTCGAAATGAGCTTATCTTGAGCCTAAAGCTCTTCCATGTGCAAGCTTTTTTGCTTGATTTTTTTGTTTTCCTATTTTCATTCCTCATCTTTGAAATTTGTTGATTGTCTTTGTCTTTATGACCTGCATTACGCTTTATAATTTCCTCTTTATGTTTTAATTTCTTTTATTTCTTTGTATTTTGTAGAAAATTTTGGAATAGTGTATTATGAGTTACTACTTACATTCTAACATTGGATTTACTAATTTATATTTATATATATATATATATATATATATATATATATATATATATATATATATATATATATATATATATATATATATATATATATATATATATATATATATATATATATATATATATATATATATATACCAAAAAGGAACACTTAAATTTATGATTCAAGTGTAAAAGATATCAAGAGGGAAAAAGGAGTGCAAACGAGGGATCATTAATGTCTAGGGGGATTGTGACCCCTATTCTTGATTAAAAGCGTGTTTTTTATTTTTTATTCCTAGGAAACACTCTCAGAAACGTTGATCGCTCTTAGCAGTTCCAAGGTGTGTATGGGAAAAACAGAATCCAGTTAGTACAAAAATCCGGATTCAAATACCAAGATAGCCTGAAACGGCTCGTAAAGAAGTCAAACATCATACAACGAAAGTTTGAGAACGATGTTCGAAGATCCAGAAGAAGATACTTTCATTACACTTAAAACAGCGAAGAAACAGTCACAGTTAATACAAAGTTACCGTTTTATCTAATGGCAACATGTCGTTAAAATCTGCATAAAATACATTGTCTTTGTCAAGAGTTTTACAGTAATTTAAATAACAAGTTTTTAGGAATCGAATAGGATATCCGTTTTCCAAAGCCACCTTAATTAATTATCGTTCACATTTAATGCGATTTTCATAAGAAGAATTTAATTTACGATATCAATTAAAATGATTACATATCATATTTCTCAATACCTTAATACTTTTACTGCTATGCCAAGGTGTTATATATTTTATATCACAGGTGAAACTTTTTCGTTTATCATAGAGTCTATAGCACAGTTGATCCCGATAATTACGATATAAAGTTATATCCAGAAACACCACTTCACCTTTATTACTTTCCTTTGTTTCAATAAATTTAAGGTTTCTTGGGTAAAAACCAAAATCAAAGTGATATGAGCTTTCTGTATGTGCGAGGAGGATATCATCAACGTAACGGAAGTATATTATATCCTCCTCGCACACACTGAAAGCTCATATCCCTTTGATTTTGGTTTTTACCCAAGAAACCTTAAATTGATTGAAACAGTGGAAAGTAATAAAGGTGAATTGGTGTTTCTGGATATAACTTTATATCGTAATCATCAGGATCAACTGTGCTATAGACTCTATGATAACCGAAAAAGTTTCACTTGTGATATAAAATATATAACACCTTGGCATAGCAATAAAAGTATTAAGGTATTGAGAAATATGATATGTAATCATTTTAATCGATATCGTAAATTAAATTCTTCTTGTGAAAATCGCATTAAATGTGAACGACAATTAATTAAAGCGGCTTTAGAAAACGGATATCCTATTGGATTCCTAAACACTTGTTATTTAAATTACTGTAAAACTCTTGACAAAGACAATGTATTTTATGCAGATTTTAACGATATGTTGCCATTAGATAAAACGGTAACTTTGTATTAACTGTGACTGTTTCTTCGCAGTTTTAAGTGCAATGAAAGTATCTTCTTCTGGATCTTTGAACATCGTTCTCAAACTTTCTTTGTATGATGTTTTGACTTCTTTACGAGCCGTATCAGGCTATCTTGGCATTTGAATCCGGATTTTTGTTCCAACTGGATTCTATTTTTCCCATACACACTTTAGAACTGCTATGAGCGATCACCGTTTCTGAGAGTGTTTCCTAGGTATAAAAAGCACGCTTTCAATAAAGAATAGGGGCCCCAATCCCCTTAGACAATAATGATCCCTTGTTTTCCTTTTTGGTATATATTATGAATGAGAATTAAGTGCTGCATATTGCCCCTTTACTCATTTCATTTTGTATTAGATACTTTGATTGTCCTTTATATATATATATATATATTATATACTAGCAGCATACCCGTTCTTCGTACGGAGTATATAATATAAAGAAATTTATAATTCGCAATCATGTGTAAATTCTGTTAAAATATTAAATTTATTGCTCCTAAAGGGAAGTTTAAGAATATCTGTTCTCACTATGCAAAATTATCTTCACGGGCATATCTGAAGAATAAAGCATTCTGGACCCTTTTGTAAGCAAATTTACAAAAAAAAAAAGAATTGAATCAATATATGCAACCCCGTACTACTTATAATTTCACAGATTAGAAAATATGCCAGTGTGTTAGTACAAGATTACCCGTATTACAATATGAGTCTCAAAAATCTTTGCCAAAATAAAAGAAATGACGTAATAAATTGAAAATATGAATAATCCCCGTACTCTTTATACCAGAAGGTCGTAATTGATTCCAATATATGCCAATATATATATCAAAATATATGCCAATATACCTGTACTACTTATATTCTCGTAGATTAGAAGATATACCCGTGTATGTGTAGAAGATTACTCGCACAACGTACAATATATGAGTTTAAACAATTTTTGTCATAATAAAATAATTGCATAATAACTTGAAAATATCAATAATCCCTGAATCAATAATCCCCGAAAATGTCAATAATAATAATCTTTAAACCTGAAGACCATAATTGATATTATCCAGTCAAAAATTCTATAAGAAAAATCAAATCGTTCTTTTCTAAAATATATTTTTATATCCATTTATTTATTATTCAAATCGAAAAAATAATAATTAAAATTAATAGACAGATTTAATTTAATTGCGTTTCTGAGCAACATGATATAATATAGAATCTTCCTCATAAACTGCGAAATTAAATGACCATTTTGATTTCTTTATACTTTTCATTGTTCTGTAAAAACTTATAAAAAATAAACCATAGAGATAGATTTCCCATTTAAATCATGTTTCAAGCAATTCATGTTTTCAGAAACTGACTAATTAGCGCAAAAAATCTCCCATCAAACTCAGAGATAAAGTTTTAATTCACTTTCAAACGATTTTCAAGCTTTTCGTTTGGATAAACCACGGAGTTAGAGAGTAGAACTCCTAGGAAAAAGTTTCGTTTTTCATTAATATCTCGACAACCCCTGGCCTTAGATACTCGAAACTTGTTCTAAATTTATGGGGGGGGGGGCTATTTCAAGGATATCCACAAAATTTCATCAAATACAGTTCAGCTGTTCTCCCGTGATGATGAGACAAACGAAAATTTCGTTTTTGTCTAATATCTCGAGAACCACTGTTCGTAGAAACTCCAAACATGGACTAAATTTCAAGTGGGACTATTTCCAGGCGATCCACAAAATTTCATCAAATGCGGTTTAGCCGTTCTCCCGTGATGATGGGACAAACAGACAGACTGATTTTCAATTTTATTTATTTACTAGCAGCATACCCGTTCTTCGTACGGAGTATATAATATAAAGAAACTTGAAATTCATAATCATGCGCAAATTCTTATAGTATACTAAATGACATGTTTAATCAAAATATTCTGTTAAAATATTTAATATAATGCTCCTAAAAAGAAGTTTAAGAATCTCTGTTCTCGCTATATAAAATTATCTTCATGGACATATCTGAAGAATAAAACATCTTGGACCCCTTATGTAAGCAAATATAAATAAAAATATGAAATTGAATCAATATATGCAAAATAAAAGCGTTAAAATTGTATGGGCCCCGTACTAATTATATACGCGAATATTAGAAAATATAACCTGTATTAGTAGATTACATGTATAAATTGAAAATACCAATAAGCCCGTAATCTTTTAATCTGAAGACAGTCATTTATTCCAATATATGTCAAAATTAAAGTGCTAAAATTATATGGGAAGATATACACGTACTACTTATAATGTCCGATTATTAGTAGAAGATTACCCGTTTTGCAATATGAGTCTCAAATGTTTTTTGGTAAAATACAACAGACGACGTAATAAATTGAATATATAATTAATCCCCTTAATCTTCATACCAGAAGACTGTACTTGATTCCAATATATATGCCAATATATGTCAAAATATATGCCAATATACCTGTACTACTTATATTCTCGTAGGTTAGAAGATATACCCGTGCATTCCTAGAAGATTACTCGTACAACGTACAATATGCGTGTGTCAGCAATTTTTGCGCAATAAAACAATGGCGTAATAACTTAAAAATATCAATAATCACTGAATCAATAATTCCGGAAAATATCAATAATAATAATGTTTAAACCTGAAGAGTATAATTGATATTATCCAGTCCAAAATGAAATGGCAATGAAATTTATTTTATATACATATCTTCATTATTCAAATCGGAAAGGATTTAATAAAAATCGTCTGCCGCATAAACACATTGGATTTAAATCCGTTGCTAAGCGACATGATATCATTTGCTTCAAATAAATTGGTAGAAAAAATATCGTCTAAATAGTTATATTTCTATGGAACATTTGGCGACAGTTTCATCAAATTAGCGACATTTTAAAAAATCGCCAAATTTATCGCCAAGTGGGACTGTAGAACTGACAGTTCCACTTTGCGACAAATTGACGAAATATCATCACAATACTATCCCCTAACAAAAAAACAATTAATATCATTTATGTAGCGCCATTTTATCAATTTTAAGATATTTTTATAGATTTGAAAACATTTTTATCAATGTGGTGACATTTTAAAAATTCGCTAAATGTATTACTAAGTAGGATGATTGGTCTGACAGATAAATGCTAACCAAACATCATTTCAGTGCTCTCTTCTAACAAAACAAAAAAAAATTTCATTGATATGTAGAAGACCCAAGCCACACGACCAACCCGAAGGTTTATGGCAGCTGTTTGTGTGTCGTTTATATCAATTTGGCGACATTTCCGTCAATTTGGCAAAGTTTAAGAAAAGTTGTCAAATTAGCGATATCCCTCCAAATTCGTAGCTTTGAATTTGCAGATCTGAATGAAACATTCTTATCCCGTTTCAATATACTAAATGAAAACACTACAATTGTATTAGAAGATATACCCGCTCTACTCTTTTTCTGTTTCAACAGTCGGCTATATGAATTTATTGGCTAAACACAATATATGAGTTTAGTAGCTAAATACGATATAAGCTTGAAAACTCTTTGCCAAAATAAATGAAATTGATGTACGCAGTCAGCAATTAATATAATTAAAAGAAAAATCAAACCGTCCATTCATAAGATATACTTTTATATCCATTTATCCATTTATTTATTATTTAAATAAAAAAAAAATAATAAAAACATTAACAAACACATTTAATTTAATTGCGATGCCGAGCAACATGATATATCCTCCTAAAATGTTAAAATTTATTAACCACTAACAGCACACCCGTTATTCGTACGGAGTGTATAATTTAAAGAAACTTAAAGTTCGCAATCATGTGCAAATTCTGTTAAAATATTAAATTTATTGCTCCTAAAGAGAAGTTTAAGAATATATGTTCTCACTATGCAAAATTATCTTCACGATCAGTTCTGAAGAATAAAACATCCTGCCCCCTTTTGTAAGCAAATTTACAGAAGAAAAAATAGGAATTGAATGAATATATGCAACCCCGTACTAATTATATTGTCGCAGATCAGAAAATATGCCAATGTGTTAGTAGAAGATTACCCGTATTACAATATGCGTCTCAAAAATATTTGCCAAAATAAAAGAGATGACGTAATAAATTGAAAACATCAATAATATCCGTACTCTTTATACCAGAAGGTCGTAATTGATTCCAATATATGCCAATATATATCAAAACATATGTCAATATACCTGTACTACTTATATTCTCGTAGATTAAAAGATATACACGTGTATTTGTAGAAGATTCGTACAACATACAATATATGAGTTTAAACAATTTTTGTCATGATAAAATAATTGCATAATAACTTGAAAATATCAATAGTCCTTGAATCAATAATCCCCGAAAATATAAATAATAATAATTTTTAAACCTGAAGACCGTAATTGATATTATCCAGTCAAAAATGCTATAAGAAAAATCAAATCGTTCTTTTCTAAAATATATTTTTATATCCATTTATTTATTATTCAAATCGAAAAAATAATTATTAAAATTAACAGACAGATTTAATTTAATTGCGTTTCTGAGTAACATGATATAAGATAGAATCTTATAACATGTTAAATATGTCATGTCTTATAACATAAACTGCGAAATTAAATAACGATTTTGATTTCTCTATACTTCTCATTGTTCCGTCAAAGCTTGTTTTAGATAAACCATGAACCATGGAGATAGATTTCCCCTTTAAATCATGTTTCAAACAATTCATGTTTTCAGAAAGTGACTAATTAACGCAAAAAATCTCCCATCAAACTCAGAGATTAAATTTTAATTCACTTTCAAACGATTTTCAAGCTTTTCGTTTGGATAAACCACGGAGTTAGGGAGTAGAACTCCTAGGGAAAAGTTCCGTTTTTCATTAATATCTCGACAACCCCAGGTCTTAGAAACTCGAAACTTGGACAAAATTTATGAGGGGATATTTCAAGGCTATTCACCAAATTTCATTAAATTCGGTTTAGCCGTTTTTCCGTGATAATGAGACAAACGAAAATTTCGTTTTTTACTAATATCTCGAGAACCACTGGTCGTAGAAACTCAAAACACGGATATAATTTTAAGTGGGGCTATTTCTGGGCTACCCACAAAATTTCATCAAATTCGGTTCAGCCGTTCTCCCGTGATGGTGTGACAAACAGACAGACAGACAGACAGACATACAGATAGACAGACAGACAGACAGACAGATTTTCATTTTTATTTATATAGATTAATAATAATATATCTGTATTGTTTTGATAATAAATTAAAGCATTGGGACCATATATCCGACATCAAACTATAATCGTTGTTTTTTTTGTGATCAAATACATAATTAATTATATTACCTACTAGCAGCATACCCGTTCTTCGTACGGAGTATAAAATATAAAGAAACTTATAATTCAGAATCATATGCAAATTATGTTAAAATATTAAATTTATTGCTCCTAAAGAGAAGTTTATGAATATCTGTTCTCATCATGCAAAATTATCGTCACGGGCAGATCTGAAGAATAAAACTTCCTGGCCCCTTTCGAAAGCAAATTTACAAAAAAAAAGGAATTGAATCAATATATGCAAAATGAAAGCATTAAAATTGTATAGGACCCGTACTACTTATATACGCGAATATTAGAAGATATAACCTGTATACATGTATAAATTACATGTATAAATTGAAAATATCAATAAACCCGTAATTGATTCCAATATATGCCAGAATGAAAGCACTAAAATTATATGGGAATATATATATATATATATATATATATATATATATATATACCCATACTACTTATATTGTCGCAGATTAGAAAATATGTCTGTATGTTAGTAGAAGATTACCCTTATTACAATATGAGTCTAAAAAATCTTTGCCGAAATAAAACAGATGATATTATAAATTGAAAATTTCAATTATCCCCGTTATCTTTATACCAGAAGGTCGTAATTGATTCCAATATATGCCAATATATATCAAAATATATGCCTATATACCTGTACTACTTATATTCTCGTAGATTAGAAGATAACACTTGCATTTATAGAAGATTACTCGCACAACGTACAATATGTGAGTTTCAACAATTTTTGTCATAATAAAACAATGGTATAATAATTTGAAAATATCAATAATCCCCGAATCAATAATCCCCGAAAATATCAATAATAATAATGTGTAACCTGAAGACCGTAATCGATATTATCCAGTCAAAAATGCAATGCCAATTAAATTTATTTTATATACATATCTTTATTATTCAAATCGGAAAAGATTTAATTAAAATCGTATGCCACATAACACATTGGATTTACATCCATTGCTAAACGACATGATATCAGTTGCTTCAAATAAATTGATGGAAATCATATCGTCTGAATAATGCTATCTTCATGAAAGGTTTGGCGATATTTTCTTCAATTTAGCGATAACTTAAAAAATCGCCAAATTTATCGCCAAGTGGGACTGTAAAACTGATAGTCCCATTTTGCGACAAATTGACGAAACATCATCATAATATTATCCCCTAACAAAACACAATTAATTTTATTTATTAAGCGCAATTTTATCAATTTCATGACATTTTTATAGATTCACAAACATTTTTAACAATTTGGTAATATTTTAAAAATTCGATAAATGTGTTAGTAAGTAGGATGGATAGACTGACCCACAAATGCTACCGAAACATCATTTCAGTATTGTCTTCTAAATAAACAAATTTAATTTCATTGATTTGCGTCGTTTTTAGCAATTTAGCGATATTTCCGTCAATTTGGCAAAGTTTAAGAAAAGTTGCCAAGTTAGCTATATTCCGCCAAATTCGTAGCTCTGAAATTGCAGATCTGAAGAATAAAACATCCTGATCCCGTTTGTATATACTAAATGCAAACACTAAAATTGTATTAGAAGATATACCCTTTCTACTCTTTTTCTGTTTCAACAATCGGATAAATGAATTTATTGGTAAACACAATATGAGTTTATTAGCTAAACACAATATAAAAGCTTAAAAACTCTTTGTCAAATGAAAGTGATGTACGCAATCCGTAATTAATATAATTAAAAGAAAAATCAAACCGTTCATTTACAAAATATATTTTTACATCTATTTATTTATTATGCAAATAGAAAAAAATAATAACAAATATTAAGAAACGCATTTAATTTAATTGCGTTGCTGAGCATCAAAATATAATAAAGAATCTTCCTCAAAAAATGCGAAATTAAATAACCATTTTGATCACTTCCCCATAAAATGCAAAAATAATAACCATTTTGATTTCTTTATACTTTCCATTGTTTAGTAAATGCTTGACCATGGAGTTAGATTTGCCATTTAAATTCATGTTTCAAACGATTCATGCTTTCAGATAGTGACTAATTAATGCAAAAATCCTGCACTAAGCTCAGAAATGAAGTTTTAATTCACGTTGACGTTTTAAACAAACGATTTTCATCCTTTCCGTTTGGATAAACCACGGAGTTAGAGAGTAGATCTCCTAGGATAAAGTTCCGTTTTTCATTAATATCTCGACAACCCCTGGTATTAGAAACTCGAAACTTGGGCAAAATTTATGGGGGGATATTTTAAGGCTACTCACAAAATTTCATTAAATTCGATTTAGCCGTTCTCTCGTGATGATGAGATAAACGAAATATTCGTTTTTCACTAATATCTCGAGAACCACTGGTTGTGGAAACTCCAAACATGGACTAAATTTTAAGTAGGGCTATTTCTAGGCTACCCACAAAATTTCATCTAATTCGGTTCAGCCGTTCTTCCGTGATGATGGGACAAACAGACAGACAGACGGACAGACAGACAGACAGACAGATTTTCATTTTTATTTATATAGACTAGCAGCATACCCGTTCTTCGTACGGAGTATATAATATAAAGAAACTTGAAATTCATAATCATGCCCAAATTCTTATAGTATACTAAATGACATGTTTAATCAACATATTCTGTTAAAATATTTAATATAATGCTCCTAAAAAGAAGTTTAAGAATCTCTGTTCTCGCTATATAAAATTATCTTCATGGACATATCTGAAGAATAAAACATCTTGGACCCCTTATGTAAGCAAATATAGAAAAAAAATATGGAATTGAATCAATATATGCAAAATAAAAGCGTTAAAATTGTATGGGACCCGTACTAATTATATACGCGAATATTAGAAAATATAACCTGTATTAGTAGATTACATATATAAATTGAAAATACCAATAAACCCGTAATCTTTAAATCTGAAGACAGTCATTTATTCCAATATATGTCAAAATTAAAGTGCTAAAATTATATGGGAAGATATACACGTACTACTTATAATGTCCGATTATTAGTAGAAGATTACCCGTTTTGCAATATGAGTCACAAATGTTTTTTGGTAAAATACAACAGACGACGTAATAAATTGAATATATAATTAATCCCCTTAATCTTCATACCAGAAGACTGTACTTGATTCCAATATATATGCCAATATATGTCAAAATATATGCCAATATATCTGTACTACTTATATTCTCGTAGGTTAGAAGATATACCCGTGCATTCCTAGAAGATTACTCGTACAACGTACAATATGCGTGTGTCAGCAATTTTTGCCGCAATAAAACAATGGCGTAATAACTTAAAAATATCAATAATCCCTGAATCAATAATTCCGGAAAATATCAATAATAATAATGTTTAAACCTGAAGAGTATAATTGATATTATCCAGTCCAAAATGAAATGGCAATGAAATTTATTTTATATACATATCTTCATTATTCAAATCGGAAAGGATTTAATAAAAATCGTCTGCCGCATAAACACATTGGATTTAAATCCGTTGCTAAGCGACATGATATCATTTGCTTCAAATAAATTGGTAGAAAAAATATCGTCTAAATAGTTATATTTCTATGGAACATTTGGCGACAGTTTCGTCAAATTAGCGACATTTCAAATTTATCGCCAAGTGGGACTGCAGAACTGACAGTTCCACTTTGCGACAAATTGACGAAATATCATCACAATACTATCCCCTAACAAAAAACAATTAATATCATTTATGTAGCGCAATTTTATCAATTTCAAGATATTTTTATAGATTTGAAAACATTTTTATCAATTTGGTGACATTTTAAAAATTCGCTAAATGTATTACTAAGTAGGATGGTTGGTCTGACAGATAAATGCTAACCAAACATCATTTCAGTACTCTCTTCTAACAAAACAAAAAAAAATTTCATTGATATGTAGAAGACCCAAGCCACACGACCAACCCGAAGGTTTATGGCAGCTGTTTGTGTGTCGTTTATATCAATTTGGCGACATTTCCGTCAATTTGGCAAAGTTTAAGAAAAGTTGTCAAATTAGCGATATCCCTCCAAATTCGTAGCTTTGAATTTGCAGATCTGAATGAAACATTCTTATCCCGTTTCAATATACTAAATGAAAACACTACAATTGTATTAGAAGATATACCCGCTCTACTCTTTTTCTGTTTCAACAATCGGCTATATGAATTTATTGGCTAAACACAATATATGAGTTTAGTAGCTAAATACGATATAAGCTTGAAAACTCTTTGCCAAAATAAATGAAATTGATGTACGCAGTCAGCAATTAATATAATTAAAAGAAAAATCAAACCGTCCATTCATAAGATATACTTTTATATCCATTTATCCATTTATTTATTATTTAAATCGAAAAAAAATAATAAAAACATTAACAAACACATTTAATTTAATTGCGATGCCGAGCAACATGATATATCCTCCTAAAATGTTAAAATTTATTAACCACTAACAGCACACCCGTTATTCGTACGGAGTGTATAATTTAAAGAAACTTAAAGTTCGCAATCATGTGCAAATTCTGTTAAAATATTAAATTTATTGCTCCTAAAGAGAAGTTTAAGAATATATGTTCTCACTATGCAAAATTATCTTCACGATCAGATCTGAAGAATAAAACATCCTGCCCCCTTTTGTAAGCAAATTTACAGAAGAAAAAATAGGAATTGAATGAATATATGCAACCCTGTACTAATTATATTGTCGCAGATCAGAAAATATGCCAATGTGTTAGTAGAAGATTACCCGTATTACAATATGCGTCTCAAAAATATTTGCCAAAATAAAAGAGATGACGTAATAAATTGAAAACATCAATAATATCCGTACTCTTTATACCAGAAGGTCGTAATTGATTCCAATATATGCCAATATATATCAAAACATATGTCAATATACCTGTACTACTTATATTCTCGTAGATTAAAAGATATACACGTGTATTTGTAGAAGATTCGTACAACATACAATTTATGAGTTTAAACAATTTTTGTCATAATAAAATAATTGCATAATTACTTGAAAATATCAATAATCCTTGAATCAATAATCCCCGAAAATATAAATAATAATAATTTTTAAACCTGAAGACCGTAATTGATATTATCCAGTCAAAAATGCTATAAGAAAAATCAAATCGTTCTTTTCTAAAATATATTTTTATATCCATTTATTTATTATTCAAATCGAAAAAATAATTATTAAAATTAACAGGCAGATTTAATTTAATTGCGTTTCTGAGTAACATGATATAAGATAGAATCTTATAACATGTTAAATATGTCATGTCTTATAACATAAACTGCGAAATTAAATAACGTTTTTGATTTCTCTATACTTCTCGTTGTTCCGTAAAAGCTTGTTTTAAATAAACCATGAACCATGGAGATAGATTTCCCCTTTAAATCATGTTTCAAACAATTCATGTTTTCAGAAAGTGACTAATTAACGCAAAAAATCTCCCATCAAACTCAGAGATTAAATTTTAATTCACTTTCAAACGATTTTCAAGCTTTTCGTTTGGATAAACCACGGAGTTAGGGAGTAGAACTCCTAGGAAAAAGTTCCGTTTTTCATTAATATCTCGACAACTCCAGGTCTTAGAAACTCGAAACTTGGGCAAAATTTATGGGGGGATATTTCATGGCTATTCACTAAATTTCATTAAATTCGGTTCAGCCGTTTTTCCGTGACGATGAGACAAACGAAAATTTCGTTTTTTACTAATATCTCGAGAACCCCTGGTCGTAGAAACTCAAAACACGGATATAATTTTAAGTGGGGCTATTTCTGGGCTACCCACAAAATTTCATCAAATTCGGTTCAGCCGTTCTCACGTGATGGTGTGACAAACAGACAGACAGACAGACAGACAGACAGACAGACAGACACACAGATTTTCATTTTTATTTATATAGATATATATATATATATATATTGTATTGTATTGTATTATATCGTATCGTATCAGGCTTCTCAATAAAATTTTGAACAATCCGATACTGTAATTTGTCTTTCACAATTTTCCATTCAACGCATTTATATCTCAACAATTGCAAATTCAGTTGGATCATTTATAAACCTTTCTGACCATATCCATCACCTCCAATCTTAATTTCGACTAGTGTCCAAATGGGTAGCTCAGAATACGGACAGCACAACATCCCTTCCATCCTCCTGGTATCATCCTCGACCGACAGTGTATAGCAAGTGAAACTCTATACCGGCACATTATGTAGCATCTTTGACTGTATTGTCCACAGATGTTGCGATTAGAGAACGCTGAAGTTCAGAGCATCTCCGTGAATTACCCTCCGTTAAAACACTTTCCAAAATATCTAAGCGGTGTACACAAGGTAATTTCGTTTCCAATTACACCGATTGAATGGCTGTAGGGACTGAAATCCATTTTAATTGAACTAGACAGATACGTATACGATGCTTGTTTGTGAATTAGAGCATTGATATAATCGGGCACACGAACTTGGGAAATGTATTTAATAGCAGTACAAAATAAAATAAAGTCCATGACTCTTGATCTGATCTTTATATTCGTTTGATATGAGTGTGTAAGCAAAGGAGGGAGTAGACAGATGAAATAGTTTCGGCAATTTTGCTTAATATAAATTTTAAATAATGATATGTTTTATATATTGTTACTTTGAAATAAAATTTCCTACACCTCATTTCCTTTCAACAGTTTTGCAAAATATCAATTTCGAATGATGTTAAAATTTAAATAGTATAATGAAATAGTATAATGAACTGAATCTGCCACACCCTTAATTTGGTTCAATTTCATGTGTGATTATAATTTATTTTCTAATTTTCCGTGCACCACTCTTGCGTAGGAGAGGACCTTGAAATCTTGTCTTCCTCATAATTTATCTTTTACCTTTTATTTTTTTATTTGGTTTACTACATTCAAACATATTTAGTATTATACATAGATCAATGCGTTTAAACCAGGAAAATATTTCATTGGAAGACACTGGGCCTTAATTCGCAAATAAAATGCATGTAAAGGACAAAAACATAATCATTGCTCACGTAAATAACGCAACGACGTAAAATTATGATGTAACAATCAGATAGATTAAAATGTCCCGCGAGATGACACTGTGTGCGGAGTTTCAGTTCTGTACTTTGCTATGGGAACCGAAAACGAGACCATAAAAGATAACATAAGTGAATGACGCAATGATGTGAAAATTTTATATATGAAAATGAAAATTTTCCGTAAAATGTAACTGTGTGCCGAGTTTCCGCTCTCTGCGTCATCTGAAAGCCGAGAACTTATCCGTCAAAGAGGATATAGTAAAAGACGTAACGGCGTACTGTAATGATGTAAAATTTTGAAAGATAAAAATGTTCCTCGAGATAAAACTGTGTGTCTTGTTTCAACTCTCTACATGATCTGGGAGCCAAGACCGAGACCATCATAGATGAAGTACGCAAATGACGTAATGACGAACCACAAGGCCAAATGTTCCGCAATATGATCTGAAACTGTGTGAAGAATTTCAGATCTCTACATGCTCTAGGATTTGAGAACGACCGTATGAAAAATATTGAAAAAAAGGAGAAAGGGAGTTAAGGTGTGTAGGAAAAGGAATTAAGACATGAAGGACAAAAAGAAAATTGCATCTAAATGGAGAAGACTACAAATGTTGTAAAATAATATTGGCCCAATATGATAAATGCATTTTGAATAAAAACATTAAAAGAACAAAATTTGAAATGAACTAACCACTTTATACTAAATCAAGTGTGTATGCAAGATTATCAGTTAGCCAATTGGCAGTTATTTCATTTCCATAGCCTTACAGGGATTTATGTTTTAAATACATAAAGCTCACGTGATAATTTATCAGTAATAAAAATATGTAATAAATATTCCAGTCTAACTTTAACAAACAGATTATTCAATCTAACTTCAACAATTAAATATTTTCAATTTCATTCTGTTGAGATAAGCGGTGCCACCGGGAGATCAAAGTTATTCCACGACTTAATGAAACTGACTTTCGAACTGTCATTCATTTTCCAAATTCCTCATTTCTTCCGTGTAAATACAAAATTATCAATTGAGTTGTATATTTACATCGTAGATTTCATGTAGGGCTGTGAAAATGTAATGACATATTTTGCTGACTGATAAAAGATGGTGATTCAAGATGGTGATACAGTCAGCAGTATTTTAGCGACGTAATTATTGATTTGTCTATGTGTGTGATTTGCGGATATGTCCTTCTGATAGTTGATGTTATTTTATCCGATATAACACACCTTTCTTATAACTCCCAGAGGTTTACTTAAATTGCATTTAAGGAACGATGAATTTAATAGATTTTTTTGCTGCTTTTGAATGAGTTTTTTGGTGAAAAGCACACAGATTCGTCTTCGCGATTAACAGCCAATGCTAATTCACAAACACACATCGAACGCATTTAGTTGCATATTCTATCCAATTCAATTTAAATAGATTTCAATCTCTGAAGCGGCTGAATTGGTGTAATTGTGAATGAAATTACCTTGCTAATGTCTCCCAGCTATTTTAGAAAGGGTTTTAGGAGAAAGCAATCTATTCAGATGCTCCGAAATCCCGCACTCTCTACCTAATACCGACATCTGGGACAATATAGTCAAAGCTGCCGTATAATTTGACTGTATATGGTTCAAGTGGCGTATGTGGTAGGTCGAGGATATTATGAGATAAATAATCTGAACTTCCCATTCGGTCGCTCATTGACCTTAAGACAGATCAGATAGGGACAAAAAGGTTAAAAAAATCATCCAGCTAATATAGAAGGTAAAATCTTCTATTATATAAGTTGCTTGTCTATCTGTGTGTCTGTTCGGTCTCCTACGGAAAATCCGATTTTTATATTTCAATGCAAAATTGTCCCCAATTTTTATATTCCAATACACAAACATTGACTGGCAAACCAAAATTTATAATTTAAGAGCAGCGCCTTTAAATATTATTCATTGCTCTAAAACAAAAAAAAGTAAGTCATCTGTTCATTAATTATAATTTTTTAAGCGAGCGAAATGTTAACATTTTTCACCTCTACTGTCGATTGTCATATCGACGTTTCTACCAGCTGCAGTCCATTGAGTACGATTGCACATGGCCCTAAAGACCACGCGTTTTCACCCTTCAAGAAAGAAAGTATTTCCTTTCGACACTTTCTTGAAACGACTGTACAAATTCTTCTTCAGCAGGCCGATCAGATTGAAACTTTTTCAAAGGTGCAGAGTCCACCTTAACGATAGAAGCTTGCAATTGCATCCCAGTAACTGAATTGGGAGAGTGTCGGTGTCGACTGGCCAATGCGAAGAACCGCTATTCAAGCCCCGGCTAGAACAGCCAGGTTCTTTACAATGGCACTTGGACAAATTACCCTGCAGGTTAAAACGATAATGTCAAGTATCTGAAAGTGACCCTAGTACAACTAGCACGGATTCAGTGGACTCTGAAACATTGTGCGCCGATTTCAAATCAGGAGACAAATGACAATGCAGAAAGTTAATATGAAGGTTAAAAAAAAACACTAGTAGTCTAACCTGTAGTAAAAATAGCAAGAGGTGTTCAGTCACATTATCAAGTTGCACGGAAATATGACACGACAGGGGGGGATGCAAAATCCACTTCGTCGATAAGAGTCTGCAATTCCGTCTGAGTAGCTCTATTGAGAGTGAATCGAATAGCCAGAAAGAGGATCCATGGTTCAAGTCCAGTTAAGACAGCAAAGTTCTTCACGACAGGCTATAAAAACATATTATTATTTATATATCTAATTTATGGTTCGGCATTTAATTAATGGTTCTGTGCCTAACCAGTCGACACCTATCTACGTAGCGACTGAGACGATTGTATTTCTTCTATAGTTGAACAGAACCCCTACAAGAGCTTAAAATATTGGAGAGATATACCTGATCGACCGTGTAAGATGAGTTAACCATATAGCGATAAATTATGGCGCTATGAAGCAGCTTTGGCTGTATTGACCTCATATATTGTGATTAGGAAAGAGCGAGAGGTATTGGGCATCTTAGTAAATTGACATTCACTAATACCTTTACCAAATTAGTTAAGAGAGATCCGCAGGGACTATTCCATTCAATATTACATGGATTGAATATAGGACAGCAGAAGTGATGATTGCTGAACAGGCTGAAATCCATTGAAATTGAACAGGACGGCGTCTAAATAGGAATGTATTCACAATGCGCTGGTGTATTAGCATTAGAGGGTAATCGTGAGAACGAACTTGGGCTTCGTTTGTTGAAATAAATTAAACGGTAGTGAAACATTACTTAAATTTATCAGTCATGAATGAAGTTTAAGACTTTCACCTCGTTTACATTAAATGTGATAATGCAATTTGTACGTTATGAAGTGCCTTTAAATATATACTGAATTGACTGATTGAGTGAGTGATGTATCAAAATTATTGAGAACTTTCACTATAGCTTGAATATTGGTGTCATTCGATTTGTCTAAGCCTCCAGGTTAACGACAAAATCTGACATTTTGAAAATACGAATTAGTGGTGACGATGCAAAGGAATAATTAAAAAATTCAAAGTGAGAGAGCAATTCCACTCCAGCCAGAATTTCAATTTTGATCTCATTGGATCCATGTTAGCTTCTAGATCAATAAATAAAATCGACATTTTTAAAAATTTGAACTAGGGGTGACGATACAAAGGGGTTTCAAAAAATTACATCACTCTGACTACTCTCAAAAATGTGCACTATGCCACTTTTTATGTTTAAATTTGAAACGGTTTTTAATACTCTAGAATTTTATGAAGTATGTTGGTGTCACATTTAGAAACCAATATCCATTGGGTGAAATTTCTTTTTCTTATCCGTTTAATACACGCTGATGATATATGCTCATTCTCCAGATATGTCCAGAGGCCAAAACTCAACCTAATTTAGTAAGAAAACTGTCCAATACGAACCTTGACAATTTTCTCAAAAACTACATTGGTTTATGAAATTTCCCCAGAAGTCATTTTAATGCTTCACAGGATACAGATGACTACTAATTACAAAATCAGAATTTCAAATGGATAATTAAATAAAGTGAAAGAAAACGCCACACATTTTATTATTATCTTGCTTATACGAAAAACACAGCATCTCTCATATTGCTGAATGCATTTCGTTTGCGAGGCTGTCTTATGAAAACAATGGTAAGTCTTTCTCCGCTGCATTTTAAAATTTTCTCAAAAAGTCAATTAAATTTATTGATTACATCACACAGATTAATTTCTACTGTCAAGGACGACCTGGGGGTTTACGCCCATATTCTGCCAGGGAGATTACACCTTACGGTTAAATTTATTTTTCATTCACTTCGAAATAACGAAGAAATCATTTTTTGAAATGACACATATACTTTGCGTTTCACCACCTTCAGCCCCAAATTCCCTTTGGTGGTGATTGGTGAAGTATTTTACTCACGAAATCGCTTTCGCATAGTCTGAAGGGAATTCTTACCAAGTTTGGTTGAGTTTGCGTAGCTAATTAGTTCTAAAAAAAGGTTTTACGAAGAGGAATTATCTTATGTCTTATATAAGTTTTTTAGTAGTCTTTTTATATAAGTCTTATATAAGTATTCTTATATAAGTCTTATATAAGTATTCTTATATAAGTCTTATATAAGTATTCTTATATAAGTCTTATATAAGTATTTTTTTATTTATAAGTCTTTTAGTGCAATTACACAATTTGAAATTGTGTAATTGCAATAAAAGACAATCATTCCAATAGGTTTTATAGTTTACTTATTGCGGTGCCCGAATCTAGCATTCACTAAATAAAGCAACCACTTTCTATAGCAATTAGAGTATAAATCAAATAAAAGAAAGCAAAATAGCGGCCGCTACGCAAAGTAACATAAGTGGGTTGAAAAGGTGAGAGGGAGCAGGAGAGTCAGGATTCATTTCACACGTTTGAGGTATTGTAATAGTAAATAATGTTAATGCACATAAAATGAGTCTTAAATCTTACAAAATCATCAAAATATTTCATAAGATCAAGCAATCAGAAGATTCAAAGTTCAGCATGTTACCAGTCAAATGAATCCATTGTAGAGTAAAAAATATAACTTCTTATAAATTGGAAGGCACAAAAGGCAATCACGTAGGTCCAAGTGGCATGACAAACGGGCCATAAATAGCCGTGATATGAGACAATAACATATTTGAAGGCTAATTAAGTGATCTCTGGATGATCACCATAGTCAGCCATGATGAAATCTACCTCTTTCTTTCGACCCAAAGCGTCCGACCTACCCGAAAGTGTAAAGTATTTGTTTGGACGACTGAAAGTATCGACGAAAGGACGACGAAAGTATCTGTTTGGGCAGCTCCATCCAATTTCGATCGTGATTCCGGAACAGCTCCATCCAAACACAGTGGGGGCGTTATCCACAGGCACCGTATCTTCAATCTCCTACCACCAACCTTTCAAATTTGCCTTTTAAAGTTTGTCTCCACTCCAATTTAAGTGCCCTAACCAGAATTATCAACTACATTTTGATACAGATAGATATGATTTACCTATTGCCAACGAAGTTATTTAATTTGCAATCTATAAGTGTCAAATTACCATTCCCAGGCCGGTTTTGTGATATCTGTCATTTATCAGAAAGATATATTATTCCATCGCTTAATCTTGCTAGAAAGAAGAAAAACTATAACACTAGTCCAAGATGATGAAAAGATAACAAAGTGAAAATTTTCTTGCATATTTTTGTTACCATATTGATGGAAATTGCTTCTCTTTCAGCCAGTCTCATTATTTCGTTGCTCATCTAACATAATGATGAAGCAATGATTTAGATTTCGTTTTGAATACATGCAGTGTTTATTTTTCTGTAACCAATAATATATATAATGGTAGAATATTAAGATAAGGGCAACGCTTGGCCTTTGATGGGTTCTCATGTACAAGAAAACATACAAGACAAACGTACAAGACATACAAAAAAAACAAAATGCGTTTCTTATCACGTTCGGATCAGAAAAAGGTCTTCAAAATGTGGACCATTTTTGAGAGGAACGAACGAAAAGGAAAGAAAATCATACAAAGATTATTATAGCTAAAAATGTTACATAAATAGTCATTTTATATGTAATTTTTATATTTAAAAGTAAATGACGCCACTTGGAATACTCTAATATGCTCTATTCTAAATATATTGCAGATTTGAACCTAAAACGGAAAAAATCTCAAAAAATAAAATATATTCGTATGATTATGAAATAATTCAACATTTTATGAATATTTCTAATCACAAATGTATCAATACCATTACTTGGGGCATATCGCAAGTTGTACTCAAGATATTTGAAATTTTACTTTTCGCACAATGAAAGCAACTTGTTTCGAACATGTTGAATGATTAAGATACTTATTAGTTACTCTTTATAAGGAAATATTAACTTATTTCTGTTATGTTTAAATGAAATCGATTAGTGTAAAGACTAGTATTTCTTATTGTTTTTAAAGTAAAAATCAAAATTTGTTAATCTATAGGGAAAGTGACATGTTGGACAGAGTAGAGAAGAACATGTAGAGCTGTAATTCACATTACAAAAGAGCATGTAGAGCTGCAATTCACATTACAAAAGAACATGTAGAGCTGTAATTCACATTACAGCTTTACATGTTCTTTTAAAGAATAATAAAACGTTTTCATACTTCAAGCAATAAGACCTGAGATTTCTGAACGGAAATTTAACTCAGAATTAACTCTGCTCTTATCAACACAGGAGGCATATTTTTTACTTTTATTTTTTATACTAGCAGCATACCCGTTCTTCGTACGGAGTATATAATATAAATAAACTTAAATTTCACAACCATGTGCAAATTCCTATAGTATACTAAATGACATGTTTAATCAAAATATTCTGTTAAAATATTTAATATAATGCTCCTAAAAAGAAGTTTAAGAATCTCTGTTCTCGCTATATCAAATTATCTTCATGGACATATCTGAAGAATAAAACATCTTGGACCCCTTATGTAAGCAAATATAAGAAAAAATATGGAATTGAATCAATATATGCAAAATAAAAGCGTTAAAATTGTATGGGACCCGTACTAATTATATACGCGAATATTAGAAGATATAACCTGTATTAGTAGTTTACATATATAAAGTGAAAATATCAATAAATCCGTAATCTTTAAACCAGTAGGCAGTAATTAATTCCCATATGTGCCCAAATGAAAGTGCTAAAATTATATGGGAAGATAAACCCGTACTACTTATAATGTCATAGATTAGAAGATATGTCCTAGTGTTAGTAAAAGATTACCCGTATTATAATATTTAGTTTGAAAAAATTTTGCCAATATATAACAGATTACTTAATAAATTAAAAATATCAATAATCCCCGTAATCTTCATACCGGAAGGCTTGATTCCAATATATGCCAATATACATGTACTACTTATATTCTCTTACATTAGAAGATATACCAGTGCATTTGTAGAAGATTACTCGTACAACGTACAATATATGAGTTTCAACAATTTTTGTCGCAATAAAACAATGCCATAAGAAATTGAAAATATCAATAATCTCTCAATCAATAATCCCCGAAAACATCAATAATAATAATGTTTAAACATGAAGATCGTAATTGATATTATCCAGTCAAAAATACGATGGCAATGAAATTTATTTTATATACATATCTTCATCATTAAAATCGGAAAAGATTTAACAAAAATCTTCGTCCTCATAAACACATTAAATTTAAATCCGTTGTTAAGCGACATGTTATGATTTGCTTCAATTAAATTGGTGGTCAAAATATCGCCTGAATATCTCTAATGAAGGTTTGGCGACATTTTAAAAAATCGCCAAATTTATCGCAAAGTGGGACTGTAGAACTGACAGTCCCACTTGGCGATAAATTGACGAACCATCATCAAAATATTATCCTCTAAAAAAAACACAATTTCGTTTATTTAGGACAATTTATCAATTTCAAAATATTTTTATGGATTTATAAATATTTTTATCAATTTGGTGACATTTTAAAAATTCGCTAAATGGGTTACTAAGTAGGGCGGTTGGACTGACAGACAAATGCTAACGAAACACCATTTCAGTACTTTCTTTTAACAAAACAAAATAAAATTCATTGATTTACGTCATTTTTATCAATTTGGGGACATTTCAATCAATTTGGCAACTTTTAAGAAATTTGCCAAGTTAGCGATATCCAGCCAAATTCGCAGCTCTAAATTCGCAGATCTGAATAAAATATCGCGATCCAGTTTGTATATACTAAATGAAAACACTAAAATATTATTAGAAGATATACCCATTCTACTCTTTTTCTGTTTAAACAATTGGATAAATAAATTTATTGGGTAAACAGAATATGAGTTTATTAGCTAAACACAATATATAAGCTTAAAACCTCTTTGCTAAAGTACATGAAAGTGATGTATGCAGTTCGCAATTAATATAATTTAAAAAAATCAAACCGTTCATTTATAAGATATATTTTAATATCCATTTATTTATTATTCAAATCGAAAAAATAATAATAATCATTAACAAACACATTTAATTCCATTCCTTTGCCGAGCAACATGATATAAGATAGAATCTTCCTCATAAAATGCGAAATTAAATAACCATTTTAATTTCTTTATACTTCTAATCGTTGAGTAAAAGCTTGTGAAATATAAAACATGGAGGTAGATTTTTCCATTTAAATTCATGTTTCAAACAATTCATGCTTTCAGATAGTGACTATTTAATGCAAAAATCCTGCATCAAACTCAAAAATAAAGTTTTAATTCCCTTTGACGCTTTAAACAAAAGATTTTATCCTTTCCGTTTGCATAAACCACGGAGTTGGAGAGTAGAACTCCTATGAAAAAAGTTCCGTTTTTCATTAATATCTCGACAACCCCTGGTCTTAGAAACTCGAAACTTGGGCAAAATTTATGGGAGGCTATTTCAAGGCCACCCACAAAATTTCATTAAATTCGGTTCAGCCGTTCTCTCGTGATGATGAGACAAACGAAAGTTTCGTTTTTTACTACTATCTCGAGAACCACTGGCCGTAGAAATTCCAACCATAGACTAAATTTTAAGTGGGGCTATTTCTAGGCTACTCACAAAATTTCATCAAATTCGGTTCAGCCGTTCACCCATGATGATAGGACAAACAGACAGACAGACAGACAGACAGACAGATTTTCAATTTTATTTATATAGACTAGCAGCATACCCGTTCTTCGTACGGAGTATATAATATATAGAAATTTATAATTCGCAACCATGTGCAAATGCTGTTAAAATATTAAATTTATTAAATTTATTATTTTAGCAGCAATTTATTAAATTTATTTATGCTCCTAAAGAGAATTTTAAGAATATATGTTCCCACCATACAAAATTAACTTCATTGGCAGATCTGAAGAATAAAACATCCTGGCCCCTTTTGTAAGCAAATTTACAAAAAAAAAGGGATTGAATCAATATATGCAACCCCGTACTACTTATATTGTCGCAGATTAGAAAATATGCCAGTGTGTTAGTAGAAGATTACCCGTATTACAATATAAGTCTAAATAATATTTGCCAAAATAAAAGAGATGACATAATAAATTGAATATATCAATATGCCCCGTAAACTTTATACCAGAAGGTCGTAATTGATTCCGATATATGCCAATATATATCAATACATATGCAAATATACCTGTACTACTTATATTCTCGTAGATTAAAAAATATAGTCGTGTATTTGTAGAAGATTACTCGTACAACGTACAATATATGAGTTTAAATAAATTTTGTCATAATAAAACAATTGCATAATGACTTGAAAATATCAATAATCCCTGAATTAATAATCCCAGAAAATATCAATAATAATAACGTTTAAACCTGAAGACCGTAATTGATATTATCCAGTCAAAAATACTATAAAAAAATCAAATCGTTCTTTTCTAAAATATATTTTTATATCCATTTATTACTTTCCTTATATACATAATGTATAAGGAAAGTATTGTGACGGGGTCGAAAATTCGAATTCGAGTTTTCGACGAGAGAGCACGTTTCAAGCATCCCTGATTACGAATCAAACATTTTTAAAGTGATGTCTGTGTGTGTGTGTGTGTGTGTGTGAAAGTGTGTGTGTGTGTGTGAAAGTATGTGCGTGTGTGCGTGCGTGTGTGTGTTTGTGTGTGTGTGTGTGTGTGTGTGTGTGTGTGTGTGTGTGTGTGTGTGCGTGTGTGTGTGTGTTTCAATGAATCTTTGGAGACGATAACTGACGAACGAATGAACCGATTCGAAAGAAATTTAGTGCAAAAATCACAATCCATAAACACTGGAAGCCTATTGTTTTTATACGCAATCGAATGTTCAGAACCGCCCTAAATTTCCTAGTGAAATTTTGAAAAAATCGTCAAAAAATCAAAACCACTAATATAATTACGCAAATAGACATTTCTTATGTAATTTTTCATTAGAAAACGATTGACATAAATCTTAGAACGCTAACATCAACCGTTCTCGAGAAATTGCATACTTTAAAAAAAATTATCAGAAAGTCATATAAAATAAAAAAAAATATTTCCTATTGAGAAACATGTTCACTTTTCATATGTAATGCCATGCGATAAATTGGGGGACATCATTCTCGTGGATCTAGTTCGTTCCATTCATGAAAAAAGATACTTTAAGGAATACTTTTGTATTTGAACGCCAATAGTCTCAATTGTCTGCTGTAAGAATAACTAATTTATTCGTTCATAACGCTCGGCGAGATTTTGGCGACGAATTTGGTGGAATGTCGCCAACTTGGCGACATTTTTAAATGTTGCTATATTAACGAAAATCTCGCCAAATGGATAAAAATGACGCTAAATCAACAAAAATGACGACGAATTGAAGAAAATTCAATATATTGGAGAGAATATAATTATCTACTCTAAGAATAACATTTTTTTTTACTGTAAAAGTAGTAAATTCATAGCATTATATAAGGAAAGGCATGTGTTGCTTACATCAGATTTTTTATTATTGAAATCGAAAAACAATAATTAAAATTAAGACAGATTTAATTTAATTGCGTTTCTGAGCAATGTGGTATAAGATAGAAACTTCCGCATAAACTGCGAAATTAAATAACCATTTCGATTTTTTTATACTTTTCATTGTTCAGTAAAAGCTTGGTTAAAATAAACCATGGAGATAAATTTCCCATTAAATCATGTTTCAAGCAATTCATGTTTTCAGAAAGTGACTAATTAGCGCAAAAAATCTCCCGTCAAACACAGACATAAAATTTTATTTCACTTTCAAACGATTTTCAAGCTTTTCGTTTGGTAAAACCACGGAGTTAGAGAGTAGAACTCCTAGGAAAAAGGGAAAAAGTTTCGTTTTTCATTAATATCTCAACAACCCCTGTTTTTAAATACTCGAAACTTGGGCTAAATTTATGGGGCGCTATTTTAAGGCTATCCACAAAATTTCATCAAATTCGGTTCAGCCGTTCTCGCGTGATGATGAGACAAACGAAAATTTTATTTTTTACTAATATCTCGAGAACCACTGATCGTAGAAACTTCAATTATGGACTAAATTTTAAGTGGGCCTATTTCCAGGCTACCCACAAAATTTCATCCAATTCGGTTCAGCCGTTCTCCCGTGATGACGGGACAAAAAGACAGACAGACAGATTTTCAATTTATATATATAGACTTGCAGCATACCCGTTCTTCGTACGGAGTATATAATATAAAGAAACTTGAAATTCATAATCATGCCCAAATTCTTATAGTATACTAAATGACATGTTTAATCAAAATATTCTGTTAAAATATTTAATATAATGCTCCTAAAAAGAAGTTTAAGAATCTCTGTTCTCGCTATATAAAATTATCTTCATGGACATATCTGAAGAATAAAACATCTTGGACCCCTTATGTAAGCAAATATAAAAAAAATATGGAATTGAATCAATATATGCAAAATAAAAGCGTTAAAATTGTATGGGACCCGTACTAATTATATACGCGAATATTAGAAAATATAACCTGTATTTGTAGATTACATGTATAAATTGAAAATACCAATAAACATGTAATCTTTAAATCTGAAGACAGTCATTTATTCCAATATATGTCAAAATTAAAGTGCTAAAATTATATGGGAAGATATACACGTACTACTTATAATGTCCTATTATTAGTAGAAGATTACCCGTTTTGCAATATGAGTCTCAAATGTTTTTTGGTAAAATACAACAGACGACGTAATAAATTGAATATATAATTAATCCCCTTAATCTTCATACCAGAAGACTGTACTTGATTCCAATATATATGCCAATATATGTCAAAATATATGCCAATATACCTGTACTACTTATATTCTCGTAGGTTAGAAGATATACCCGTGCATTCCTAGAAGATTACTCGTACAACGTACAATATGCGTGTGTCAGCAATTTTTGCCGCAATAAAACAATGGCGTAATAACTTAAAAATATCAATAATCCCTGAATCAATAATTCCGGAAAATATCAATAATAATAATGTTTAAACCTGAAGAGTATAATTGATATTATCCAGTCCAAAATGAAATGGCAATGAAATTTATTTTATATACATATCTTCATTATTCAAATCGGAAAGGATTTAATAAAAATCGCCTGCCGCATAAACACATTGGATTTAAATCCGTTGCTAAGCGACATGATATCATTTGCTTCAAATAAAGTGGTAGAAAAAATATCGTCTAAATAGTTATATTTCTTTGGAACATTTGGCGACAGTTTCGTCAAATTAGCGACATTTTAAAAAATCGCCAAATTTATCGCCAAGAGGGACTGTAGAACTGACAGTTCCACTTTGCGACAAATTGACGAAATATCATCACAATACTATCCCCTAACAAAAAACAATTAATATCATTTATGTAGGGCAATTTTATCAATTTCAAGATATTTTTATAGATTTGAAAACATTTTTATCAATTTGGTGACATTTTAAAAATTCGCTAAATGTATTACTAAGTAGGATGGTTGGTCTGACAGATAAATGCTAACCAAACATCATTTCAGTACTCTCTTCTAACAAAACAAAAAAAAATTTCATTGATATGTAGAAGACCCAAGCCACACGACCAACCCGAAGGTTTATGGCAGCTGTTTGTGTGTCGTTTATATCAATTTGGCGACATTTCCGTCAATTGGGCAAAGTTTAAGAAAAGTTGTCAAATTAGCGATATCCCTCCAAATTCGTAGCTTTGAATTTGCAGATCTGAATGAAACATTCTTATCCCGTTTCAATATACTAAATGAAAACACTACAATTGTATTAGAAGATATACCCGCTCTACTCTTTTTCTGTTTCAACAATCGGCTATATGAATTTATTGGCTAAACTCAATATATGAGTTTAGTAGCTAAATACGATATAAGCTTGAAAACTCTTTGCCAAAATAAATGAAATTGATGTACGCAGTCAGCAATTAATATAATTAAAAGAAAAATCAAACCGTCCATTCATAAGATATACTTTTATATCCATTTATCCATTTATTTATTATTTAAATCGAAAAAAAATAATAAAATCATTAACAAACACATTTAATTTAATTGCGATGCCGAGCAACATGATATATCCTCCTAAAATGTTAAAATTTATTAACCACTAACAGCACACCCGTTATTCGTACGGAGTGTATAATTTAAAGAAACTTAAAGTTCGCAATCATGTGCAAATTCTGTTAAAATATTAAATTTATTGCTCCTAAAGAGAAGTTTAAGAATATATGTTCTCACTATGCAAAATTATCTTCACGATCAGATCTGAAGAATGAAACATCCTGCCCCCTTTTGTAAGCAAATTTACAGAAGAAAAAATAGGAATTGAATGAATATATGCAACCCCGTACTAATTATATTGTCGCAGATCAGAAAATATGCCAATGTGTTAGTAGAAGATTACACGTATTACAATATGCGTCTCAAAAATATTTGCCAAAATAAAAGAGATGACGTAATAAATTGAAAACATCAATAATATCCGTACTCTTTATACCAGAAGGTCGTAATTGATTCCAATATATGCCAATATATATCAAGACATATGTCAATATACCTGTACTACTTATATTCTCGTAGATTAAAAGATATACACGTGTATTTGTAGAAGATTCGTACAACATACAATATATGAGTTTAAACAATTTTTGTCATAACAAAATAATTGCATAATAACTTGAAAATATCAATAATCCTTGAATCAATAATCCCCTAAAATATAAATAATAATAATTTTTAAACCAGAAGACCGTGATTGATATTATCCAGTCAAAAATGCTATAAGAAAAATCAAATCGTTCTTTTCCAAAATATATTTTTATATCCATTTATTTATTATTCAAATCGAAAAAATAATTATTAAAATCAACAGACAGATTTAATTTAATTGCGTTTCTGAGTAACATGATATAAGATAGAATCTTATAACATGTTAAATATGCCATGTCTTATAACATAAACTGAGAAATTAAATAACGATTTTGATTTCTCTATACTTCTCATTGTTCCGTAAAAGCTAGTTTTAAATAAGCCATGAACCATGGAGATAGATTTCCCCTTTAAATCATGTTTCAAACAATTCATGTTTTCAGAAAGTGACTAATTAACGCAAAAAATCTCCCATCAAACTCAGAGATTAAATTTTAATTCACTTTCAAACGATTTTCAAGCTTTTCGTTTGGATAAACCACGGAGTTAGGGAGTAGAACTCCTAGGAAAAAGTTCCGTTTTTCATTAATATCTCGACAACCCCAGGTCTTAGAAACTCGAAACTTAGACAAAATTTATGGGGGGATATTTCAAGGCTCTTCACCAAATTTCATTAAATTCGGTTCAGCCGTTTTTCCGTGACGATGAGACAAACGAAAATTTCGTTTTTTACTAATATCTCGAGAACCACTGGTCGTAGAAACTCAAAACACGGATATAATTTTAAGTGGGGCTATTTCTGGGCTACCCACAAAATTTCATCAAATTTGGTTCAGCCGTTCTCCCGTGATGGTGTGACAAACAGACAGACAGACAGACAGACAGACAGACAGACAGACAGATTTTCATTTTTATTTATATAGATTATGTATAATATTTTAAAGCCTGACTATTGTAAATTAGAGCCAAAAGAAGAAAGTTTTAGTTCCATTAAAATCAGTTGCTGCTAGTAAAGTATCTAGAACTTTTTGATGAGAGGGAGGAGGAGGGTCTACAAAATATTTTGCTCATTATATTTATTAAATATCATTAATCAATAATAATTATTATTTATGGTAATTAATATATAATAATATTTAAATGATTAACATCTAATGATATTTAAATGATTAATATCTAATGATATTTAAATGATTAATTAATCAATATACATATTTTCTTGATTAATATTTTATAAATGATATTAAACACAGCACCGACGCTAAGATGTATTACAATTAATTAATTCTTTCAATAGCTTATACTTATTCTACTTAAACTTCTACGTACATTTCAAAACAATTACTTGCTTTCTTACGAATTTCATAGTTTTCAAAATGCGTAAATTTATAGATCAAATCCATTTATTACCTTCTATTGAAACTTTGTTTATAAAACATAAAGTAAAATTTATTATTAGTTACATAAAATTACATTCTTCTAAATGCTAATGCCGTAGCAACCAATATATCAAGAATAAACAAACATTGAATCAAACAAAATATAAACAAACAAACTTTACATAAATAACATTAAATCAAATAAAAATATGCCAAAAAACGTTGCAAAAAGCATTAATTCTAATTTGAAAATTGCGAAACGTAGGGATTGTGCATAACTTACATATAAATTTACAATTGGACATTCCGCGTGGTGTAAAAGCAGTAATTTTAAAATTTTTAAATTGGAAGAAGCTGCATTTGCACACACACACCCCTACTGCGTCACTGGTTCAAGCTATCTAGAAGTAAGAATTAATGAACAACAATTGTTTCGCCGTTTCGTTGCTCAACCTGTTACTTATTTATGCGTTTACTATCAGATTTCATAGCAAAAGTTGGGAGAATACAAGAATGCTAATTAGCCCTTTTCATGCGTTTTCCAAACTCCTAAGTTTCAAGAAACGGGAACAAATCGCTATAAATCTTTGGACGTATTCCCAAATCCGCGATAAAACTAACTGGTAGTAAATATTTTATCTGGTGCACCCCACATAATATGTGAGGAAGATGCAAATTGTTGTGCAAATTATTCCCAACAGAGAAATTATATTTAATGTATTTCGAAAATACTTGATGTTTTTAATACATACAAGATACCAGCAATAAATATGCTAGAGGTTCATGTCATGGCAGATTTAAAATATTTGATGGCATTAAGCCAGCGACATATCATCATTTTGAAAATTTATCCCGGACCGCTCATCAATAACTCTTCACTCCCTTTTCAAGAGACCATGTTTACCGATCGATATTGGTTACTCACAAAGAGTTAGGCATTTATAAAGCGCCAAGAACTTAAACGTATGTTTAGGAGCTTGCTAATTCATCAGAAAACTTTAAATAAAAATATTGACTTCTAAGTTTATTATGTCTTGCTCAAAATTATCAATTTGGATCTTTATAAAAAAATACAGAAGTGTAATACAGTCACTATAGACATTTTTTGAGTCGTATTTGTGCATGTTAGTGTGGGTATTATGTTTTAAATAGAAAATATATCCTAAATATTATGTAGTATATATATATTTTATATTTTAATATATGTTATCCGTACAACCTAATATTTAAAGTATGTTTTTAATGAAAATATGCCAAATATTGGAAAAACTTTATATACCAAAATAACAGCCACTTTTAAATTTTTAAATATTTAATTTTAAGGGAAATTAAGAATGTTTAATTTTGTTAATAGAGCAGTCATTTAATGCGTATTTTTATCAAAGAAAGCTAATAAAACACCTTCAAGTTTTTAAAACAAACCGTTCTTAAAAAATTTCCATTTTCAGGATTTTTTAATAAATGTTTAAGATTGGGCATAATTCAAAGCAACACCATGTGTTGCAATTTTCCAAAAGAATTAAACAGACTTTCAGGATGCCATAAATAGCAGTTTAAAGATATAGACGCGTTTTAGTAATTATAGTAGAATACTTTGTGCTACTGCATCATCGATAGCACTCCGATTTAAAGTCACAAAAGTCTGAAATTCGGAGATTCTCCACACGTGCCTTTCACCCTGTTCCTAAAAGCACTTTGTTTGGAACATGCAAAAATTTCTTTAAACTACAATTTATCAAAAACTGTTAGTTTTAGCATTCTAAAAGCCATCTAATACATTTTTTTGCGTTAAAATACATATACAGAGTGATTCCTAAAGTCCTAATTCAGCTAAATAACTTTGGAACATATACAAATACAGCAACGGAAGCACTATATATATTGATATTGCAAAATAACCATACGCTATCAGATGAGAGTGACCGCAGTGCCCCTAGTGTCAAAATTTGGAACTTAGCACTCCTATCTTGGAAACTATGCGAGATACGGGATAACAATAAGTTATGAACTTGTAAAGCATCCACGAATTAGTTGGAAATGACATATGATACAAAAGGATGGTGTAATTGGAAGGTTGTAAACGTAAGGGAAAGACAGAATTTATAAGAAACAACCATAGAAAATTTGAGTACATTGTTAGCAGCTCAGGCATAGTGATACTTACACAACTATTAATTAGATGAAAATTTCTCCCTGTAGTATAAGATTTATCTTCTAGATTTTTGCTGCGACAATGACAATAATCGACTTCCGAAAGGTTAAAGTTTACAGCCTTCTAATTATACCATTCTTTTGTACTATGCCATTCTCTACTAATCCGTGGATGCCCTATAAGTTTCTAATTTAGTTTTTTTTTTCCGTATCCCTCATAGTTTACAGGATACGTGTTCTAAATTCCAAATTTTGCCACTAAGGATGCTGGGATCACTCTCATTTGATAGCGCATGGTTATTTTACTGTACCAATATCTAATTTCCATGGTTATAGCTGTATTTGTTTAATAATTATTTAGTTATTTAGCAGAATTTCACTTTAGGAATCGCCCTGTATCATGACGACTCACATGGCACAACTACATTTTTTTTCTCAATTTTGAACTTTTATGGCTGCAATATTCAAGCATTTTTGAATGATGCTATTGCACAAAGCATTCTGCCAAAATTCCGCAAACCCTGCTATATATTTAAACTTTTATTTATAGCATCCTGAAAATATTTTTGCCAGATTTTTTGTGTAAATGGTTTGTAAAGCAATTGACATACTTGGCATTCTTTTAACTTATGTCCTACCCCTAAAATTCATTAAAATTTCTTAAAAACCACAATTTTCTTCAAAACAATTGATTTCTTAAGCTTTAAGATACTTTAATTCGCTTTCTTGGGTCAAAATACGTTTAAAATGACTACTTACTTAACAAAATTAAACATTCATTAAACACCCGTCAAAATGCTGTAAATTGAAAATTTTTAGCAAAGCACTGTTTTCTCTATACATTTATGTGAAAAAGTCACGAAGGCGTGACTTTCTCATGCAATTGTATAGAGAAAATTGTGCTTTGCCAAGAAATTTCTATTTGCAGCATTTTGACGGATGTTTAATGAATGTTTAATTTTGTTAAGCAAGTAGTCATTTTAAACGTATATTTTTGCCCAATGAAACGAATTAAAGCATTTTAGAGATTGCGAAATCAATTGTTTTTAAGAAAATCTATACATTCATGTGAAAAAGTCACGAAGGCGTGACTTTCTCACACAATTGGTGGTTCGAGCCCACCCGGGGGCGAGTTTACTTTCCGGCCATCCTTTTTGCTGCTCCATGTCTTCGGACGAGTCGGTTAGCCTGGGCTTTCGGCGCAATTGTATAGAGAAAATTGTGCTTTGCCAAGAATTTTCTATTTGCAGCATTTTGACAGGTGTTTAATGAATGTTTAATTTTGTTAAGCAAGTAGTCATTTAAATGTATATTTTTGCCCAAGGAAACGAATTAAAGCATTTTAGAGATTACGAAATCAATTGTTTTTAAGAAAATCTATACAATTGCGTGAGAAAGTCACGAAGGAGAAAAAGCACATAAAAGCACAAAAGCACCTAAGAAAAGTACAAAGAGTATTTAATAGAAACCCTTTCCTTGTCTTGGTGCAGCTTTAATGCGCTTTCTATTCATACCCAAGTTAAATACGATGAATGAAAATCATGAATGAGCCATTTTAGTAAAATAAAAAATCTTATGTGAACAAAAAAATCTTACCTGAATTTGTTAATCTCACAGACTAACAAATTTAGATTTTGTCGTAAAACAATCGTACAAATTAGAGCTTCCTGAACTCCAAAACTCTGTAAAAATCAATCGCGTTCTTTCTGTTCCTGATTAAAACAAGCATGCAACTTTTCATGTAATTCACTTTATATTTTTCGAGAGATATCATGCTCTCTATAGAAATTAACATTTTTAATACCTTTAGAACGGCTCATAATAACTACTACACAATAGTATCAGTTTATTTTTAGTTAAAAGTACGTACAAACGTACAAAGCATTCAGTTATTTGATAATAATAAACACATATATTTTTCAAAAAGATTGTCATCGTTTTGGATCAAAAACGTGTGATAAATAAAAAAAAACTCGGTTTATTGTTTCGTATGCTATCATTCACTTTAATATGAATAATTATATATAAAATAGCTATTTTCACAAACGTACTTTAACCACACATGAACACACACACACACACACACACACACACACACACATATATATATATATATATATATATATATATATACATAATATATATAAAAGAAATATTTTATATTACAAAGGAAACTGCTCAAAAATTGAAGGTTTGGTTTGCGCTCCCTGATAATAAATCTCATATTAATGATCAAGAAAATCGTATAATTTTTTTTTAATTGACTCAAATTATTAGAAGGATATAGCTAGAATATTACAGAAATCGTATCAACTTTTTTTCGATTTACTCAATTTATTCGAAGGATATAGCTAAAATATTGGAAAAATCGTACTAAATTTCATTCGATTTACTCAATATTATTCGAAGGATATAGCTCTTCAATTGAGTTTTTGAACCCATCACAATACTTTCTCTTTACACATTCTATGCATTGTAGAGAAAATAACAAAGGAGAAAGATGTCAGAGAAATAAAAACATGATGAAAAGTGCGATAAAAAAAATTTTTTTTTTCATTCCATTTCCATTGGCGTGCAGTTTCAACGCGCCTTTATATTCATGCCCGAGTCAAATACGCGGCATGAAAATCTTCGAAAGATGTAACCGATTTTAATAAAATAAAAAATAAAAATTAAGGCGAAACCACCGACGAAACACCTTGAGATTTTCTTCCGTAAAACAAATAATAATGATGTAAAACGTGCGCCTGGTAGAAACTATTGATCTGAGAGAATTCACCTCACAGAGCGTAAGATGAGATAAAAAGGAAAAGCGAAGAGAAAAGAATTATTACGGAAAGAAGAGTAGGTAGTAAAAGGATTTCGGAAAGACGCAGTGTAAAAAATAAAATTTTAAAAAATCCGGAGAGACAAACGAACAACCGGTCAATATCGGTTTCTTTGTGGTTGAAAATTAGCATATCCCAGGATTTAATTTACCCTGAGACCAAACTTGACGTTTTCGTTACTGTTGGTAGAAAAAGGTTTTTCTTAAATTGGTTTTTGTCTTTTAACTATTTTTATAATAATGCACCTGCCTGCTTTCGTTGTGAATGGGTTTGAATATTTATTAGCCTCAAGAAGGGCGGTAATAATTCGATAAGAAAATGAAATAAAAAGTAAGGAAACTCATATTTTGCTTTCGCTGGGTAAAAATATAAGTAAAAGAGACTGTGTGATAAATGCTATGCCAAGAGAATTAAAGTAAAAAAGGTGTCTTTCTTGCACAGCCACAATCACCAAACCATCTAATAAATATGAAATTTTTGTTAGATAATATTCATTGAAACATTGAAAATCAACTGTATCATAAACAGCAAACCCTGAGCAATGCAATTTTTTGATTAATTCGATTTTGAATAGTTCAAAAAGACCTATGAATAGCTAAGTAAAACCCAGAGGGTCATTTTACGCAGTTGAACCACGCACCAAATTTTGAGGTTAACTCGCTTAAAGAAAGATGTTTCTCATTTATTAAAAAAAAACATTCCGATGTGCAGCATCCCTAAAATGCCAAATATTGTAAAAAGCAATTTCCCTTCTTCTTTTATAACACACATCCTTTTCTGGTCTTAAATGTAATCCTCTATATCATTCGTAAGTTCGTGTTCCAAACTGTACACATTTCGAACTTTTTGATAAAAAGCGCCCCCACCCCAATAGAATGTCAACTTTTGAATAATTCGATTTTCTTTTCAGTGGGTTTTATCAAACTATTTAACCATCTACCAAATTTCAAATCCTTATCTCACTTAAAAGAGGTCGTTTCTCATTTATTTAGCAAATTAAACATTTCGATGTACGGCACTCCCAAATTAACAAATTAAAACTGCAATTTTACTCCTTCTTAGTAACAAACAATCTGCCCTTGGATAAAATTTTAACCGTATCAAATTCCATCCTATTTATATTGTTCGAGATATTATCCCTACAGACTCCCTATAACAGACACGCATAACCAGACAGATGCACAGACATGTAGGTATGTGCATCTAATTGCGAGAATCAGATTTTTAACCCCATCGCAATGCATTCCATTTGCATTTATCATGTATTCAAGGAAAAGTAAAAAAAAGAATGTGAAGAATAAAATACTTATTACGAAAACTAGAGTAGGTGTAAAATAGTTCTCGGTATAGATCTTTGCGTAAAAAATAAAATGAAAAGAACCGAGATACAAGCAAGTAACCGGTTTTTCTGTGGTTTGAAATTTGCATATTCAGGGAATTAATTTTCCTTAAGACCAAACTTTCAAACTTTCCATTTTTTTTCCTTTTTGAAGAAAAGTATTTTCTCAGATACGTTTCTAATTTTTATTATATGTATTTTTATAGTAGCGCAACTACCTGCTTTCGTTGAGAATAAGTTTGAATATTTATTAGCCTCAAGTACGACGGTCATGATTAAATAAGAAAAAAAAATTTTAAAAAATTGCCTTTACCTTTTGTTGGCTTTATAATATGAAATAAATGGACAAATAAATTTGGCATAGAATACGTTTCTCTTACAATACCTCGATCTTTGACAGCTGATAAGTGTTGACTGTTTTTATTGAATACAAATTTTTGGTGCTTTGTGATGTTAAATATTTTAGAATTTGTAATTCTGAAGATGGAAACAATCGTAAATTATGTCAATTAATTTGAAATAAAGAAACTGTCTAATAAATCTGGTCTTAGGAATTAAAACTGTTAATATGTCTCTGTTACAAGACCTCAATCTTTGAAGCAGCTGATATGTATAAACCAGTGTTTTACCGAATAAAAACTTTATATAATTGTAAGATTAAATATTGTGGACTTTGTAATTTTAAGGATCAAAACAATTGTAAATTAAATATTAATTTAAAGACAGGGATAAATTCCGATATATATAATTTTTTTCAAGGTGGCTACATTTTCCTAAAATCGCAAAGTTGGAAATATTTTGTCAATTTCGCTAAACTGTCGTCAAATTTTGCCAAGTGCAACATGTACATAGACATTCAGAGGCCAGAATAACTTAGTGGTTAAGGAGAGAGGATCGCACGAGGAGAACCCAAGTTCGATCCTTGACGCCACCCCAAAACGATCCCCGTGTCTAGGCGAAAAATGGGCAAGATAAATCTGTAGGTCCGAAACTTATTTCAAGAAGTGATGGGTTATGGGAAGGATGGTATGGCCACTGTAGTTGAAACCCCCACTGGGTTTCAGTCTAAATTGTGTAGCTCTCCCTGTCGCCCAAACGGTTACCTTACACCTTCGAGTAGATCATACGGTCTGGATCAAAAGAAAGGAAAAGATAAACATACAGAAAAACACATATATTATTTACTTATATAATATGTTATTAAATGCAATTTAAAAAGATTTATATAGTTAAATAGTTTGTAATTTTAATATTTTTCAAGATTAACGAAACGATATGAAGTATTGACTATATTTAATGTATTTAATGTATTAATGCATTTTCAGTTTCATTACTTTCAATTTCGGTATAAAAAAATTAAAATAAGAAATTCTTCTCTCACAAAAGCTCAGTATTTGGAGTTGCTGATAGGTATGAACTATCTTATGAGAAATAATTTTCTAAACCTTTGAGCCTAAATATTTTAGAAATTATAATGTTAATTTCTTAATTATAAAGCATTAAATTAATTACTTACTGTATTTAAAATACTTATTTTCAGCTTTGATCATTTCTAATCTGGCATAAAAAGGACAAATTGGAAATTGAAAAACCTTCGAAGTACCTGATAAATATAAACTATTTCATCAAATCTAATTAGCAAGGTCTTTGTGAGGTTAAATATTACAGATTTTGTAACATTAAACTCTTTAGTTATTGTTACATCCTTATCCAAGCAGGTTACATGCAGTGAATCACCGAAGTTCTTAAAAACAAAGAATTAAAAGGCCTAGAAAGAATTAAATTTCGATAATGTGGGGGGGGGGAATAGCAAAAATTAGAGCTTTCTATCTATGTAAAATGAACTAAACAGACTGACTGATAGAGTGATATATCAAAATGGACGAGTATTTCCGCTATAGCTAGAATCTTGAATTCGGTGTCATTCGATCCGCCTCAGCTTCAAGACCAAGGGAAAAAATAAAAAAAAATTGAAATTTTGATACTGGTGTGACAATGTGAAGAGATAATTAAAACACTTAAAACAGCTTTTCAAAATGATCGAGTGCTTCAACCCGAGCCAAAATCTCGGTTTTTGTCTCATTCGATCCGTCTCAGATTTCAGGTCTACGAAAAATATTAATGTTTTTAAAATTGAATTAAGGATGATGATGCAAAGGAATAATAAACTCAAAACCACTTTTCGAAATGATCGAGTACCTTCACTCGAGCCAGAATCTCGATTTTGGTCTCATTCATTAGATCGACGGAGAAGTCAAAAACACAAAAAATTTGATTTATGGGTGATGAAATAAAGGAATTTTCCAAAAACTTACACCGCTTTGCTTCTTAACGGTAATAAATGCACAATTTGATATCCTTTTGCAGCCAACAATTAAAATCAGAAAAAAGAAATAACTTTACAAATAGAATTGATATAATTTTTCTAATTGTTAAAAATCGTTTCACAATAATGAAATAATTCTTTCCTGTATAAATGATAATAGACGCTCCAGCTGATGATCTTCCAAATGGATGGACTTGCAAGCTCTTATTATTGAAGTGGGCTCTGCATTTTCCCCTCTAATGTCAGATTGACGTGTAAGTTGACAATCTGACTAACCATCTCCTACCATCTTTACCTCAGGGTTAGCCTCCTGATACTATTTTTATCCAGACTGATATCGTGCTTGGTCGTTGGCCTACCGATTTAAAGTCAGCGCCCAATATGACAGAGTCCACTGAATCCGTAGTAAAAGCACTATGAGGACATTCAGACCACCAACATCACTGTAATACCCGTGACAGTTAATTTGTACTAGATGAATTCGTCGATACTACTTGGCGAATTCTTTTCGCAGGCCATTGTAAAGAAACTTGCCGTCTGAGTCGGCACTCGAATCACGGATTTTCGTACAGACAAGCCGACGCTCTCCCATTTGAGCTACTATGATGGAATTGCTGTTATCTTTGAAGTAGACACTGCATATTGATCGAAATAATCGTATCAAATGTCTTTCAATTTGCTTAATTTAGTAGCTTAATTATTTCATTTGCTCAGTTAGGTATTTGGAAGCCCGGCAGGAGGTATGATTTTTTTCCCTAAAAACATATAATACTAAAATATTTTGAAGCATTTTATAGAAAATAAGCGGAAAACATTATACCAATCCAACGCGATGGTTCCTAGAAATGAAACTATTTTACTACATTTTTCTAAATTTCCCAGAATTTGTGTAAAATAATACAATTGTGTAAAAAAAATAGCGGACGATACTACTTGATGAATTTTTTTTTAAATTCAATTGACTTTAAAAGTTATGAACATTTGAAGCCAAAAATCGGCCATTTTCCGCTATTTAGTCAAATCCTTTTATTCATTGCATCAGCAGACGAAGCTGCCGTGCGTGTTGCAAACAGCTTTCGCCACGGTAACCAAGGATCGAAATGTAAAATTTTAACTTTGCGAATTTAAAATTTTTCATTCTAATATTTTAATTTTGTATTATATTATCATTAATAGTATTGCGCTAGGACATGACATAAATGTGATAGAAACTCGCTAAGGTAGCATTCGATATTTGGAATTTTACTTCTCGGGTGAAAGAATTTTTCTTTTTCATTCAGCTGCTTTGCTTTCTCGATGTAAGGTGTTTTGAAAACAACATTAAATATATTAGTTTGAAAACTGTGGATATCTGCTTCTAATTATGCTAAAGCTTGGTTAAACCTTTTAGCTTGACAAACCGAAGGCTGCGTACCCGGATTACATACACCTCGTACACTTATTTAAGGCTTATTACTCCGGTGCAGCAACTTATTTATTTTTTACTCTAAACGGCCATATCGTTAAACAGTTTTTAGGTTTCTAGATTTCGCTGTATGTTCCGGTGTAATATGCATCTTAAATCCAGGGCAGTACCGGCTACATGTTTCAGACCACAATAAGAGAGCAATCCTAACTTTGGGAAGTCCTCCACAGACGAGTTCTACGAAAATAAAAAACGATGTTGTCGAAGTTAGGAAAAAAGCTAAAAAGTCCCCCAAAAAAATTCTCACATTCCATTTCGCATTCGCAATGCAGTTTTAATACTCTCCTCTATTCATACACGAGTACAGCGTGCTGCGTAAAAGTCTTCGGGAGAAAAAACCCGATTTTAATGAAATGGAATTTTTGAATGAAAACCACAAGCGAGACACCTTGAGATTTTCCCCGGTCGAATAAATAATAATGATGTAAAACGCGTGTGTGTGTGGTGGAAATTATTGATCTGAGAGATTTCATCTCGCAGGCCGTAAGATGAGATAAAAAAAGGAATGTAGGAGAGTATTATTATGAGAACAAGAGTAGGTAGTAAAGGAAATTCCGAAAGAGCACTGCGTAAAAAATGAAAGAAAAAGGGGAAAAAACTGGTCAATACTCGTTTCTCCTTGGTTCGAAATTAGCATATACAGGGATTTAATTTTCCCAGAGACAAAACTTGACGTTTTCTATTCCAGTAGTGTGATAATATTTTCCCAGATAGTTTTATTTCTTTTTATTGTAACTACTAGTATTTAAGCCTCTCAAATATATGAAAATTGCATTATTTTTTAATAAATTTTATTTTGTTTAACAATTTATGGCACCATAACTTCATAAATAGTCGTCTTAATCGAACATTGGCTCAGTTGGATTCTGTACTGCGACTGATGCTATAAGTGTGCAAAGTTCTAGGTTTCTGGGGGCATTTAGGGGATATAGAAAGTATTCTCGACCCCCCTCCCCATTTTGTCCGCTTCCGGGAGAGAAGTCAGAAATACGGTTTCTTTACTTTTTGCCCCGTGAACGATACCATGTATGCAAAGATTCGACTTTATAGATCACTGGGGGAAGTCTAAAAGATCTGGAAGTACTTAATTTTTATATTTATAACCCCATGTAAAGGGAATAAAAAGTCCAACTCGGTTCTGTAACGTAGTCTATGCTATAAGTGTGCAAAGTTTCATCCTTTTAAGTTACCTTGGGGGGGGGGCTTCAGGTTTAACAATATTTTTCGAAAAATCCCGATTTCCTCCGTTCCAGGAGGAGGAATCGAAAATCCAGCTCCTGTTTTGTCCTATAACCGATACTATGGTTGTGCAAAGACTGAGCATTCTAGTTCTATGTCTAGGAAAATGTCATTCTAGGAAAATGTCTTAATGACAGAATCCAATACAGTAGCACCACTTAGTGTGTTGAAAAGGAAGTTAAAAAATGAAAAGGTAGAAAGTCAAGGAAATGTGAAAAAGTGAATTAGAAAAAATAAATAAAATTCAGAGAATATGAATTCAACGAGCAAAAAAGGGCACAGCAGTAAAACAAAAATTAATATTATTAGTTTTCCTGTTTCGCTTTTTCTGCAGGTTGAGTTCATATTCTTCGCATTTTATTTTTTTTTTTTTGTGTGTTTGTTTGATTCTCATGTTCATATTCTCCGCATTTGTTTTATTTATTTTTTGTTCGATTCTCATATTCACATTTCCTAGTTTTTTCAAATTTTCTAGCATTGTTTCCTTTACATCCCACTGGTGACGCTACTCTATTGAGATCTGTAGTTTAGCCAATTTGAATTTAGCCAACATATTCTTGTGCTTACTTGGGCGTTCAGATATTCAGTATTTTATTTATTTTTTCATGTTTGCTTATAATGTTCATATTTCCTTGTTTTTATATTTTTCTAGCATCATTTATCTTTCGTCAAACTGGTTGCGCTATTATATTGGGATCTGTCGTGTAATCATTTTTATAGCTTGGCCGACAAAGTCTTGTTTTTACTTGGGCGTTCAGGTGCGTTGAAGAAGGAAATTCATAAATATCACGTCAAGACTTTCACGAGTTACCTAGATTTATATAAATCTTTCCGCAGAAAACATATAAGTATGCTCAATGTTCAGAAAGCGAAATTACGATGTACGAATAGCAGCAAATTGAAAATAAGTCAGTGTTTAAATCAATGATAGACAAACTACGACTCACCGGCTAAATATGTCCTACCGGTGTATTCAGTATAGCTTGCACCACAACAAAAAATAGATTTCTAAAAAGCCTTGCCAAAATCAACATTCCCAAACTCAGTAAATAGTTCCTCAAAATATATGGCAATGTTCGTACTCTCATATTTATGCGAGTAATTGTTTTCCCTCCTGAAACGTGAGAAAAGAATCTTAAAACCAGTTTTCTCATGATCTTTCCTTCTCTCTTGAGATCTCTTCATAGTTTAACTCAGATTATGAAAAAATGTGGGAAACCCCAATGACAGTTTAACTCAGATTATGAAAAAATGTTGGAAACTCCAATCACAGTTTAACTCAGATTATGAAAAAATGTGGGAAACTCCAATCACAGTTTCACTCATGTCACTCCCCATCATTTTAAACCTTCTGAATGAACTTAAATCAATTTAGTAGGTATTTATCATAGTTTTTTATTCCGAATATTTAAGCTTTTTAAATGCAGTTTAAAGAAAAAAAATACTGAATGACATTTTTGGCCCGTCATAAAATTTTTATTATTTAATTTGGCGACATCTTGTAAGTAAGTCATCCTAGTTTAGATAATACTGCCATTTTGGAATTAGTTGAACATTTAATTGCTGTTTTATTATATTTAACAGTTTTATGAGACTTTTAATGATAGCTAAAAGGTTATTAAAAGTATTTTTCGGGTTTACGCTCCTAACTGCTTTGAATAAAAATTAAGCTATCAAAATCTTTAACCTTATTTTTGTATTTTGAGAATAAATCCAAGAATCCATTGGATACGTAATAATAGTAAATAATAATACACCCACCTGATTTGTTTGAGAATAAGTTTAAATATTCATTAGCGAAACGTATAGAGGCAATAAATTGACAAATAAATAAAATTAAAAACAAAAACGAAATATAAAATCATATTTTCTCTTTTGTTGGATTCAAGAACAGAGAAGAAATGATGCAATGAATCTTATGTCGAGAGGATTAATGCCAGAAATTATTTTTTCTGAACACAATTTTCGAAACAACTGAAATATATGATATTTGTTTTATCAAATATACATTTTATATTATTTATGATTTATTATTAATGCTGCAGTGTAAAACATTTATCATAATAACAAAATACAAACGAATTCCAATGGAAAACACTTATTTTGTAATAGAAACATCTATTGCACTGAGTTCTATGACGCATTGATGGTATTGGTATCAAAACCATCGTTACTTGATACAATATTTATTGGTTTAATTAAAAGAATATTGGTGATTTGGTTTGTTTGACAAGGCTGTCTAAAATTTATAACTGGATATAGTGTGTATTCTCAGATGGAATCAAAGCAATCTCATGTAGTAATGAAATCTGATGTGGGCAGCACATGACTTTTACCACATGATATAATTACTGTACTTCTTTCACAAAGAAATAATGATGTACAACATCCACGATACAATGTTTTTAACGTTGAATTACATTAGCATTTGACGTTTTCTAGATTGAAACATGTAAAACTATTTCGAACAAATTAGCTCATATTTTGCGCAAATTTAGCCTGACAACAGAAATATTGCTAGCAATCGCTAAGCAATGTAGTTCATATATTAAAAAGTTGTAATAATTACTTCTTCGATTTGGTGTTATTTTTGTTAATTTAGCGTTATTTTTGCCAATTCGACAACATTTTCGTCAGCCCTTTTCAAGCAGTCTGGCAATATTTTGTCAAATTAGTTACCAAGATCGCCAATTTTTCAACAAGTATATTTGACGATGCATTTGGCGATTTTAATTTTATGCAATTTTTATATACATTTATTTGAAAGAGTGCAATAACTAAAGAAAGGTTCAAGATAGCGTGTAATTCGATTTCTAATGAAAAATTACGTAGCATTTAAAATTTTATATTTTTTTCTCTCGAAAACGGAATTTTGGTGACTGCTAAAAAGCGGGCGGGGCTAAGAAATGAAAACTACTAAACTAAGAAATGAAAACTACGTGAAAATTTGAATGAATGAATTTAATTAATCACTTCCTTTAAGTCCATGGCAACACCGAGTACATTTGCTTATATTTTATAAATATTTGTGTAGAGGGTTCCCAATCAAAGCAGACAAAATCTTTTATATATTTAAAATATTTCTGGTTTAAATCTTTTTAAGAACTGTAGCTGTTTGCAGCAATTTTATTCATTATTTTATTATTTTTAGTTTTTCAGATTCACTAAATGAAGGGGGTCTTTTTCACACATTTATTTTAAAAATTCAAAATCTTTTAAATCTGAAATTGCTTAACAAAATGTAGACGTATAATACTCTAACATAAAATTATTTTGCAGAATAATAAATTCACAAAGCAAGTTATGTATATACTCTCAGTTCTTAAAAAATGTCAATAACTATTAGATACAAAAAAAGAACATTTATATTTCCAATATACTACATAGGTATGCTATTAAATAACTATGCTACCGCGTAAGCGTCACGCGGTAATTCATGCGTAAAGAATATTCAGCTGATATTTTCTTTGTATCACTAAATAATTTTTTTTCTCCTTAAAATTAAAACTTCTCTCCCAGTTTGGAATTAGAAAGTCAATATTTTAAAAAAATATCCAGGCTGTATACGCATGTGTGCTGATACATGCAGAAAAATATAGATATAAAGAAAATGAAGTTTCATGCTGCAGTCAGGAATATTAAACATTATTGAAAATTATCGTCCTCTGGGAAAAAAAACAATTTCAATTATGCGTTACGATATTTTACGATATTTTATTCGAGGGGGGGAAATACTGCACAACAAAAACTTGCGCAAAATATCCAAAATATAAGTGAAAAAGGAGAATTTATATATAAAAAAGGGGACTTAAAGTATGCGAGGAAATATTTTTTCCCTAAACGATGAAAGTAGTGAAATAATCCCCCCCCCTCCCCCTCGTGGAAGAAAATGAAATTTGGGCTCATCGAAACTAGCGGCGCAGAGTAAAACCCATTAAAATTAACGGCTTGTTTTAATGAAAGTAGTTGCTGAGGAAGAGATGCCTGTAAATAAACACACAAACAACGAAAAAACGAGCAAATCACGTATGTATAATGGCGCTAGCCGTAAATTGCGTAGCCAGTGCTAAAAGGCTAAATGGGCCAGGAAAAAGAGAACCATAAAACTGTTACTTCCCCCCCTCGAGAAAATTTCTCCCTGTCATTTTCTCGAGCAAAGTTGACATCTTCCCAAACAGATCGACTCTTTTATCGCATCGTGTTCCTAATCGTCAAGGTATGTCATACCCGCAAGAAAATCATTACGGTAATAATAATAATTGCAATAAAAAAAAAGCTTCCTTGCCCGCGTAGATGCCTCATTTTCCCCTAAACGTGCAAAATTTTCATTTTAAGATAGTAATTAAAGTCAGTGGAAAGCTATTCATAAAGTGTAACTTTCTAAATTCTTTATACTAAATCGTTCGTCTTCATTTTAAAAGCTGAAAATTGTATATAGCCATGTGGTTCATTATTCTTTTTCACATAACTATTAACTGACTATTATTTAAGGCTGTCAAATACAGCGAAACTAACACTCTTAAAAACAAAACTGCAATCCTTCTTCAAGCTCTTAACGTTATTTATAAATTACACTAACTGTTCTATTAAGTACTTATACAATCGTCTATAGGAGGGATTGGACAGTACAGTGATTAGCGCGCGGGGATTGCACTCGGACGACAATAGTTCGATCCCCGGTTCTGTCCAAACTGTCCCCGTGTTCACTTAGAATAATGGCACGTTAAATATGTGGGTCTGTAAGCCATGCCGAGAGGTTGGTGGTAGGAGAGGGAGGGTACTGTCCGCGTGGATGCCGCCCCTGAGGGGTTTCAGTCTAAATTGAGTGGCACTTCCCGGCGGTCTAAATAGATACCTTACACTTTCGGGTAAGTCGGACGGTCTGGATCAAAGTAGAAGAATCGTCGATGTGACTATGACGCAGAGTTGTTTAAAATCGTCAACGATTTTAATCCATTTAAAAACCAGCATATTTCCATTTAAATTAGTCTATTTTTTATTAAAACATTTCAGACAAAAATACCATGCTTATTTCGAGCATTGTAAATGCTGAATTAAAAGCATGGCCATTCAGACCAATTAAATATAGATAAGCTTCGAAAGTTAAGAGATTGGAAACATAAATAAAATTGAACATTATCGTTTTATGCATTTATCAGACTGATGCAGTGGATATCATTAACGTAATGGATTAAATTATAACTGAGAAATGAATGGGCATAGATTTTACATTTAAGTTTCATTTTGTTGTGTTCTTCACTTTTACTTTCTCTAGATAGTGTATAGAAGAAAATATCTTGATAGGGTCGAAAATTCGAATTTGAGTTTTCGATTGAAGAGCACGTTTTAAGCATCCCTGAACTTAGATCGAAAGCTTTTGAAGGGATGTCTCATAAACGAATGGAGTATTTCGAACATAATTTGGTATTATTATTGCAATACTGGAAGTCCATTTATTTTAAATGCCATCAAACGTTCGGAAAATCCCCCAATTTTCGAATGGATCTTTGAAAAATCCTAAAAAATCAGGACATTCAATAATGTTAAATAAATAAACATTTTGTACATATCTTTTATTCTAAAACGAATGGCACAATCTTTAGAACGCTAGCTTGAACCGCTCTTGAGATATTGCACGTTTTTCATGTTTATCATGTTTGAGGGCAAATGGCAGCATGAGGTAAGCTATCTTTACCATACATGTCTGTGCTCCAACGATCCTGTCTATCCCAATATCCTCTAAATCGTCATTTATTGGCTTTCACAGTCAACGCAAATAGCATATTATTTAAGACTGGAACGAATTGGCCGGCGTTGCCCTGTTTCTTAAATAGTGTTCTTAAATAGTGTTTCTTAAATAGCTACTTAAATAATACAAACAGAGATATACACTCAATTTCGAAATCGCCTGTTTTGAAATAAAATCATTCCTGCTTACCGCTTTGCCCCTCCACAACCATGCCATATGTATGATACGGATGCAATACGTCCCAAATAAGATCCTTTAATATGTCTAAAATAAGTGCGCTGAAAATCGCCACGGATTCGTACAGATATCTGATTCGTCGATAGCTAATCGTTGATTGAACGATATAATATCTTATATGCTTTACATGCTATATCTTTTAAAATCGCAAAGTTAGAAAGCAGAGATTCAAGAAGTTATATTTTTGATTACTTAAAATAAACACTAATAAATGGAAATACAAAAAGAAAAAAATTCCTTTCCCCAGAATTAAAATTTAAAAAATAATAATTGCTATCTCAGCAAGATCGGCTGTCAAACATTACTGTACTTTCTGTGACGTCATTTTTGATTATTCTCACGCTATCGCTGACTTTATATGACCAAACATTTTGACCAATGACTAGTATGGAAGAAAGGGAAATGACCAGTTCGAGAAGAAAAAGTTGGACTTCATATGACCAAACACCTTGACCAATGACTAGTATGTAAGAAAGGGAATGACAGGTTCGAGGAGGAAAAGTTGCTATTGGCTATTCAGTTATCAGAGATTTAAAAATATATGTACATTATTATTATAATATATTATTAAATAAGTTTCACAATAAAATTCATAGAAAATTCAGGCATGCGTAGAGTAATTAAAACACATTTTTATTAGAATGCGAAGATATCGTATAATATTTATGCCAAAAATTATAATTGTTCGATTCTTCAATTTTCGGATGTTACAGTATACACATCAAATATCATAAACTTTTCATATTTCGATGAAATTTTATTTTTTTTTTTAAATATGATGGAATTAGCCAACGTATTTGGTTTAAAATTCGTTTAAAAGGCCGTTCCATGAACTTTCTACTGGCGTCAAGACAGAAACTCTGCAATGATAGTTTAAATATAATAAATTTGTGCAAAATTTGCTCAAAATTTGGCTTCGATATTCAATAATTTAGAAAACTAATTCGAACTTTAAAAATATCACTCCGAGGTATTTTGGGGCCTGAAATAAAGTATCGCGGTACCAAATTTCATAGCTGTGGGTCACTTAAATTTTCTGTTATACGACGGGCAGATAGACATATGTTTTTATTATTATAGAAAATTTTTATGGAAGAAATTTTTATTGACAAGTTTATGTAAAATTTTTATACAAAATCTCTTCCTCTCTCTTTTCATATTGTCAATTTCATATACTCATATTTAAAAAAAATTGTGATCAGAATATTAATAATCATGCGTACTAAGAATCAGAAATGAGATGATGCCCTTGCATAATTTCTTTTAATAAATATATTTTATTTAAAGTACTTCTTTGTTTACATCGTAAAGATAAATGGTTACATTGTTACTGCTCTTTAAATAACACATTTTCTCCAGGATTTATTTACGCAAAGAAAAATTACATCGGAAGATCCTATCTTTAGAAAGCCCAAACACACTGTCAGTACGATATTTTACAAAGTAGATTTTATGAGATTAAAAGCGGGATGTATTATTAATATTTTATGAATTATTGTATTTTTATTTTGTAAATTCTAATAAGCAAAGTTTCCTCTTTAGAATGAATTCCTTTTAGAATTGTTGAACATTTTGCTATATTCAAAATAGATTCGCAGCATTTATATAATTGTGATCGCGCTGCCATTGCAAATAACAATATCTATGAACCAGTGTTGCACATATTAGACATTTTAAAAGTTGAATACCTGTAATAGCAGAAAGAACACTTTAATACAGGGTGTCCACTTATATCCGTTACACCGCCCTTAACTTCTAAACTGTGACAGCTCGGGCCATAAAGTTGGTGTCTAGGTATAGTAAAAAGGCTATGCGCTACTCGATGAGACAACTTACAACGCCATCTATCGGCAAATTTTAGAATTAGCGGTCCTATCTTGTAAACGGTGAAAGATACGTGAAAAAAATCAATTAGAAAGTTGTAGAGCACTCTCGATGTAGTACGAAAAGGTACCTTGCGCACATTAATACTCAAAACAGAATGTAAAAAAATGAACATTGGTTTGATCACGATTTCGAAAATTGTCATGTCATAAAGAGTGGAAGAAAGAAACTGAGACACTTCCCTGTCTTCAGGATCATTTATTTATAATAGTATATTGCTCAAAATGCTCTCCGTTAGCCACTATACACATTTGCACTCTGGACTGGATTTCTCCACCTTACGAACTAAATACGAGCCTGTGTTGTGGCACAGGAGACGCGCACGTGATTCGCATTCATGAGGGCCATGGTTCTGTCCCCACCGGTTGCGTGTTTTACTGAATGTTTCTACAAACCATGAAAACTTTCTGTTGATCTTGCAAAATCGTCTCTCCAAACACACAGCTCAACTCAACCATGTCTGGTATAAAAATCACATGAATCTCATGTATTATGCAAATGAGGATGGAACGTCATACCTGTTCGCTACTACAGAGACTACTACTATAAAGAGGATGTTTCTGCTGGGTTGTAGGTTAAAGCGGAGAGTTATGGCAAAATTTGGCAGTAACGAGTATTGCGAGATGTTGTTAATTTACGGTGAATGTGGGCGTAAGACAAAATCAGCTGCAAGGCTGTATCGTGAATGTTTCCCTCAAGGCCCGCATCCTACACGGCAGACCATCTTAAAAGTTGTAAAACGTTTAAGGGAGACGGGCTGCGTGACTAGCCGACCTAAAATTCGTACAGCTCGTAATGTAGGACGCAAAGTGCAACCTGAAGATGTGCTAGCATACGCTCTCGCCCAACCTAAGAGTAGCACAAGAATGATCAGTGAAAACTGTGGCCTCTCAAAAAGCCGCGTCTGGAAAATCCTGAATGAATCAGGTGCTCATACATACCGATCCACACTTGTGCAGGGATTGCTGCCAAAAGATGCTGAGAGACGTTACACGTGGTGCAACTTTGTGATGAATAACTTAGAGGTCCACCCAACATTCCTAGTAGATATGATATGGACGGATGAGGCATGTTTTTCGAGGAACGGAATGTTTTATAGACAGAACGTTCATGCCTGGTCGCTGGAAAATCCGAGATATGCCGTCGAAGTTCGACATCAACAACGCTGGTCGATTAATATTTGGTGTGGAATTTTTAATGACAGGCTCATTGGACCAGTATTTTACGAAGGCACGTTAACGGGACAACGGTACTTGCAGCTTCTGCAGGTTGTAATAACCGACTTTGTTGAGAATCTACCGTTGCACCAACTCCTAAATGTATGGTTCCAACATGACGGCGCACCTCCGCATAAGATTACAAACGTTTAGCAGTACCTAATAGGGACATTCCAAAATTAAGTCATCAGGTATGGTGGTTCCGTCGAGTGGCCCCCACGCTCACCTGACTTGACCCCATTGGACTTCTTCTTATGGGGACACATAAAAAAGCAGGTATATGCGACCTCTCCGTCAACATTGCAGGATCTTCGACGACGCATTACTGGTGCTTGTGCGTCCGTAACACCTGTCATGTTGCACAATGTGCAGCGAGAAATTCAGTCCAGAGTGCAAACGTGTATAGTGGCTAACGGAGAGCATTTTGAGCAATATACTATTGTAAATAAATGATCCTGAAGACAGGGAAGTGTCTCAGTTTCTTTCTTCCACTCTTTATAATATGACAATTTTCGAAATCGTAACCAAACAAATGCTCATTTTTTTCATTCTGCTTTGAGTATTAATGTGCGCAAGGTATCTTTTCGTACTAAATCGAGAGTGCTCTACAACTTTCTAATTGACTTTTTTCGCGTATCTTTCACCGTTTACGAGATAGGACTGCTAATTCCAAAATTTGCGGATAGATGGCATTGTAAGTTATCTCATCGAGTAGCGCATAGCCTTTTTCTATACCTAGATACCAACTTTATTGCCTAAGCTGTCACCGTTTAGAAGTTAAGGGGGGTGTAACGGATGTAAGTAGGCACCCTGTATAATATGATCATTCTTTAGAACTACGACGGAAGTTGAAATAGAAGAAAGTCATGCTAAAATGGCTTATTTATGTTTACTAGGCAGATATTTCAATGTAGAGTTGAAATAGAATGGTAGAAGAGATGGATGAGCAATTTTATAAGAAATATATGGAACAATTACTTTCCATGGGGTTTATAACAGAAGTAGGACAGTAACCTTGGCATGGACACCTACAGAGTTAACGTTTTAGAAAATAAGTACAGAGATTTACCTTTAAACTTCGTGAAATAATTCTTTAGTAAGGGAATTCATATTCAATTGCTCAATTTATTCTGAAAAAATTAATTGGTTTTAGCAGCTTGTGTTTATGGTGTGAATAAAACATATCGCACATAAAAAAATGACACAACCCAAAATTCAATTATTTTGAATTCATAACAGCTTGAGATGCACAAGATTTCCTTCTGTTACATGTAAAAGTTTCACATTTGTATTTCAAACAGTTTCCAAATAAATTTAAAAGTAAAATCCCTGCTTACAGCAAACTATAATTCAGTTTGATTTAGTTAGATTGGTTAACAAGTTTCGTTAAATAGCTTAGAAATTAACCAGTTTCAGCTTTTTATGTCCATTGTGTGAATAAAATTTATACACTGCATGGCCACAAGAAAAGTAGCGCTGTGAGTTGAAATATGCAAATATTGATGACGGACGAAGTGGTGATGCATTTTGAAATTTTACATAATTCTACGGGAAATACAACCGTTAAATGTAACGGGATCAACGTGCAATTAATCGGTTCACAGGGATCATGGCTGAATACGTTATACTGGGTCGCGGAAAAGATGTCACAGAATTTTAAAAGGGCCAAATTCTTGGCCTGTGTCAATTCTAGATGACGTGCAAGGAGATTGCTGAAATCACTGACACTGGATTACGAGCTGCCCAGTGTATTATTAAATCTTAGAAAGATGGAGGTGGACCGTCAACTTTGCGGAAAATGTGTGGTCAAAAAACAGCCCTAAATAATCGTGACAGAAGATCATTAAAACGCTTGATGAAATCGAATCGCAAATAATGACCCTAGAACTCAGAACCGCGTTCAATAATGAAGCAATACCATTTCCACTCGAATGGTGAGACGAGAACTCAATGGACCGGGATTAAACAACCGTGTTCCAAAAAGAAAGCCACTGGTTACTGAAAGTAATCGGGGAAAAAATCCAATTCGCCAAGGAACACAAAAAATGGACTACTGAGCAATGGAGGGAATTATGAGGTTCGGTGAGTCCAAATTTACGCTCTTCCAACATGATGGACTCATCAGGAGTAAAAGGGAACCCCATGAAGCATTGAACCCTTACTGTTCTGTACCCACAGTACATTGCTCAGGAGGAAGTGTTATGATCTGGAGTTGCTTATGTTCGGCTGGTCTAGGTGCAGCAACACTATATAGCAATAAAATGAAGTCAGCTGAATATCTGAGCATACTGAATAGCCATCTTATTCCATCAATGGCATTTTTCTTCCCTGGTGACAATGACATATTCCAGGATCACAACGCCACGATTCATTGCGCTAAAATTGTGAACAATTGGTTCGAGGAGCACGAGGCCTCATTCACACTTGAATTGGCCGTCACAAAGACTTGACCTCAACCCCACTGAAAATATATGGGGTATACTGGAGAAGCAGCTAGGGAGTAATTTCACTCCTCCTTCATCAACCAAGGAATTTGGCAAAATGTATGACAAATCTGGCCACAAATAAGCTTTGAGACATTGCATGAATTCATAGACACAATGCCATGACAAATGCATGCCGTAATTTGTGCTAAAGTTAATCCAAAGAAATATAAACTTGCATGACTTTTTTTTGGCCAGGCGGTGTAGCACATCGCAAAGAAAACTAACACAACGCAAAAAATCATTTTGAGGTAAAAACATCGTGGGTAAAATGTATAGGGGTAAAACATCGTTGGTAAAATAGTATAAAATGTCTGCTTATAGCAAACTCTACTTTAGTTTTAGTCAAATCAACTAGATTTGGTTTAGAAATTAACTAATTTTAGCTGCTTATGATCACTGTGAGAGTAAAACATATTACACATCACAATGAAAAGTAGCACAACTCAAACCTCAACGACTTAGAGTTAATAACAGTGTGAGATGCATAAGAATTGCCTCTATTGCGTATAAACGTGCCACATTTGTTATTTTAAACCATCATCGATTAAATCTAAATATTAAATCCCCGTTTACAGCGAAGTAGTTCAGTTTGACTTAGTTTTCTACTCTCCTGGAAAATTGTTTTTCTTCTTTTAGTTATGTCAATTTTCTTTGTGAAGTGCAATGTGTTGCAGTCATGTAATTGACTTTTCTCACTTTTGTAATGGCTGCAAAAAATGTTTTAAAATGTCTTTCATCTTTCTGAAGGCAAAATTTGTCTCAAATAGAGTTTCGTTGGTGATCTATTTTGATGTGTATTAGATGTAAATTTTTTTCGAGATTTGAAATCTAACAGCTAAATTTCTGTACGCGTTTATTACTTAGTGTTAAAATAATATTAAGTGTAAGTAGAAAATATTAAATTGAATGTTATTTATCATGTAAATATTAAAAAATAATTTTAAAATTATTAAAAACCCGTTTTATACATTATTTAACAATGTGATGTCTTACTTTGCACGCAGATGCTTTAACCATTAATACTTGTGGCTCGCAGTCAGAGCTATCATTTTAAGGTAAAAGTCATCTACATTCATATATCTTGGACAATAGTTAGCTGCGGTTTTCTTTGAAAAATAGCCGATAACTACCTCTCAGATTGAAAATCGATTTGTAGATCGTGAGACCACTTGCACTTTGGAATGTTTAAAAAATTGTGATTTATTGTGGACGGAGAGATTAACCAAATATATTTTTCATAAACAGTTGTCTATCATGTACACGTGGCTTGAAGATACTTTACACTTCAAGTGAATGGCCTTTTTTTGTCTTGAGTATCTGACTTCACCCGAAATTGTCAGCGTATATAAGGAGTTGAAAAAGAGGAAATCTCCTAACGTGGACAGTAAACAAAATATCATTTCTAGGACTCTTGGAAAGACTTTAAGGAAAATGAGTTAAGTGGACACCAATATAAGTACAGAATATTGAAGTGTTTAGTTCTTGACTCTAATTTATATGTTTCAAATACATATTAATGCTTTTTCTTAATATGAATGAAAATTTTTAAAGTAAAACAAAATTAAAGAAGTAATTTTTATTTACTTATTTTGTGTTTCTTTATAGAAAAATGGTTTCTTAATCGACTTTTAAAATTTCTTTGCATATAATCTGTTTAATGCATTTTCTGCCTCCGCTCTAAAACTATATGTCATTTTCCTTTTAAATCTGAGTTTAACATTCACCAAGCTTTAAGAGTTTGAGCCAACACTTTTGGTTGACATTTCAATATTAATATCAGTGTGGTGCTAAGGCCAGAGGATCTTGGGGAATCACTTCTCCAAACTTTGGAGTCCAATTATCCAAAGTATTAAGAATGTTCCTTCTAAAATACAGAATGAATTTTTTTTTCGATGTTTAAGTTGTGTGATTTCCTAAAAATTCTTACCAAAAATATATGACCCCTCACCTCCAATATTTCTGAGATCACTGGGCCTCTTTGGAGAAATTCGATTATTTAACCCCATTACGATCTTTTCTCTTTGCATTTACTAAGAATTGTAGAGCAAAATAAAGTAATGGTGAGATTGTAGAAATCAGATGTTTCAGATAATAGTTGTAGTCGCTGAATAGTTAAGAGCTCCGACTGGCCAGTCGAAGATCGGTGGTTCGATTCCCCAGTAAGGGAAGTGTTCTTAACAAATATGCCTTACAAGTGTGAAACTTTCTTTTATGTTCATACTCACAGAGGCCGCCTGTATTGAGCGTTCGCGAAGTTAATATCACATTCTGATTGTAGAATTTCCCGTTTCTCTTAGAGATTCGCCAAATCGTAGCACATGCCAAGCTTTCTCTCTGCCACTGCAGACATTAGCTATTCAATGCTGACGAACACATAATAAATGCGAAACCGGTGCCTGTGTGCTCTTATCTGTAATGAGAAACGGATCTGTATGCCTTTTATGTATTAACACATTATCAAATTGGACTGCCTCAATTGGTGTAATAACTTCAATCATATACGAAAATGAGTTAAATAGCGGCTTCAACTGTAATAAAACTCAGAAATTGCTTTTAGAGCAATTCTGCTACTGGCATTTGTTTATAGAGGAGCAAAGCCTATACGGAAACATGCTAATCACATTTATTCAAGTATCAGTTGTCATTAAATTCGTAGGCTAAAAGCTTTCTATTCGATTGGGATATGCGTGTTGGTAATTAGAATTCGAAAACGATGAATATTCCCACTTGAAACACAGTGTAATATCAGTTGATTTCGCTAATCGATCAAAGGAGACCATTATAAGCTGATCCGAGAACTATTGTCTCATTTGATTGCATAATTTAATGAATATTTTTTTCATACTTAATCACTTTACAACTGTTTTTTAACTCCTTCTATCAGCTGCATATTATGTGGATCAAAATTTTCCCCTGGAATTGGTTTGATCTAAAATTTAGTAGAATTAATTGTATATAAAAATGTTTCGAAAACATCGTATGGAAGGAGCATGTAACACAATAATAAGGATGTCAACCAGTTTCGGAGACAAAATACAACTTTCTTCTTCAGGATAAAATGGCAGTGCTGCCAGTACTTACAAGAGCAAGATCGACACTGTCGATATAACAGATCACGTGACCTATGAGGAAGGGTTGCCACACAAAAGGATACAAAACACTTATTCAAGGAATAAAGGAAAATTTTATGCACTGAAGAAGTACTTCGTATCCTTATTTTGTTCGTCTACATTCTTCCTTAAATTCTATTTTTCATTCATAGAATCCTTCTGCTGATCGTTAACTTTCTCTTTGGGTTATATCTTTCATTTTCCTCCTTTCCGCTTGGCACCGCTTTTTTATTCCTGGGTCACGTGTGCTAGTCTATCGACAGAAATCGGTCTTGCTTTGATAATAGTTGGCCACACTGCCTTTTTGGCATGAAGATATGCAGGCTTTTTGGTGCAACCAAAGCCGGTTGATACCCTTATTATTGAGGTACGTGCTGTTTAAACGAAACTTTATAAGCCTTCTTGTCTTTGGAGAAGTAGTCTGAACATATTTCGCAACTATATGTAATTACTTTTGAATAAAATCTTCATCCATTCGTTCGAATGTAGAATAATGTTTTGTACATAACTTTATACAGTACTGTTGAATGCTTGTTAGATGCAATTGGTGTTTCATTATTTTGTGTTCTTCTAATTGATGAATATTTCCAAACCCTCCCAGAGGAATCACACTAGTTACGACCGAGCTATTTTAAATTTGTTTGCTTCACTGGGTTGCCTATGAATTGAAACATCTGATGTTTTAAAGCTAGACCCCTCCCGCATTTAATTTCTATAACAAGTTATCGACAAAAGTCCGAACTTCCTAAAAATGTATTCTTTATATGAACTTGAAGATGCCCCTAGAATCTTTTTCTTGAACAAATATTTAAGAAAAAATCACTATAGAATCAGAATGGATATATCTCTTCAGGCTGAAAATATTCTAGAAAATTGTACAGATTAAGTAAAGCCACTTGATAAGTACGGAATTCAACCATTGAAGAACTTTACTAGGACTATTATATACAATTTTTGATTTAGATACCGAGCATTTTAATTATCACAGAGAAACATCATCAAATTGCAGTCCTTTCTTTACAATAATCACCCTTCTTCAAGCGGTTGTGTCAATTTTTGATCGTTTCTGAAAAAATTCGAATGGAATATTATTTTTAATACATTACTGTTATCGTCAACTCATTGTAAAGTAGCGAATTGCGTTCACTGTAATTGGTTCTCTAGATTTGCGTCACACTTGATGCAAAATACTTGGTGCTATTTTTTTTTTAATATTGGTTACTTGATAACCCTGAAAATATTCAACTTGTCCTCCATTACTCTAATAATTATGCACAACTAGAAGGAATACCCGCCGTTGCCCGGAATGTAAATTGCAAATCTATGATAAAAATTACTCAGCGAATTCTCGAAAACCAAATAACCCTTTAATAACACGCCTACTTAGAACAAAAAATTACATCGATTCCGCCATAGTCATTCATCAGCAGTGCAACTTTCTAGTATTTCCTTGAAGAACACAAGCGATGTGACGTTATGACTTTAGAGACATATTTCTTAAAACTTTGTCCCCTTTGCATTGTTACTCTGCTATAGCAAATTTAAAAATTTAGGAGAGGTTTTACTTGAAATTTAATTAAAACTTAACATGCAACGTAACTTGATTTTTTTTTTGTTATTCGAATGCAAAGATATCATTCCATATTCGTGCCAAAAATTAGAAACGTGAGAATCTTCAATTTTCTATTGCAAGTATATAAAAATAAAATTATATAAATTATGCACATTTTGACTGAGATAAAAAAAATTACATATGAATATATTATCTTACGGATTCAGCTTAAAGCTCGTTAGAAAGATAGTTTTCTGTTCTTTCGATGGTGTCAAGAGAGAGACGCTACAATAGCATGCTTTATCCGTAAGGAATTGATTTATGTGAAAAGCGCTTCATCATAAAATAACTAATTGCGCTTCATCATAAATAATGCGCTTCATCATTCAATTTGCGCTTCATCATAAAATAACTAAATAATTAATTTCAATTTTTAAAACATTGCTCTTGGGTGTTTTCTTGCTTGATCTGAAATTTTACCGTACTAAATTTCTTAGCTATGAGTATCTTATATTTTCCACTATGCGACCAAGAGACAACCAAACAGACCACAAACAAACAAACCAGACCGTACAAACAAACCACTTCTTTTATTATGTTAGATGGTGTCTCCACCTAACTTTTGAACAAGGCAGAAATAAATTTTTAATTTTAGTTCAATCACATTTCTTTTCCGTATTTGACTTTGTGTTTTGTGATACGAAATGTCAATAATTCACATCGAATAATTAATTTAGGTAAAAATTAGATTTAGAAAATTTAGACACCTGTTCATAACGAGCAATATAAATTTATTAGCGTTTATATATATATATATTTGTATGTGGTACTTTCTGACAACAGACACAAACCGGTGGCTTTGACCCTTTTATCACAGATTGGACGCAAACTGTAAGTCCTTCGTCGGTCTCATTCTCGTGTAAATTCCCTTCACATATGAAACTGAATTGAATCAATTGAATGAATAACGCAAAATATCAACCACGACGGTAAATAAATGGTTCATAGCCACCAATGAAGCACTGAAACTAACTTTAGAGACATTCTGTTTCTGGCATTCATTTACAGAGAATCAAAGCCTATTTGGAAATATGTTAACCACATTGCTTCTAGTATGCGTTGTCATTCAAATTGTTGGGTAAAAGCTTTATGTTCGATTAGAAGTTGCATGTAGGTAATTAGAGTTCTAAAACGATGAATATCCCTACGTGAAACCTTGTAATATTGGTTGATTTTACTAATCGATCAATGAAACTATTGTAAGTTGTCTGAAATGTATTAGTTTATTTGGCTGCATAATTAGACTGCGGTATTTTCTGAAAAGATCAAATTATTTTGCAGTGATGCTAACACTTTGCTGATGTTGTACACTTTCATTATATGTATGGGTGAAACTAACATACCTCAATGCGGAAAGAGCTGTAAGGCGTCCTGAGAGAAAACATATCATGTGTGACAGTGAAAACAAGTGTATGAAATAAAGTGTAGAAATAAAGTGTAGTAAATAAAGTGTAGAAATAAATTGTAGTAAATAAAGCTTAGAAATAAAGTGTAGAAAATAAAGTGTAGAACTGAAGTGTAGTAAATAAAGTGTAGAAATAAATTGTAGTAAATAAAGCTTAGAAATAAAATTTAAAAATAAAGTGTGGAAATAAAGTGTAGTAAATATAGCTTAGAAATAAAATGTAGTAAATAAAGTGTAGAAATAAAATGTAGTAAATAAAGTGTAGTAAATAAAGCTTAAAAATAAAGTGTAGTAAATAAAGTGTAGAAATAAAGTGTAGTAAATAAAGTGTAGAAATAACGTATAGTAAAAGGTAGTAGAAGGTGTAGTAAAAAGTGTAAAAATGCATTCATATGGTAGCAAATGGTGTGTGCACTTCATTTTCAATGTATTTTTATACTCTTCTACTTTTTATACTCTTTTATACTTTATACTTATTTCGTACAGTCATGAATTTTCTCAAAGAACGAAATAATATCTCAAGAGCCAAAAGTGGAAATACTTAGTGAACCATTTAAGCTCCTCCAAAATTCAATGTTGAATCCTCATCAGTCATCATCTGAGCTCTATCTATAGCTAATCCCGAGAAATTGATGTTTCAAGAAAAAATTTTGAACCAGAAATGGAAAAACACAAAAGTGGGAATCTTTATTGAACCACCTACTTCCTCAAGTATTTGATATTGAACCTATAGCAGTCTTATCTATAGCCGATCCAGAGAAATATATTGCAAGAAAAATGTAATTTTTCGAAATGACATCTTCAGAAATAGAAATTCTTAGCACCCTGGTAACCTCTGGAATTCGATGCTGAATCCATATCAACCATCCTCAATTAATTTATTTTATTTTTTATTTAAATTCATTTATTTAAATTTTAAAAATGTGTTTGTGTTATTTTAAATATTCAAATGTATTCTATTTTTAAATAGTCAAATATTACCAACTAAATTTAAATGTTAAAACGCCTTCTACGTTTAAATAAATCAGATATTCAAATTAAGAACGTGTTTGTTGTCTTTTGATTAATTTAAATATTTTGAAATAAATTGAAGTTGTTATATTAAAATAATTTGTTGTCATTTACAAATTTAAATAAATTTAAATATTTAGATTTATATTTGAGATTAAGTAATGTAATTTCATTAGATAGAGCAAAAAAAAATACGACAAAAATAACACCATTTCAGCTTCTTTTCATAAGAAAAACTTCTCTTCCTGGGATGACGATAGAATTTCTTTTAACTGGATTTGTAGTTAATTACTCTAATTTCCTAATCTATACATGTTAATCTCCTAAATCGTTATTTAAAAAAGCTTCAGGATTTTGACAGATCTTGAAACGTGATTCATAAACTGCATTCTTAAGCCATAATTTAACAGCAATTAAAATTAAATCAAAATCAAAATAAATACAGTCAATCTTAAATGGAGCTGATATTTTAATTGCGTATTTAAGATTTCAAAGTTAAATTACATATTTAACTCCATAGCTTTTTTCGTACTATTGTGTTGCCCTGTAGTATGTACTTCAAGTACATGAGAGAAAAAAAATTCTGATGCGGACAGCACATGACTTCCTCTATATAATGCAATGAATTTACTTCTTTTACACTGAAAAACTGATGCATAAGAGGCACAATGTTTTTAAGGTTGAATTGTACTTTTGGCGCTTTTCCAGTTAGTAACATGTAACTATTTCAAAGTACCCGAATGACTTATATTTCACGTAACTCTAAATTGACAATTATCAATATTGATAGCATCCGCAGTAAGCGATATAGTCCATATATTAAAATATTTTAATACATAAATTATCAACTTGGGGTCATTTTCGTTAGCGTCATATTTGCAATTTTAACAATATTTTCGTCAAAGGGTAAAATATCGCCCTTTAGGTGAGGCGAAATACCGCCAAGAGCGATGTTTCGCCAAGTTGGCGATATTTCTCTAAATAAATAACCAAGTTCGCCAAAGTTATCTCTGAGCTTTACAAACAAACGATTAGAAGACCATTTCTCATATATACATGACTGTTGGCGAATAGTTAGGTGTCAAAATAAGAGAAACCATTACATAAAGTACTTTCTCTCATCAATGGAACGAACTAGATCCACAAGAATGATGTTACCACATTTATTGCATACTATTACATATAAAAAATTAACATATTTCATAATGTGTAATACTTTTTAAATATCATGTGACTTTTTTATAAATCTATTTGAAAAAGTACAATATCTCGAGAACGGTTCATACTAGTATTCTAAAATTTATGTCAATCGTTCTCAAATGAAAAATTACATAAAAAATGATTATTTACATAATATTATTGAAGGTTTGGATTTTTTTATGCATTTTTTTAATTCTTCAAAATTTTATTCGAAAATTTAGGGGTGTTCCGAACATTCGATTACGTTTAAAATCAATAGTCTTCCAGTATTCAGTGACTGTAAATTTTGTACCAAATTTCATTCGAAACGCTCCATTCATGCATAAGATATCGTCTCCATAGATTCACGGACATCCCCTCCTACACGAACATCCCCTCCTACACACACACAAACAACCCCTCAAAAACGTTCGATTCGTGTTCAAGTATGCTTGAAACGTGATCTTCCGACGAAAACTCGAATTGAAATTTTTGACGCCTTCACAATACTTTCCCTATACTACTCCTGCTATGTATACAGAGAAAGTTCATTTTCTCAATCTAGAGTTTGCACTGGCCAAATGATGATTCATGGTAAACTATACAGAGACTGAATGTTAATTACAGTCTCTGTATAGTTTTCAGTTATCATTCAGCACCTCTCTAAATTGTAATGTTATATTTCAAATTCGTTTTCATAAATTGGATGTTAATGTTTGTATTGGCTGAACATAGCAAAAGAAATAATGCGGACTGGGAGGCTTAAATGTTCATTATCAGAAAAATAATATATAAATTAAAAAAAATCGATACATTATCAATAATACAACGTAAAACTACTATTTTCTTCTTTAATCAGTCTGAAAAAAGTTTATCATGCACACAAAGGATATTCTCTGCGGTATTAATGAATTTGATCCTGAAAAGGTAGGGGCCATTTTTCAACAGAGCTTTTTATGTCCTCTATTGCATCCATTCAAGTCCACAGACTAATCCCAATCCAACTTTACGCTCCAGAAGGAACTCAATGGCAGTGATTGGATTAAGCTGTATACACCGAGAGCTGTACAGTTGATGAATAATTTAGGCAGTCTAGCGTTCAGCAGGTCAGACTTCAGTGCTCGCATAATATTCATATTCCAATAATGTGCTCCCATTGTTTAATAAAGCCAAAGGCGGCCAGCCGAAAAACTTGCAGGTTGAAACTTAGCTATTGATGAAGTGAGTGGAGATGAAAGCGCAGTTCATCATTTAAGATGAGTCGACAGGGATTTTCCACGCCCTACACACCGTATACATCAATATTTGGTGGAGATATACTTGTCGAAGTTACGTAAGTACTCAAATATCAATATGTTAACTCTAGTCATTTGGATACAGTGATTGTAGTACTCATTTAGATCTTTCCATTGAGATATGGATGAATAAATAAATACGTGGATGGGTAGATGAACATGTATGCATGGATAGATGAATAGATGCACATAGGTATGCCTGGATATATGAGCATGTGAACGACTAGCTGTACAGCTGAACATCGTGTGAATGCTTTTATGGATGAATAAATGGATGCATGAGTAAATGGATGTATGAATGGATGGTTACATGAATAAATAGGTAGATCAATAGATAAGCGTATGAGTGGATGGGTAGATAAATACGTACATACATATATGCATGGATATATGGGTAGATGAATACATATATGAATTGATATATTGGTAGATGAATACATATATAGATGGGTAGATGAATACATATATAGATGGGTAGATGAATACATGCATGCATTTGTAGGTAGATAGATGGACATATCATGAATGAATTTGTGGACATATGAGTAAATAGGTAGGCATCATGTGAATGCTTGGATGGGTGGATGATTGAATGGTTATCTGAATAGATAGGTTGATAGATGAATATATGAATAGCTAAATATAGATATAATCTTGAAAGTTATGAACAGTTCACAGACATGGATATTTCAGACACTGAAAGGAAGTTAAGATCGCTTATAACAATAAATCCCAATTGCAAAAATCCTTGATTTTCTTCTACAACTAATATAAAAGAATTTTGCGGTCTTAATGGATTATATCCTAGAGAATAAGGGGCCATTTTTCAAAGGCATTTTATTTTCACCATGAAAGAACTAATCCAAATATATCTACACGCTCCAGAAGGGATTCAATAGAAATGATTGGATTAAACTGTGTACAAGAGGAACCACACAACTGATGAATAATTGGAGCAGCCTAGCATTCGATTGGTCATTCCTTCATTCGCCAATATTGAGTGCTAATCCTGATTTTTTTTCAACCTAGTAAAGTCATCCAATAAATATTGTTTGAAAATAATGATGTACATTTAAAAGGATAAAAATTTGACTTAATACATGTAATGCACCTAGCAAAATTATAAAAATATGTATGAAATTAAAATAAAAATTAAAAAAATCATTAAAGCATGAAATTATATTACTAAATATGAAACTGTTTCTTAACATATAATAAGACTTAACGAATGAATAATATGATATAAAAATGGATATACAATACACCATAAACAAAATGTACTTCGCTTACAATATATATATATATATATATATATATATATATATATATATATAATAAAAAAGATAAAATTAAAAATAAAATAAAAATAGTTAGACTAAGTTAAAACATGAACAGTGTCATACCCTGGTTCAAAAACAATACGGAGAAAAATTAAGTAAAGATGATATGAAAGGAAATACCAGACAAAAGGAAAACAATGCTATATATAACATACTGGGTGGCCAAATTATTATGACCAAGAGGCCATGTTTTGAAATTTTGCTATCCCATAGACATCATCCTTCCATCAAATCACTGAATCGGTATAGAAACGCGGCTGAAAGTGTGCAAAGACAAACGTTTTGCATTGCTCAATAATGGGTAAAAGACTCAATCCGATGGAATAACCGCGGAATTATCGTGGGCGCTCGACATATGCGTACGAAAACTAACAAGACAGCCAAACTTGTGAATGGTTCGATGCCAGCAGTTATTATAATTTATGAAGACTGTACATATCACTAAATAAATTAATGAGTTTGAACACTAGACGTCTTTTCGACAACGTCCATTAGATGCTAGAGCTGAGATGATAGTTGGCAATCTTGTTTAGTCCAACACGTAAAAGCAACAGTTCGTCAAATACATATTATTTGATTCAGGAACCAAGTCAGATGGCCTCACAACGTATATTTCGACGCTAATTACCATATGGACTACAGGAGCAGAAGTAAAAGAGTGGTCATAAAAATTCGGCCACTCAGTGTATAAGAAGAAAATTAAATAATTATAATAATGGGACCCATTTCTAAGATTGTACGATTTCCACCCGCGTTTCGAGCGCTCAAAATGACTAGTATTCATTAAATATGACACATGCACACTTATTAAAGATGTCAGTTGATAACTTTCCTGAATATCACAAATCAGATTTAAACATGAAAATGGCACACATTTTAGAATTCTATTAACGTGTTGAATGGGAAAATATATTTCATCTCATTTCAACGCGAGGCAAAATAATTTAATCGCTGAATTTTTTCCGAATGGCAGTGAAAGTATATAAATTTGTATTTGTATTACTTTTGGCTAGAGAGTGTGTTGAATATCATTTCGAGGCGGCAAAATTATTTAATTACTGTGAAATTATTTTTATTAATTAAAAAGAATTATTACAATTAAAAAAAAATTATTATTAACATGAAATTCTCTTTATAATTATTCTTTTGCGTTGTAGAGTCTAATTTGAGCATTTCGAAATATTAGATTTTTCCATTGAACTGGAAACTGAGACGAATCAATAGAGATCAAAACCGAGTTTCTGGTTTAAGTGGAAGTGTTCGATAGTTCTGAATATTTGTTTTGATTATTTCTTCGCTCAGTCATCCCTAATTCGAATTTTTAAAATTTTAGATTCTTCCTTGGTTTCGAAGCTGAGACGGATCTATGAAACCAAAACCGAGATTCTAGCTATAGTGGAAGTGCTTGATAATTCTGATATATCTCTCCTTTAGTCATTCAGTTTTGCATATTGGATAGATACCGAATAAACTAAAAACTACTACACCATTACAAGATGCAAAATAACAGTAAATAAATACTAAGTGATTCACGTAAATAAATCCATGCTAATTTTCTTCGATATTCGTTACAATATGCTTAATTCGGTATTTTTCGAATTTGTACCTGTGATTATTTTCACCTCACGTAGAGTTTTGACCACTCGGTTTAATCAAAATATGTTGCTCTATTAATTCATAGTCCAAGATATATCTACTGGTTGATCCCTCAGACTTACTGGTCTGACATTCTTGTTTTAAACTTGAAACAGCATAGAGAAATCGACAGATCCAGTAAATAAATGAACGTATTTTCTCAAAATATGATGCCATAAGTCAGACAGTTCACAAGCTAGCTACCTGCATATTATGAGTGACATGTGATCCATCTAAAGTAATATCGTTGGTTCGGATTTGTTTTCAGAATTTTCAGAATTTTGTGAGATAAGGAACCTTTAGGTTGTGGTTTATTTGGCTATGAAACATTAGTTTAACTATCCTCAAAAGAAATAACTATTTATTTTTTTGTGTGTGTTGTAGCCCAGTTTATTTCAGCTTTGACTCATATTCCATTTATAACAGTGTATTTATCGTTAAGAATCTTTCTTATCTCCGAAAAAGGTGTTGCCATGACATAAGTTTTTGAACAATCTGAGCAAATGTGCGTCTTGTTAATAACGTATGATAGTTAAAAGTGAAACAAACTCAAAATTCACAATGCAGGGTTTGCTTGTGTTTTACCATAAGGGAATCAGGTAGTCTTCCAGCTAGTTTCCTGCACATCACAAATGACATGCTTGTTGTCACTAATTCTTTGATAAAGGAACCACTTAGACTAGGTTCAGAAGGTCATGTTGCAAAAGGAAGCAAGCAATCACCTTCTATTCGTCCGAGACAAATCACAAATGCAATCAAGGATAATAAATACTATTTTAGGATTCATAAATATTTATTACAAGTATTAATAAATCATTTACACCATCCGTGGAATGTATCTGGGAATATTAACTGAGTATTTTACCATTTTCTCTCATATAGAAAATTCACGCGATAGATAGTAGCATGAGATAGTAAGATTTTAAACATCAGATTTTGCAAAAAAAAAAAAAAAAAATAGCAGTTAATTAAAGTTTTATTAAAGTTTAAATCAGTGTACGGGCATTTCCTCAAAGCACTGAGACAAGAGCCATGCATTTCTTTCTGTTTTCAGAAATCGTCTCTTAATTAAATGAATGTAGGAAATGCGGGCGTTGGGCCAAATGAATCAATTAATGAAATTCTGACAATTTAAAGTTCGCTATAAAAATATCTAGTTTTTCTCTAAGCCATTTCCGTCATAATACCGTATTTGTTTCTTTATAGTGGTGTGAAAGCCCCAGGCCGTCCGGCTCGTCCAGAGGACTTGGAGCAACAGGATGGACGACCGGTCTTTATAGTGGTGTGTCATTACGACCGGTCTTTATAGTGGTGTGTCATCTTTATAGTGGTGTGTCATTTTTATCATAATTATCAAATGCTAAATTCTCTACAATTTCAGAGTTCATTTCAATTGTAAGAGCTTGCAATTCCATCTCAGTAACTCAATTAGGATATCGTCGGCTGGCCAGAGCGAAGATCCGTATAGAGCAATATTCTTTACACAGTATACAGTATACAGGGTTCCAACTTAAGAAAGTTCTTAAGCTCCCGAATAGCTTTGTAAGAAAGGGTTCAGCTGGGGTAAAAAGTTTCTTTACAATGGCGCCCGAACAAATTAACCCTACAGATTAGTGCAGAGGTGTTGGGGGTCTGAAGGTGACCCTGGTACTTTTAGTATGGATCCAGCGGATTTTGGCATATGGGCCACCAACTTTAAATCGGTAGACCAACGACCACGCTATATACTAACCCAGATAAAATTAATATCATGAGGTTAACTTGGGGTAAAGATGGAGAAGTGGTTATTCAGATTGTCAAGTTGCACGTCAGTCTGACATTAGAAGGATTAGAATCCAGAGTCCATTTCAACAATAAGATCTTTCAACACCGTCCCAGTAACTCATTTGGGAAGGCGTCGCCTGACCAGTACCAAGATCTGTCGTTCGATTCCCATCTAGAGCAGCAAGATTCTTTACATAATATACAGTATACAGGATTCCTACTTGGGGTAAAGATGGAGAAGTGGTTATTCAGATTGTCAAGTTGCACGTCAGTCTGACATTAGAAGGATTAGAATCCAGAGTCCATTTCAACAATAAGATCTTTCAACACCGTCCCAGTAACTCATTTGGGAAGGCGTCGCCTGACCAGTACCAAGATCTGTCGTTCGATTCCCATCTAGAGCAGCAAGATTCTTTACATAATATACAGTATACAGGATTCCTACTTGGGGTAAAGATGGAGAAGTGGTTATTCAGATTGTCAAGTTGCACGTCAGTCTGACATTAGAAGGATTAGAATCCAGAGTCCATTTCAACAATAAGATCTTTCAACACCGTCCCAGTAACTCATTTGGGAAGGCGTCGCCTGACCAGTACCAAGATCTGTCGTTCGATTCCCATCTAGAGCAGCAAGATTCTTTACATAATATACAGTATACAGGATTCCTACTTGGGGTAAAGATGGAGAAGTGGTTATTCAGATTGTCAAGTTGCACGTCAGTCTGACATTAGAAGGATTAGAATCCAGAGTCCATTTCAACAATAAGATCTTTCAACACCGTCCCAGTAACTCATTTGGGAAGGCGTCGCCTGACCAGTACCAAGATCTGTCGTTCGATTCCCATCTAGAGCAGCAAGATTCTTTACATAATATACAGTATACAGGATTCCTACTTGGGGTAAAGATGGAGAAGTGGTTATTCAGATTGTCAAGTTGCACGTCAGTCTGACATTAGAAGGATTAGAATCCAGAGTCCATTTCAACAATAAGATCTTTCAACACCGTCCCAGTAACTCATTTGGGAAGGCGTCGCCTGACCAGTACCAAGATCTGTCGTTCGATTCCCATCTAGAGCAGCAAGATTCTTTACATAATATACAGTATACAGGATTCCTACTTGGGGTAAAGATGGAGAAGTGGTTATTCAGATTGTCAAGTTGCACGTCAGTCTGACATTAGAAGGATTAGAATCCAGAGTCCATTTCAACAATAAGATCTTTCAACACCGTCCCAGTAACTCATTTGGGAAGGCGTCGCCTGACCAGTACCAAGATCTGTCGTTCGATTCCCATCTAGAGCAGCAAGATTCTTTACATAATATACAGTATACAGGATTCCTACTTGGGGTAAAGATGGAGAAGTGGTTATTCAGATTGTCAAGTTGCACGTCAGTCTGACATTAGAAGGATTAGAATCCAGAGTCCATTTCAACAATAAGATCTTTCAACACCGTCCCAGTAACTCATTTGGGAAGGCGTCGCCTGACCAGTACCAAGATCTGTCGTTCGATTCCCATCTAGAGCAGCAAGATTCTTTACATAATATACAGTATACAGGATTCCTACTTGGGGTAAAGATGGAGAAGTGGTTATTCAGATTGTCAAGTTGCACGTCAGTCTGACATTAGAAGGATTAGAATCCAGAGTCCATTTCAACAATAAGATCTTTCAACACCGTCCCAGTAACTCATTTGGGAAGGCGTCGCCTGACCAGTACCAAGATCTGTCGTTCGATTCCCATCTAGAGCAGCAAGATTCTTTACATAATATACAGTATACAGGATTCCTACTTGGGGTAAAGATGGAGAAGTGGTTATTCAGATTGTCAAGTTGCACGTCAGTCTGACATTAGAAGGATTAGAATCCAGAGTCCATTTCAACAATAAGATCTTTCAACACCGTCCCAGTAACTCATTTGGGAAGGCGTCGCCTGACCAGTACCAAGATCTGTCGTTCGATTCCCATCTAGAGCAGCAAGATTCTTTACATAATATACAGTATACAGGATTCTTTACATAATATACAGTATACAGGATCTGTCGTTCGATTCCCATCTAGAGCAGCAAGATTCTTTACATAATATACAGTATACAGGATTCTTTACATAATATACAGTATACAGGATCTGTCGTTCGATTCCCATCTAGAGCAGCAAGATTCTTTACATAATATACAGTATACAGGATTCTTTACATAATATACAGTATACAGGATCTGTCGTTCGATTCCCATCTAGAGCAGCAAGATTCTTTACATAATATACAGTATACAGGATTCTTTACATAATATACAGTATACAGGATCTGTCGTTCGATTCCCATCTAGAGCAGCAAGATTCTTTACATAATATACAGTATACAGGATTCCTACTTAAGAACGTTTTTAAGCCCCAGAATAGCTTTGTAAAAAAGGATCTATGAGTGTACACGTTAGGTCTATTTACAATAAATTGACCATGGTCGATCGAATGGAAGTGATTGCAGTGCCCGAAGAGGAGAATTAAAAAGTAAAGCCACGAACTCGGCAACAAAGCGAAATAGACGAAGAAAGCCAATTACAAATTTGTAGATAATTATCTAATGAGTAGGAATCGACAATCAAACTGTTACAGAGGGTACTTATTTCGCACAATTCATTTCGGTATTTATTCCGCTTCGTCTTTGCTTCGAGATCAAGGGGAAAATCTAAAATTTCGAAAATTCGAATTAAGGATCACGATGCAAAGAGATAATCAAAGACTGATAAGGTGGCGTATCAAAATTATTAAGCAATTCTACTATATATAGAATCTTGGTTTTGGTGTCATTTAATCTGTTTCAGCATCGAGAAAAAGGGGAAAATCTAAAATTTTGAAAATTCGAATTAGATGTGACGTTAAAAATTACCGAGTGACGTTTTTGGGAGACAAAATATTCTTTTTTGTCTCATTTGATCCGTCTTAGCTTCCAAGTCAACGAAAATTTGAAATTAGACTTTGAAAATGAATTCGAATTAGGGGTGATAATGCAAGAGAATAACTAAAAACTCAAAAACACGTTTCAATCATGATCGAGTACTTATACTTGGGACAGACTCTCAGTTTGGGTTTCATTTGATCTATTTCAGTGTCCAAGTCAACAAGAAAATCTAAAATTTTGAAAATTCGAATTAGATGTGACGTTAAAAATTACCGAGTGACGTTTTCGGGAGCCAAAATCTTTCTTTTTTTCGTCTCATTTGATCCGTCTTAGCTTCCAGGTCAACGAAAATTTGAAATTAAACTTTAAAAATGAATTCGAATTAGGGGTGACAATGCAAGAGAATAACTAAAAAACTCAAAACCACTTTTCAATCATGATCGAGTACTTATACTTGGGACAAAGTCTCAGTTTGAGTTTCATTCGATCTGTTTCAGAGTCCAAGTCAACAAAAAAATCGAAAATTTTGAAAATTCGAATTGGAGGCGATTATACAAAGTTATTTTCAAAAACCTACACCCCTTTGCCTCTCAAAAGTAATAAATACACAATTTTATATCCTTTCTCTGCCAACAGTTAAAACTAGAAAAAAGTAACAATTTTAAATATAACGCGATATATATTTTCTTTAATTGTCAAAAATCGTTTCACAATAATTAAATAATTTTGTTACGTGTAAATAACATTCAAAATATGCACGAGCCAAAAGTAATAAAAACATAATTTTATATCATTTCGTTGAAAATAACAAATAAACCATTTTGTTGCTCGTGGAAATAAGATTCAATATATTTTCCCATTTAATATGTTAACAGAATTATAAAATGTGTGCCATTTTTAAATTTAAATCTGAAAAGGTTTTTGAAACTAAGAAAAGTTATCAATAACTTATATTAAGTGCGTAGGTGTCACATTTAATATCGCCACTAGCCAGTGAGAGAGCTCGAAACTCGGGTGGAATGGCTAGTCATATCTACTTTGTTATTGAATTATAGTTTTCAATAAAATGAAGAAAGTAGCAACATGCTTTAAACTGCCGAGTAAAAGCATTTCTTAATGAATAGATTTTTTTATAAAAAAAAATAAATAAATAAACACTGAAAAATGAAGAATCAGCCATTTATTTTATCCTAAAATGTTTTAAATGTAATGATATCCTGCCCCATATTCACTAATAGACTTAAAATGAGAAAAAAAAATTATGTACAAAGAGAAATAACCTAACTTCATCTTCAAACTTACTTTTTCTAAAAGCTTAGCCCTGGAAAAGTGACCAAAATCACATTATGGACGGTCTTTCTCCCGTTGAAGGTTCCCAGTCGTGCACTTTTATCAACACAAAAAGAAGATTTCAACCTTTTTAGAGTTACTTTGTTTTAAGACAAAGAAACACGCCAGTTGTTCAGTTCAAATGAAGTTAAGTAACATTAAGTTTTCCTCGAAATCTTAAAGAAGAAAGCGAGTTTGTCAGCTCCATGTCTTTTAATCTATTTAACAATCTGAAAGAAATCAAGCGGATTCTTAATGTCGCTGGAGAATATTCGGTGTTTCAAATAAAAAGTTATTTTCCGAGATTTTTTTTTAGGTTAAACAAGAGGAAAGATACGACAAAATCCACTTATTTTTCGTTCGCTGCATAATATTTGCTGTAGACGGCTTAACAACAATGTCTTGTGTTTTGACAAGGATTTTCTCATTAATTTAAAGATTGCAAGTCTGTCAATTAAGAGTAGATTACTCTGGGACCTTCTTACTAAAGGCGAGTAAAACAAGATGTTATGTCTTTCTAATGATGAAAATTCTGATGCGAGCAGCACATGACTTTTCCTATATAATGCAATGACTTTCAGAGCAAAATGAAGATGCACAAGTTTATAACGGTGAATTGTGTATTTAAATTGAGTGTTTTATGTCAATATGTAAAACTGTTTCAAAGTACCACATTTACTGCTAATTTGCCAGATAACAGCTATAAGAAAAATTGCTAAAAGTAGTATAGTATATTAAACTATTTTAATAACTAAACTTTGAGTCCGTCTTATGACGGGGTGCATAAAGCTATGAAAGATTGCCTCTCATCTTCTCACTTGCAGCATTTTGGATCCTAATATCCTCGGATACATGTGAACCTCGTCCCATTCTCTTCAATATTATTAATTACTATACGATTCCTATAATTCTTCTTATACCACCCTTTACAAACAGTAATTAATTTACGAAACCCATTAAAAATGCACCTGTCCCATAAACAGTGAAACTCGCTATATTCTAAATCAAGAATATTAATTTATTTATGTATTACATGTATATTACATACATATATGTATATGGAATACCACAGATAACAAGCCAATTACAGCGAACCATGCAAAAGAAGCAAAGGCAAACTAGCATGGTACATTCTGATAAATACGCTTACTATTAACATTTGCCATATAAAATATCAATGTAATTAAAATGAGAATTGTATGAAAAATAAAATTTGAAAATACAATAGTTTCTAAAAGAAATCGGGGTTACAACTCAGAAATTTGAAAGAGAAAAGTACTCCTCAAACAAAGATCAGCAACATAAAATTCAATATAACTTAAAAGATCAAAATAATCAATCTCGTCAGTCAAAAGATTTTAAAAAACACAATATATAATATATTTCTTCTAGACTTCAGCGATTTGATATGGAACAACTCTCTAAGCTAAACAGACGAAACAGTCTAACCAGAACATCCATTACCTGACAAACCTGTTTTGAACAAAACAACAGATTTGCGCAAATTAACAAAGAATATACAAAAAATTGAACTTAATTTTCCATCATATTAAATTTTCATGAATTTAGTTTAATTTTCGTCAAGTTGGCAACATTAAAAAATTTATAAGATGTTATCATTTACAAGATTCTAACATGTTGAAGACCCAGACCGTCCGACTCATCCGAAGACTTGAGCAACTATTTGGACGGTCGGAAGATTCTAACATGTACCATTCTTGAGAAATTTCATTTTCTTTATTTAAAATAAAAAATTGAAAAAAAAATAAAATCAACTTAATATTATTAAATAAGTTTTTGCTTTTAAAACACGTTTAACCCGTAATGAATAGATATTTTGATTTTAAAATTATTAGAGCCGTTCTTATGATATTAGAAACTGTACTTTTCTACAGGGAGTGGGATGTCTCTGAAAATAATCAGATTACTTGAAATTTGGAGAGCTTATTTTAATCGGCAACAGTAATAAGACTATTGATCTTTATCAAATTCAAGTAATAATAAAGGTATAATTTTTGTTATTTTCGCTACAATATCGAAATGTATTCATCTGTACATACTCATTCCTGGCAGACTAAATGTCTGAGCAAAATTTTGGGAGTATTTTGACCGTATGTTATTACTAACACTGAACTCTACGAGAGTGTTGGGCGGGAGGAAATTGAGATAGAAATAAAGAAACGTGGATGGAAATGGACTGGACTTGTCCTGAGAATGCCGCAGCATAACATCCCTGCTGTGGCACTTACTTGGGCGGTTGAAGGAAAAAGATCTCAGGATCGCCCCAAGCTTACTTGGAGGAGACTGGTGGAGCAGGACATAAATTTGATGGGATGGGCGAACTGGTCAGAAGCAAGGAATGCGGCACAGGATCGACCAGGATGGCGACGCAAGCTGAAGGCCTTATGTGCCACTAGGCACGATGAGCTATGATGATGATGACACACTCATTTCCAACGAGTGTATTTCACTCATTATGAGCAAATTTTCAATCTTTTGGTCTGTGAAAACTCAACTTCCCCATTTGAACGAAATTCACTTCTCCGTAAATACAGCTGGTACTCACAAAATAGAGGGAAGATTATCGGCTATTTAAATCGAAATGAGTTAAATTATAGAACCATCATTTATTTTAAAATCATCTAAAAAAATCAAATATTATTTTGAGTCATGTAGATTATGAGAAAACAAAAGTTTTTCAGTGTGCTCCCATACACAACAATGGGGCACGGAAAAGTGGACAATAATTTTAATCACATAAGTAATTGAACCAAATTAAGGGTGTAGACAGATTAAATTCAAGACAATGCTATAAATCTTATCATTATCAAAAATTGATTATACAAAATCATTTAAAGGAAATGAGAGTGTAAGTCAGTGAAGTTATATGAATCGATGTGTTAGAACCAGGTGAACATTTTGTCTGAAGACATAATTCGCAAAAAAAATGTATGAAAAGTGCAAAAGCATAGTCATGAAGTAATGGTGTAACGTAATTACGTGAAAATTTGATATATGAAAATGTTTCGTGAGATAGGGCTGTATGCTCTTTACAGCTTTCTATGTACTTTGAGATCCGAAAGCGAACTGGAAAAAGATGCAACAGGAACAAAGAGACTAAGTGACAAAAAGGGTTAATATAAAGTTAATAAGAAGTGTAGGGAAAAAATCACTCTTTCGGTTTGCGAGTACAGTGAAAGTTTTGTGCTGAAATCATCAAATATTCCATTTATAGATTGTTAACGTGAAGTTATAGGAAAACTCACTTTTTCGGTTTGCGGGTGTAGCGAAAGGTATGTGCCGGAATCCTCAAATTTTCTGTTTATAGATTGTTAACGTGAAGTTAATAAAACGTATAGGAAAAATTACATTTTACTTTCCCTGCAATATATGGTAATGTATAGGGAAAGTATTGGAGTCATGCCGAAAATCGCAACTTGAGTTTTCGACGGATCTACGCGTTTCGAGACCTTCAGAATACGAAAAAACTATTTTAGCGTGACGTCTGTGTGTGTGTCTGTCTGTCTGTGCAGATTTTGTATCCACTCTAACTAAAAAACTAATTGACCGGATTTCATAAAATTTGATAGGTAAGTCACTTGTGGGCGAATCTGGTGCTGATTGGTTTTGAGTACAATTCGGGATAAAAGAACCCGCTTTTTTTAGCAAAATGACCCACGAAAACCTGTATCCACTCTAGCTGAAAAACTAATGGACTGAATTTCACAAAATTCGGTAGATAAGGCGCTTGTGGATCACCCTGGTGCTGATTAGATTTTGGTATGATTCGATAAAAAATAACCTGCCTTTTTTTTGCAAAATGGTCCGTAAAAATCGACAAAATCTAAAATAAAAAACTACGTATGCTCAAATATATCCATTAAATGCTTGTTTTATACGTAATTTTTAATGATGAAAAGAATAAGACCAGCCCCATTACACTAGGACTAGCCGTTCTTGAGCTATTTTAGTTTTTTCATATTTTCTCTACGCCATTTTTGAAAATAAGTCCAGTTACCAAATGAGAACGAAATTTAAATTAAAAGTAAAATTTGAATTTAATTAATTAAATTATTGAAAGAACTTATAAAAAGAACATGGATATTAGTCTGCAGGGAAAGTCATGTGCTGTCTACATTAAATTCTTCGGTTTGCGAGTGTAGCGAAAGGTATATGCAGGAATCCTCAAATTTTCCATTTATAGACTGTTAATGGGACGTTAATAAGATATAGAGGAAAAATCAATCTATTGGTTTGCGAGTGTAGCGAAAGTCATGTGCTGGAATCATCAAATTTTCTCTTTATAGATTAACTTTTACAAATAGTGGATTTTTTGTATGTTTCAATTTCGTTATGATCCTGCTTCAGCTTTCCCCGCTTCCATCAGAACATTTATCTCGGTAAAACTTCATTTCTATGATTACACTTGGAATCGATCGAGTTCAAAACCTCCATAAAATTTGCTTCACCTAAGCAAAAGTAGGATAGCTTTGATTTCTACGTAATAAGCCGCGGTTGTATGTGGTGGAATATAGAAGTAATCATAGAAGATTTTGAACGTTTGCAGCAGTAAGGGTTTGTTATTACGTGATCGTACATCATTTCCTTTTAAGAAGCGCTGTTAGAATGCAAAGCACATTTTATTATACGATTCACGTTATAGTTTCTTGAGTTCAGCATTAGTCTATATGTTTCAGCTTTGGTCTATATATCTCATCAATACCATTTTCTGGCTTTCAAAAAATGTGTATTGGTCTCATGTATATAAAATACGGGCTTTAATTTTAGAATTTTGCCAGGCCCAAGCCAACAATAAAGCTGACCGAACTCGAACATATTTTGAAATTTAAAGCCCAAGATCAACCCGACAGGAAAATCTTTGTGTCTCGACTCTGATATGTTCAAACAGTTAGCTTTTCAAATATATCTAACTCTAAGACCCCCCCAGAGTGAAAATAATTATTTTTTCCTACACTTCTTATTAACTTTACGTTAACTCTCTAAGCTATTATTATATTATCGTTCCGGCTATATTTGAGTATGCCCTACATTCTCTTGTTTTAAATTTCAGATCAAAATGCAGACTCTGATGCGCATAACCGCCTCAATTTTTCTTAATACAGACATCATCCTGTTAGACGTAATAGCATTCAAATGAAAATCGTTATCAAAAATAGTCAAAATCCGATAACATTCAAATTGCTCTTGTGGACATTCAATAAGCAATGTTAAGCTGCTCAAGTGCCATTATAAATAACTCATGCTCCAATGGAAAATTACCACAGGTTTTTGAATGTCCAGACCACGTTTTTGTCATTATATACAGGGTGTCCTGGAACGACTTTTATTTCCTGAACAGTTAGTTATAGATATATTCCTAAAAAAACTACTGAAACTAAAATGTTTTACGCACTTCAAACTGACCGGCCGTCCAAATAGTTGCTCAAGTCCATTGGATGAATCGGACGGTCTGGGTTTTCAACACTTCAAACTGAAGCCAACGGCCGTACCGTGCTGAAAACACCGGTTCTCGTTAGATCATCGAAGTTAGGCAGCATCGGGCGTGGTTAGTACTTGGGTGGGTGACCACCTGGGAACACCGCGTGCTGTTGGCACATTTCGGGCGCGGTAGCCCGGTGGTTTGCGTGCTGGTTTTGCACGCTGTCACAACTGCCGCCGTGTTCATGCGGAGTACGATCACATTAAACATGTGGGTCCGTAAGTCCTTCCGAGAGGTTGGTGGTAGGGGAAGGAGGGTACGGTTCCTGTGGATGCCTCCCCCACTGGGTTCCGGTCAAAATTGAGTGGCACTTCCCGGCCGTCCAAACATTTACCTTACACCTTTCTGGTAGGTCGGACTGTCTGGGTCTCAACAACAACAACACTTCAAACTGAATTATGTTTCACAGAAGATAACAAATTTTTTATAACAGAGAAACGTATTTGTCTAAAAATATATGAAATCTAACTTTTTATGCGGTCCCTTAATCCAAAAGTTTTCCCAATTACTAAAAATTCTTTAATTATTATCATGTAAAACTACAAAAAACCCGATTAGTTTCGATCAAAATTTACCAAGATATGAATCATTGAATTTTTTGACTTAAATCGCTTTCCCACTTCTACGAATCCATTTTTTCGGGTTAGCGTTTAGAGGCCGTATAAAATAAAACTAAAACATTCCAGGATATTTGTTTTCATTTCATTTAACGGCATATGTTTAGGATTTATCAAAGTGCCATGGAAAGTCCCTTCATTCATTTGTTTAGAAGAGAGACTATAGGTATGCATAATATGGAATATTTGCTGACAAATCGACATGACTCGTAATCTACATTATCTCGTCAAATTTTGCTCATAAGAAATCGAACTGTTTTTAGTTTTACATGTTAATGTATAAAGAGACTTTTAGTAATTGGAATATTTTAGATTGAAGTATCTTATAAAAGCTAGATTTTGTATTTTTCAGAGAAATACATTTTTCGATTTAAAACTGTTCGATTTAAAACTAGCAACCCCTTCAAATGGGTATTGTACACAAACTGAATTGAAAGTCAAGTCAATTTGGAACCAAATACACCATATACATACGTATGACTATACGTATGCATAACGTATACGTACCCTTCAAAACAAATTATTATGTGAAGAACTTTTTGAGACGCAACGATGAATTCGAAAGATGTGCCATTAAATGAAATATATAACATATATGTATTTTATTTTCAGGAGATTCGGGCTACTATTGAGGGAACTCGTCCCCTCAATACTAGCCCGAAATGTTGGATTTGCAGACGTAGAAAAGTGATTTGTATCATAAAATTCAATGTGATTCATTTTTCAGTAAATTTACCCCGTAAAAGAATCGAACTATTTGGGGTTTTGCAGGTTAATAAATGAAGAAATTTTTAATAATTGAAAAATTTTGGATTGATAGTCAGTATAAAGTATTAGATTTTATATTTTTCACACAAATACGTGCTTAGAATTAAAATATGTTATAAGATAAATTATAACTTTATTTGAAATATTTTTAATAGCAAGTCTATATCTACGACTAACACATCAGGAAATGAATATTGTTCCGAGACTTTTCGGGAAACCCTGAATATAAAATTGAACCTGTCTGTCTCTTTGCTGCAAATTGAAATATAAATTTTGGTACTCTCCGAATAAAGAACAGCAACGACAGATTTGCCGACAGAATTTTAAATTAAAACTACTTTTTCCTAACAACTCTGCTTGTGGTGGAACAGAAAAATATATAATCACCTTAAAAATGGATAAGCTGATTCATGTACTATTCCTCAGAATAAATCACAACAGGTTTATGAGAAAGGTAAAGTTCGAATTACGCGGGAGGCATTGACGTTCGAAGTCTTGCATCGATCCAGCATCGAAAACCGCCCATCTCTAATGTTTAGTCCCCAATGAATTTCTCCTGGAGGTAATCCATAGGTCATTGTAGTCACTGAGTATGTGATCAACGGTAGTTCTCTTTTCTTAGTCCCCCGGGGGGTTTCAGGGACCCTGACAATTGCCTCATAGGCCTTTAGAAAAGTGTATGGGGATTGACCGTTGTAGCGATGCATGATTAAGTTTAAAGCGAGAGGGGGGGGTGCAAGGTGAATTTGATGACGTGTCTTTCGTTCATAGGTTGGTTTATCTTTTTGTAAAGGGCGTATAAACTTCCCCATCCACTTTTGAAAAGTCGCTTAACGATGTTTGGAGTTTTGGAACGCGTTCAATTTGAAAGAGGGGGAGCGCTTTTTATTCCGTTGAAGTCCTGAGATTTGAGTGCTTCGAAACGCAGCTTGGGATTCAGTAACAAGCACAAGTTACGTCAGATATAAAGGCAAAAATGGAGTTAAAATACGACCTATTACAACGAAATGTTGTATTTAAAAATGACATGTAATCGGAATTGGGACACGGCGATAACGAAAAGCATTGGCGTCTAGAAAGTAAAATTTTGAAGCTTGAATATTAAACTAACGTAACAGTATTTTTATTAAAGTACTTTGAAACAGTCATTTACTCGAAGCACATCAAAATGGGTGTATTGACTGATAATTATCAGAATAAATAAAAACCTTTTCATTGTCCTCCTCTACACAAAAGTGGCTTCAAAGAAAAGTAGAAAACAAATATTAATCACACATGACATTGAAGCAAAATGATAGTGTAGGCAAATTTAATTCAAAACATTATTATATAAATCATATTATTATCCAAAATTGATATTATGCAAAATTGTCGAAGGAAAAGCATAACTCTTTCATCTGTAAGCAGAAGAAAAAGTTTTGAAAATAGTGTATGATAACAATTTTAGATGATGATAAAATTTATATAGAATTGTTTTGAATTGAATCTGCCTACACCCTCATTTCCCTTTGGTACTTTTGGTTAATATTAATTTTTGCAAAAGATAAGATACAAATAATATTGTTTTCAATTGAATCTGCTTACATAATCAATTTGGTTCAATTTTGTGTGTTATTCAAATTTATTTTTTTATTTTCCGTGGGTCACTGTTGTGTAGGAAAGGACTTTGAAAATTTATTTTTTTTCGTAATATATTTTAATTTTTTAGTTTTTATTTTTTTTTAAGTAATTTACGTTCAAACCTATGTAGGTCCATTTATAATATAAATGGGCCGACAAGACTCTGAATCATAATTCGCAAAATGTCATAATCTACGTAACGACGTGAAGTTTTGGCATAACAGTTTGATAGATGAAAATATCTCGCGATATGGAACTGTATGCCGGGTTTCGGCTCTCTACGTACTTTGGGCGCCGAAGTCGACTTTGTCAAATATAACGCACGTAAATGACGTAACATATTAACACGTGAACATGTTATTGATGAAAATAAACATTTTCCACTAGATGAAAGTATGTGAAAAGTTTCAATTTTCTTCGTGCTCCGGTAGCTTTATTATTAGTATATATATATATATATATATATATATATATATATATATATATATATATATATAGTAGTTTATAGATATAATCTATCTATTCCTTCATAAACATACATTTCTTTGTGTTTGCTTCGACAAAATACTTGGACCCGAGGAAGAGTTTTGGAGAAGTGAACAAATCCATGGTTTAGGCCTAGCCTTTGTCAACGTGTATAGCATTAATGTTTGGATTTCATTTGGTTTTCTTTTATCGATTCCATACCATTGATTTTTGATGATTTTCTTTAACTTGATGATTGGAAATTTGTATTTCTTTTCCATTTGATTGAAGATTTGCTGATTTATACATTTATTTTGTAGGCTTGTTAGAAAGTTAGGTTTCCAAGTTACAGCTTCTCACTTTTATTTCATTGGACTTTCAAACTATTATTATTATTGAAATCATTTTATTTATTAGCTGCATTTGCGCAAAAAATTAAATGCATTTTGTATAAATTAAATATATAAATTAAATGTTATTTCTATATACTCAATATTTTCTTACATTTGCATATTAGCAAAGTATCCTGAATTTTTTTAGTATGCTACGGTATTTAGAAACAAAATTTATATATATATATATATATATATATATATATATATATATATATATATATATATATATATATATATATATATATATATATTATATATATGTATATATATATATATATATATATATATATATATATTATATATATGTATATATATATATATAAATATATATATATATATATATTATATATATGTATATATATATATATATTATTTATATATATATATATATATATCATATATATATATATATATATATATAATATTTGTAATTTTTACGGTTTTATAAGAGTCATGAAGTAAATAGGGTAGGGAGTATCGGCTACCGGGAGCATTTGCCATGGCGGAAAAAAGCTTTAACCGGAGTGTTGGGGGTCGCAACTCCCCCCCGGCTTTACTCCTGTCACTCTTCTAGAATTTTACGAGTACATTGTTACTTGTCCTTTTTTGGGAATTTATATATATATACATATATATATATATATTATATATATATACATATATATATATATATTATATATATATATATATATATATATATATTATATATATATATATATATATATATATATATTATATATATATATATATATATATATATATATATATATATATATATTATATATATATATATATATATATATATATATATTATATATATTTTATATGTATATATATATATACATATATATATATATATATATATTATATATATTATATATATATGTATATATATATATATATATATAAATTAATATATAATATGATTGTGCAAATTATCAAATACCAGAAATCACACGAATAAGGCGCGATGCTGCTCTACAATGTGGATTGAAATATCATACCAGAAAAGTAGACAAGTTAAAGGAAGCAATATATCAAAGAATGGTCGGGGGGGTTATGACCCCCACTCCCCGGTTAAGCAAGCTTTTCGGCTAACCAACACTCCCGGTGGCCGATATATTGCACAAGAAATGAATACCGAAGTATCAAAATTTAAAAAGATGTAAAACGAGGTCGCTTTTTACATCTTTTTAAATCCTTTTCCTTGGGACTCGATCCATACTTATATTTTTTCGGAATCCAAGATCAGTTTTTCACCGAATTCAATTTTCGAATTGGACTTTCTTGAAAGTTCCTCTATTATTTCTCAATCAAACTTCCTTATTAACCCTCATTTTCCGTACTTCCTTTTCGTTTGGAAATCTATATTAAAATTGTCCATTCCAGCTTGCTTCCTCCATTTTTTCGAGTTACGGTTTTCCCCCCCCAGATTTTATTCATTTCTTCCCAATCTTATTAGATGAAATTAGCTCATATAATCTCTGAAACCAGTTGGTTCTTTCCTATTTATTTCTCACCTTTATTCATGTTTTTTCTAATTAATTTGCCGTCGTTCTTTTCTTCTCTTTCTTTATTTGTATTTTTTATAGCCGGTGTGAATCTCAAATGTCTTTCCGTTACCGTTTTATTTCATTTACTCCCTATCCAGTTGGTTCTATTCGCTCTGCTGCCCGTTCTCTTACCGCCTTATTTTTTTTTAGTTTATTCTTTATTTTCTTATAGTACCCCCAACCCCCCCCCTACACACACACACACCGCCCCCCCCCCCCCCCCCGTAGTTTTTACCATATACGTGTTACTATATATGTCTAAGGTTTTTACCGTTCATTCATAATATATTGATATCCTGCCTCTCATTTTCCTGTGTGATTTTTCCTCTTTTTTTCTCTTCGTGGCAATAGCAAATTTTTCTTCCACCTCTATCTGCATGTGCTACTCTGCATCAGATGCCAAACTTGTTCCAAGTTCCGCTTCATGTTTGGCCCAAAGAAGGCTGTTATTTACCTTCAAAATCGGCAGATCCCTATATTTTAGCGTATTATGTATATTTACAATTTCATAATATTTAATGCTCACTATTATCAAAGGACTGAATGTTGTGTAAGTGTTTTAAACCGATAAATAAATGGACAGTATTGTGCCGTAGTTATCATATACCGTTCTCGGGATATTAAAAATTTCGTTTTTCATCGATGAGCATGATTTCTCTATAAAAAACTCAAGCTAATTAAATTACATTTTTACACTAATTTCAATTGCTAGAAAAAAAACCTATTGATTTTTAACAAGATCTGGAAAAGAAAAAGCTGTTTTATTATTTTCCCACAAAATTGAAATTTATAAACTTGAAGCGAAAGTACTGTTTTAGACATATATCGTATTTTGTGTAAGTTTTTGTTACTCGCTCATTGTAATTGATAATATATCATTCTAATCAATGTCGTGCCACATGTTAATACCCTATCAAATTACTTACTGCCTGTTATGAACACTGAATAATCTATAATTGAAAATGATTCGATTCGGTGTGTAATTAGATTTCAGATTTACATCAAGTAATATGTCGCGTTTGTATCAAATACTGTCAAACTCGTGCATATTTTGCTGGATGTGCATCTGTGCTTCTGCAACACGAAGAAAATGGGAGTTTTCAAAACGTATTTTCAGACACTCCAGACCCACCCACCGGTGACCCCCACCCACCGGTGACCTAGAAGACTGCATCTTTGCGCACTTATAATATGGGTTTTGAGACAGAACATAACGGAGCCGGAGACAATGAGTCACACCGTCAAAAAAAAAACCGGCGACCTAGAAAACTGAATCTTTGCTTACATATAGTATCAACCATGAGACAGAACCTAACTGATACAATTTTCAATTAAGACGACTAGTTTTTGCGCTGAGTGCCATATATTGTTAAACAAATGAAAAACTAATTTAAAAAATCTGATATGAGCAGCGCGTTACATTCCCTGCATAATGCCTTTACATTTTTCACGTCGAAATACTGGTGTAAAAGATTCACAACACAATAGATTTGGCATTGAATTAACACCACGTAAATTGAAATAGGGCGTTTTGGGGATTAAATGATAGATCATCTGGTAAGTCGATGATACGCAATTCGATATTTGACTGCGATATAAGTTCTATGCAAGCTGGTCAGACGATTTCAAAGATTCTAGTTTTTATTCAAAAATACAATTTCCTAGTGACAAAGAAGGATGAAACTTAACACATTTATAGTGTCGACCACGGGGCATACTAAGGTAGACAATTTTCGATGAAGATGACTACCTGACATGTTAAGCGCCATACAATATTAAACAAAGTAAAACAGTTTAAAAAGATTCTAACTTATTTTTTAACACTTTACAACAAAGTTGAAAAGTGTTTATGACTTTGTTCATTCTGTCTGTCTGTCTGTCTGTCTGTCCGTTAGCACGATAACTGCCGTAAAAATGACTTAATCAAAATGGAATTTTAGTATGTTGTTCAGACGGTCTGTAGAACCTATGGGAATATAAATGAATAATATCACCCAATTAGTTTTGGATTGAACCCGGGTCGAAAAAACGAAATACATTGAGCCCTATGGGACCTAATTTTTCAAACATTTTTTAAGCGAATTTAAAATTCACAAATTGCTTCGAAAATTTTAGGTAATATTCAAATTGTTTCATAAAATATATAAAAAAAAATTCAGCGAAATATATTCAGTAGTTTTTTAAATAAAAATTAAAATATTTACACCACTTATATGAAACGATCACGTGACCATGATATGAAACGATCACATGACCCACTTCAAAATGATATATGGCATCCATCTTGTTTCAAAATCGTGATTTTTTTAAGTTCTTTTTAATTCATATTGAGTGTTGTATCCGTCCTAAAACTACTTCATTTTTGCTTAAATTCTGTGCATCTACATACTGAAACAACTCAATAACAATATATTTAAGTTTAAATGCTCATCTAAATTTGATTATTTCTACAACTAAGCCTATTTTTCACCTATGTAAAATGTAAACAGCAAAATATATAGAATGAGTTGTATTAGAATTCCTGTATTTTTTTAACACAAAATAATTTAGTCCATGGAGCCTGCATGGCTGATATGAATGAAATATTAATTGATTTCATAAAGAGAAGGACGATTTTTTTTCGATGAAGTTTCAAGCATAGAGTTTAATTTTTTGTAGCTCCATGGTCTTAAACAAAACGTTTAAATAAAATAAATTATTATAGTATTGTGATGAATGAAATGAATGGGAGAAAGTTATGAATGAAATCCTGTTTTTATAGAGAGATCCAGGCGTGTTATTTTTTCTATGACGTCATTTGAATTAATTTCAGTTGTTTTCGATGAAGTTTTCAAATATAATAAATTATCGTAGTATTATGATAATTCTAAAACTATTACCGAGGAATGTATAACATTTTAGAGATGTTTAAACCAGGCAATTTATATTTCAATGCCGTCATTTGAATGAAGTTCATTTTTTTCGATGAAGGTTTAAGTTTTCAAATATAATAAATTAATGCAGTATTGTGATAAGTTTCAAAATATTACCGAGGAATGTATTGCATTTTAGACTTGTTTAAATAAAATTGCATTGAAGTTGGAAAGTGTTTCATAATCAATGCTTTAAGCATGGTTGATCTTTCTTGTTTTTAATTGTGTTAGTTTCCCCCTCTATGCATAGGCGCCAACTACGGGGGGCAGAGGGGCGCGAGCCCCGCTGAACTTTTCCAGAGGGGGCTTTGCCCCCTCTGGGAAATTTCAAGATTTTTTTCTAACTTCATATTTTACTAAATACCAAAAAATGAAATTTTTTAAACATAAAAATAATTGAAAGAAAATCCTATCAAAGTAAATGCCACATTTCAGTTCAGTCTTGTTCACATCTTCCTTACCATAGCTCCTTTAACTATCTCGTACACAAACTAGGCCCATCTTTACTCCCAGAAAACATGTTTACGCTAATGACAAAAACACTTGTGGTTACCAGAACTTTTTCGACTGACCACCTAATTCATATAGAAATGGAATATTTACAGCCATGTTTTTGGCATTTCCAAAAAATAGCTGTTTCCCTCCAGTAATAACTATAAATGAATAAAACGAAGTAGAGATGACTTATTTTGTTTACCTAAAGAGATCTTATCTGTAATTACTCCTCGATTCTATATACCAGGGCTGTCTTTACAGGTGGCATCCATTTTGTTTGAAGCTGTAAACCCCGCGGTTGGTATCCATTCCATTTGAAGTTGGAAACCACGCGAGTAGTTTTATTCCTGATGAGCACCGGACGTTTGGCATGTTTAAAGTACCTTGGTTTGGCACAGCACCGTAGTCAGGCAAGGGCCAGAGGAAGCTAAGACTCCCCCCCCACACCACCACCCTCCACCCACACACATGCACTAGGTATACTCAGTCCACCCCTCTGATAAAAATATTAAAGTTTTAGTTGTGATAAGAAATGTCAACCAACATGTCATCCAAATTTTGTATAAAAATATTATTTATGAGGATTTTTTTTATAAATTGCTTTGTTTTAAAATTTTTTTAATTTAGCTGAATGCGTAGTTATAGTGATGATCAATTTATTTACATATTTAATTTAAAAATATTTTAATATAGACAATAGTATTTGGATACTTTTGTAATATTGCTGGGTTCATTGTTTTAATTTATTGTGTCAAAATCAACTGATAGGTAGTTGAGTTGATATTAAGCCTTAACGTGTATTAACTTTCATATTTTTTTTTATTAATTAACAGCTTTGCTACTAGTTAATTCTTGCATTAAAATCCATTGTAATTATTTTATATTATAATATGGATGCATAGTAACTATATGGATTTTCTTAATCAACTCTTAGCTTACAAATATAAATAGGCCTAAAAAGATTAAAAATATTTATCGTGCAATAAATAAAACTGCTGATATCTTTCTTTCGACCCAGCCTGTCCGACCTACCCGAAGGTGTAAGATATCTGTTTAGACCGCCGAGATAATGCCATCTAATTTAGACTGGAACCCAGCAGGGGTGACATCCACAGGGACCGACCCTCCTTCCTTTGCTACCAACAGCTCGGAAGGACTTTCAAACCTACAAATTTAACGTGCTCGTACACGGGACCAGTTTAGGCAAAGCCGGAAATCGAACTCGGGTCCTCCGAGAACAATCCCCGTGACTTAACTACTCGGTTATCTCACTCCAAAACTGTTGCTTGTAAGACAATAACTTACAAAATTTCCTTGAGGAAAGCATATATATGTCAGTTAGGTGACTACAGTTGCTTCGATGGCATTATAATCCCCCCTTTTCCAGGCCAAAATAACATTATGCGCTCTTAACAACCACTACTGCCGTTCGTTGGGCAGTTCGTTCTTGGCGGTTGTTAAGGGCGCATACTGTTTTTTTGGCCTGAACTTAAAACTTTATCGAAAAAAATTAACTTTATTCAAATCACGTCATCGAAATATAAATCATCTGGCTCTCTGTGTAAAAGGAGAGAATATTTCATTCATACTCTTTTATTTCAGACTCCAGAGTTAAATAATTTTGCGTGAAAAAAATTCAGCAATTCTTATGCAACTCATCTTACAATCGTTTATTTACATTCTGCATTCATTGAAATTAGGCTTCGCTGTAGAAATAATTAAAATTTAATGATCATTTAAACTCAAAAATATTATAATTGCGTTGGCGCAGAATATAGATGCACAGAAAATATACAAAATTAAAGCGGTTTTAGGACGGATGCAACACTAAATATAAATTTAAAAGAACTTGTCTATCACGATTTTGACACTAGGAAAAAAGATGGAGGCAATATTTTATTTTTAAGTGGGTCACGTGATCTCTTCATATTATATGGTTGTAATTATTATTTTCATTTTATTTAAAAAACTACCAAACACATTTGCTGGCATTTTTTTATTATATTTTATGGGATAATTTGAATATTTCCTAAAATTTTCGAAACAGTTTGTGAATTTTAACTTCGCTTAAAAAATGTTTGTAAAATTAAATCCCATAGGGTTCAATGTGTTTCACTTTTTCATCCCGAACCTAATTGCTTGATATTATTCATTTACATTCCCATATGTCCCGCAGACAGTCTCAACCACATACTAATATTTCATTTTTACGGCAGTTATCGTGCGAATGGACAAACAGACAGACAGAATGAATGAACTAAGTCCTAAATACTTTTTAACTATGTTGTAAAGCGTTAAAAATGCAATTATATTTTTCAGTCTCAAATAAGTATGTACAATTTTGCAGTGAGAAAAATTCTCTGAATATTAAAATAATTTCATAACTTAAACATAGTTTTTAGTCTTCACCTGCACTTTCAGTCAACGTAACAAAATAATATAAGTAAGTTTACATTAACCAGTGGCAATACCCCAATTCAAAGAAGCTTTAGCAGACTTTCAGCACATTCTAGAAAACATTATTAGTTAAAAAAGTAGAGTTAATTAAAGCACAGAAATGCAAAGTTTTGTTTGTAAATATGTTACCAAACTAAGAGCTAGTACTTTAATATACTCTTAAAGCTTTTCAAGTTTGCTCTACCAAGAATATGAGAAGACTACCTTTTTTAATTTCGTTTCTTTTTCCTTTAAATGCAAATGTTCGAAAATTTTCGTACGAAAATGAGAAAAACCTCTTAAAGCCGCTATTAAGGTTTGTGTTTATTTTTCTCTTCTTGAGATTATGGTGTGTTCACTTAAGTGTTTATCTATATCCGAAATACGCATAGACCATAAAAGAAATCTGCATCTCTTTCATTCAACTTGTGTACACCGATTATTTTTTCTTTATCAGCGCATGGTGTCTTATTTACTGCATAATTCTTTTAACAGTTTTATATTTTGCGACAAACTTTATGGGTCATAATTGTGCAAACTTTGCCATAAAGTTTCAGAGGATGTGTGAGATATTTTTATATACGAAGGACTGGATATTTTTTTCTTTTGCACCAGTAGAGTCGCTAGAAAAGATTTTTAAGAGATAACGGTGGGAATTTTCATACTTTCCATTTTTTTCGATTGCCATTACATTTTAACTTTAATTAAAACATTTTTTACATTTTAATATTTCTAAATTTGTTGTTAGAAAGTGTAAAGAAAATTGTTAGATACACGTCAAAAAATTGATTACGTGTTTTTGTTTATATTCGGGAAACAGTGTGATTTGTAATATTTATTAGAACGTATGCTTCAAACATTAAAACGTTATAAGAGATTCAACTATAAAACTTCATGGCAACTTTAAAATTCGTATTTTAGGTCTTTATGTATTAACTAATCATTTCACCTACGCTTTGCGTGTTCTCTCTGGCGTTGCATGTCTACATATATTGTCTATGCATGTTTATGTGTATTGTTATTTCTGTTTTTCCGCCCGTTCCTTCTAACTGCTTTAGGGTGCCTTTAGGGTGATCTGGACGGCCTGGGTAATAAAATAAAAATAAAATAGCTAGTGGTTATTAAATGATGCACCACACACTTAATTAAAGTTGTTGATGACCAGTTTTAATTGTTAGCAGCGAAAGGATATCGAATTGTCTATTTATTGCTTTTGAGAGGTAAAGGGGTGTAAACTTTTTGAAAATCCCTTTGTATCGTCACTTCTGATTCGAATTTTCGAAATATTTTATTTTATAGTTGATATGGTAGTTAAGCCGGATCAAATGAGACTAACATCGAGATTCTGGCTTGAGTGAAAGGCCTAGATCATTTTATAAGTTGGCTTTTCTTTTAATTATTCCTTTTCTTTTTTTGGATGAAACTTCTTTAATAAGTTTTGTTTTATAATCTATGGCGTTTAGCGTCGAATTCTTGTTAATCGGAAATACGCTCAGTTAGATTCTGTTCCTTGATCGATAATATAAATGCGTTTAAAAGAAAGTTTCAATTATTAAATAATTAAGTAAAGTTTCAGGCTTAAAAGTTTAAGCGTTCTAGGTCGCCGGAGGGGATGCTTCTGGACCGTTTGGAAATACTTTTCAAAACCATCCATTTTCTCCGCCCCTGAGAAGGAAATCAAAATTTCGACTCCATGAAATTTGTCTCGTGGTTGATACTATAAATTTGCGAAAAGTAAGCCTTTGGAAACACCGGGTTGGTTTTTAGAGGCTCTGGAAATACTTTTCAAAATCCTCCATTTTTCTATCTTTTTTCAAACCCGGGAGAGAAATCGAAATTCCAGATACGTTAGGATCTATCCCAGGGTCGATACTACAAGCTTGCAAAATTTAAGCTTTCTACGTCACCGGGAGGCTTCTGTAGGGTCTGGAACCTCAGGAAGCCCCCGGTAACCTCAAAGGCTGAATCTTTGAACTCATAATATGGACTATTGTACAGGGTCCAACGGAGCCGTTTATTTACCTGTTTTGTTTTTATTAATTTTTCATTTATTTTTATTTAACCGGGTTTTCAAAGTCTATTAGACCCTTTAGATGCTCCTCCGTTGACCTCAAAAACTGGATCTTGACCCATTTATAGTATTGAGTATGGTGCAGACATTAATGAGGCCGGATTTTAGATTTACCTCCACGGGGGCGGATACAATAGACTTTCTTTTTCGAAATATGTTTTCAGACTCTCAAGACTCTTAGATAGTGACTTAAAAGGCTGAGTCTTTGCACACTTATAATACTGACCAACAGGCAGAACCTGTCATAGTCGGACTTTCGATCTTTCCACTCGGGATGGAAATAATGGCTTATTTAGTCTTTCCAGACCCTCAAGCTGACCAATGGTAGCTTAAAAACTAAATCTTTCCACACTTATAGTGGTGTCAACCACTGATTTTTCTTCCAGACTGTACAAAATGAGGGAGGGGGTGACGGAAGTCTCCACCTGGTGCATAAAAGACTGAAACTCGACCATGGAGCAGAATGAGTTCATTTTCAATTGAGACAACTATTTTCGACTCTAAACATCATACATTGTTAAAAAGTGTGAAACTTATTAAAAAAAGTTACTGTTTAATTTTTTAAGTATTAGTTTCCCTGTCTTAGACAGGTTTATGTACTAGTTATTATTTAGATTCGTTTGATTTACCTTACAATATAATATTTGTGACTTCTTCACTGGTTCTCTATTTGCAGGTTTATAAATCTGTGGAGTTAAATAAGTCCTAGGTAGGAATAGAAATGCAAAACATTGCTTCAAATATCTGCATTTTCAAAGTTTCTCATATCTCTTTTATTGAGCCCGATAGAGTCGACAATACACAGACACCGTTGAGGCCTATAACATTCAGGGTTTCTCCATCGTTTTCGTCTGGTTTTAGTAAATAGCGGCCTCCCTTGAAAAACATAAATTCCAGAGTAAAATTTAAAATTCTGTTTTCTAAATGTTTTGTCATCATTTGTTATAAGACAGTACCATGGCAATTTTACAAGAAGTTTTGCATTTTCAAGAATATGTATGTTTTATTTCTCTAAATTTATTTTCCTATTCCGAATTTTTATAAAAATTTATAAACCCATACAGTTATGGCTTCATGACTGGCAAATATCTATGTACTAAAATAAAATAAAATAGTATACAACCACGTTAAAATAATGAAAGGATATATAGATTTAAATATAATAACTATAAAAATTTATTAAAATACTAATATTTAAACTAGCCAAAATGAGGGACACGAACGCTTTTAAAAAACTAAATTGCAAAGCTTTTACGTAAGTTGCATTTTGTTTAACAATGCATAGCGCTAAGCATAAAAAACTATCGTCCTTGGCTGAACTTAGCTCGTCCCTCCTGAAAATTGGATTCGTTAGTTCCTGTCCCGTGGACGACACTAAATATAATACAAAGTTTGAACCTTCGAGGTCATCGTGCGGATACTGAAGATTCTGGAAATAATTATCGCCTTTCACTCTCATTTTGTATGTCCCTGAAGGGAAAATAGAAAATTCGGCTCCGTTCGGCACTGAGCTTACTGGCCCGTGAACGATATTATGTGTGTAAAGTTTCAGCTTTCTAAGTTAACAGTGGGCTTTTTGGGCGTCTGAGAAGTATTTTCGAAACACTTTGGTTCCCACTCTTTTGAGAAAGGAAGGAATTGAAAATCTGCCCCCTTAGGTTCTTTCCCGTGATTTATACCATAGGTGTGTTCGGATTCTGTCTCCTAGGTTCCCAAACTTTTATCCAGCGGAGCCCATTCTTAGAACGAATTTGACCGAAAAGTCCCTAACTCTTTTGACTTTTAATATGTGTGCTTTAGATAGGACCTGTACGTTAGGACTGATGAACAAATTTTGTGAACTTTATTACTTTCCCTACAATACTGATCATATAGGGAAGGTATTGAAATCATGTCGGAAAATGCAACTGGAGTTTCCAACGGATTTACACGTTTTGAGCACTCTAGAACCCGAATAATATATTTTTAGCGTGACGTCTGCGTGTGTGTCTGTCTGTGTATCTGTCCGTCTGTGCGTCTGTCTCTGCAATGCACGTATCCGTTCTAACTGAAAAAGTAATTGACCAAATTTCACAAAATTTGGTAGATAAGTCACTTGCGGGTTACCCTGGTGCTGATAAGATTTTGGTACAATTCGGATGGGAGGAAAGACAGAAGCGTTTTCTCTTTTTTTTTTTTTTTTTTTTTTTTAATATTGAGAGATGGCCCGCAAAAATCGTATGTATTTTCTGAAAACCAAATTTTGCAGCATTTTGTGGATAAGTCACTTGTGGGTTTCCCTGATGCTGATTAGAATTTGGTATCATTTGGAAAAAAAGAACCTGCCGTTTTTTGCGAAATGTCCCACTCTCCCACGAAAATCGTCAAACTTAAACAAAAATAAAATAAAAGACTATGTATGCTACGTAACAAAAATAAAAGACTACATATACTCAAATGCATCCATAAAATGCGTTTTTTTAAATGTAATTTTTGACGATGAAAAGAATAAGACTAGCCCCATTACTCTAGAACTAGTCGCTCTCGAAATATTTTAGTTTTTTGAATTCTTGCCACGTCGCGTATAATTGCCAAATGAGAACGAAAATTTAATTAAAATTACGAAATCAGTGTAATTTTAAATATTACTGTGTTATTTTGTGCAATTAAACTCAATTTAATGAATTGCGAAAGAAATAAAGTGAAAATGAAATTGAGTCTGTAGCGAAAGTCACGTGCTGCCCACATCTGATTTTTTTCAATGGAACTCCCTTGGAACATCGAGGATCACAGTTTGTGAACCAAGTTCTACGTCACCGTGGAACCTCTAGAGAGTCAGGACTGACAAATAAACGTTCGACAATTATTATTCTATCAATATTTATAGAGTTGATACATTTGATTACCGATGTACCTATAAGTAAATCCATTTATCCATTCAGAATATTGATATTATATGATGTGTATTGTGGGGAAAAATCCGGTCGACTCATCTTAGTTGATGAACAACGCTTTCGTCACCAATCTCTTCATCAGTAGCAAAGTTTGAGTCTGCGAGCATTTCGGCTGACTGCGTTTGACTTTATCAACATTATTAGAATATGGATATTATGTGAACATTGAAGTTGAGCCTGATAAACGCTAGACTGCACAAATTATCATCCATCAGTTATGCGGCCTCCTTGTATACAACTTAATCCAATCATTTTCATTGAGTTCCTTTTGGAGCATAAATGTAGATTGGAATTAGTCTGTGAACTTGAAGGGCTGCTAAAGTGGATAAAACCTACTGTGGGCAGCACATGACTTTCCCTATAGGATTAATTTCTGCTTTCTCTATAATACATGGTAATGTATAAGGAAAGTATTGGAATCATGACAAAAATCGGAACTCGAATTTTCGACGCATTTATATATTTTAAGCTCTCTAGAACTCGAAAAAAAATCATCAATTTAAGTGTGACGTTTGCGTATGCACCTATGTGTTTGGGAAATGAATGTATCCACTCTAGCTAAAAAGTTATTTGGTAAAATATCACATAATTTGGTAGGTAAATCACTTATGGAATACCCTGATGCTGATTAGGTCGTTGTACAATTTGGAAAAATAGAAATTTCTTTGCAAAATAGCCAGCAAAAAATGTCAGTATCTGAAATAAATCTAAATATATTTAAGTGTATACAAACGGGATACAACCCCCCCCCCCCCCCCCTCCTTCTGAAGAAAAAAACGAAATCCATCAGTTACGAATACTCTTCGTTCAACCTTAAAACTTACTTATATTTCCAATACTTCATTTGGTCTCCATTTCGACAGCTTATGAAATCGCGAAAGGAACAAAATGGCTCCAATTTCCCCTTCAAACCCCTCGATCCCACATCAGCCCACACTTACGCGATTACTGCCCTCGGAAAGGAAAGAAACCTAATCGGAATCATTTCCCCCATAAGAAGATGGGACTTAAAAACGCACTATGATCAGAGAAAAGCCAATATTTTCTAAATAGTCACGGGATTTCATCCATCTTTGAAAATCTGTATAGAAAAATTAAGACCTTGCTCAAAATTTTGTTCCATGGGGCTTTTTGATACACATTTAGCTTTAGTTTGAAAAAGAAATGGAGAGATTGTGCTACGAAAATCGTATTAAAAGACAGATTTTCCGTATGAGTACCTATTTAGCTATTTTTAAGGCATTTTTCATCGGATAGAAATTAAAAATTATGTAATGAAGACACTATTGATTTTTTTAACTTTTTGACACCAGAACATTTCCCAATTCTTAGCTTCAATTAAAAAAATGGAGATGGTAAAGCTAAAATTGAGCCATAAGTTAGATTCTTAAAATAAGTCTGTTTGCTGTCCTTTTTCCTAGTTTTGAGACGTCTTTAAAAATATGTAGAAAAAACTATCAACTTTTGCGAAATTCTGGCTCGCCAAGCCGTATCGTCTCGGATCCTGAAATACATCCGCTACAGACGGAACAAACACATAGAGAGAGAGTAAGACATACAAACATCTGCTTTTATTATGTAAGATCATCTAACTGGCGCCATAAAATCCCACAGCTACATTATTTTATTCAAGTGGCTCTTGTTTTGCATACAGGAGCCGAAAACTTCCCAAAAGTTCAAAAAAGTTGCCATATTGTCCCCACCGATGGATTAACAGAATGAAAGATGGAATTAATTATTTTTATTTCTAAAGTATTTTTAATGTTATAAAGAAAAGGAAACAAGAATAACGTTTAGTTCATCTAATGAACAAATATTCATCTGAGACAGAATTTGCCATGTTAGAATAAATACGATTAAGAGACAGTGACTCGAGAATATAATAACATCTTCCATTTAATTTAAAGAGTGCAGTGGTAAAATCGAAATATGAAAAATAAACCCGTAGCTCTTCTTCAGATGATAAATCCCAGAAATATTGAACTCTTGTTATACATATAGTTTTATATGTGGTTTCGTTTCAAATGTGACGTTCCCGTAACCATTATCGAACCTGTCGCATCATTTCTCTCGTGCTGATGGAGACTTGGCAAGGTTTTATGTGCCACATGGGAATAGGCTCCGCGTGTCGGACTTACGCCTTTTGAAGTTGTTTGCTGGGTGGTAGCAACAGCTAACCGGAACTATTTAGGCAGCCTCGGAATCAGTGAGTGCACTCTCGGAACTACTTTAATAGAGCTGGATTAATCTGTGTTAATTCAATAGAGCTGTTCTTGTCGAACCGAGTGGCAAGATCAGTTGTTCGATTTTGCAACACTTCAATTCAAGTTATATTGGAGTAAGACAGTCACCGCATTCTTGAATTTAATGCTTTCGGAGTAACTTGGTCGGCCATGACAAGCGGCATGTTGGATCTGTGTAGTTGTTCTTTCTAGTGAGTTGTACAGCCATTCTTCCTAGTGAGTTGTACGGCCATTTCCCTAGTGAGTTGTACTTTCTGCTTGTATTCCGAGCCTTGTTTCGGCATAAGAGTAAGTCTTAAATCGCTGACCTAAGTAAGATTGATTTACTAAGTAGAGTTGCATCTGAAATGGCCACCGAAGGTATAATGTGTAGCAGTTCGACTAGCCTTTCCGCCTGTTTTCCTTTTTATCTTGGAAGTTTGTTCCATGCCCGAATGTGTTGTCGCGTCATCTCCTAGTACCATCGCAACGTGACTTGAGAAATGCGTAACGTGTTGACTCGCCATTCCGTCAGCTCTGACCGAGCTTCTAAACAATTGTAAGATCTTTCCTTAATTTTATCTATGCCCTACTCTATGCTGATATTGACCTATTTTCGTTTAGTATGAAACTTTAATTATTGTTTGAATGTAATGTTAGTTATTAAGGCGTCATTTCTAAGAACCTAGAACTTGCTGTAAACAGAAATGAGTACTAAAATGTTGCCTGGTTTAAAACTTCTGATTCTCAGTTTATGTTATTGCCTTCGAACGTGACATGAGAGTGGCGTCCGCTCGACAGGATTGTTAAAAGTTCAGTTAGCATTTAAAATGCAAAAGTTCAGTTTACATGTAAAATTACTATTTAATAACTGTGTTTAAAATTTTTGAAAGTCAGTAGGGCGGTTAAATTTTACTTGGGTCACTTTTGTAACATATTCTGACGAAGTAAATATATTTTTCTTTTAAAAACAAGTCACTTTTAAGATGTTGAAATAATCAAGATTTCACTTTTAAGTCACTTTTCAAATATAAACTGTTTACCTGTTTACATTTTAAAAGAGTCACTTTTATACTAGAGCCAGCAACTGTTGCATTTAAACTTTAAATTAAATTGTATGCTACATTTGAGAATGATTTTAGGTTTTAGAAATTGTTTATTGAATGAAAATGAATATTGTTTGAAATTGAATATTGTTATTAAAGTGTGCAGTCAGTAGTGTCACTCCACATTAGTCAAAGTCGTAAGTGAGTGCTGTGAACTTTTGAACCACCAAATAAACTTCGTTTTTTTTTCTTTTTCGCATCGCCTATATGTTGTCAGTATATTAAGGGTGTTTTAGCTATCAAGTGTAAGCAGTGCAGAACAGTATGGAGGTGCCAAATAAAAATGCCGTGCAGTTTTTCTGATGCACAACGTTGTATCTGTATCTCGAATTAGAAGCTTTTAGCTCTACAATGAATCGTAGATATGTGATGAAGGCTCCCGGCTGTAGACGTATCGAACCGTCGTTAAGCGTATAAAGTTATCTGGCAAAACTGACGAAGGTGTTTCCAGTTCCATTTTAGATGTAGATGAGCAGTTGGCTGATTCATCGGATGCGGAACAGGCGAGGTACGTGTTCAGAACAATAACTGATAACGCTAGACAATTGTTTAGATAGTACAAGGAGTTTGATGTAGGGCGGACAACGTGGGACGAGATGAAGGATTATTTTTAACGGCAGTAAGGCTATATTGATTTAAAAGCTGATTTAGCTCGAATCTTTTTTACACAATTGTATCAATCGGGTGAAGATTTCTAAGAATTTGCGTGGAGGTGTTGTAAACTGTATTTGCTTTGATGTCAGCAGACATATGAAAAAAAAATTTTACGGTGTTTAATTAGGCAGTTACCAGAGCCCTTATCCTTTGGATAATTTTCGATAGGTGTCCTCGAAACTTATTATTGGTATTGTCCACGAAACTTATTTAATTAGTTCAATTTGCGGTTACCGAATTTGACTGGATATTGATCTAGTTGGTTGAATTCTGCAAAGCTGCGAGTGGAGAGCAGGCTGCGGATAAGAGGTCCTCACAGATGAGTCGTTGGCTAAGGTGAGATTTTTTGCCAAGTTCCAAGTATAGTTGCGTAGTAACTACCGTAGCAGTTCAACCTACCTCTCTGACTATTTTCCTTTTCGCCTTGTAAGTACCGTTCCATGTCTAGATGTGTTGGAAGTGCCATCTCCTAGTGGCCTAGCTATGTGAAATATGGGTTGATTTACCTGTGGTGCTGTGGGACTTGAGAAAGTTGGGACATGTTATCCCCAGTTTACCAGTTATACAACTTAAGTTATTATGCTCCTGAACTTACTCACTCGTTGAGATACCAGATAAGCAATTTTTACGCATTCTATCTCTATTGAAAGTGGGGGAGTGCAACAAGGCCCTACAAGTGTTAGTCATGCTATCCAGAATATTGTAATTGCCCACGCCCTTTGAGGATAAAACGATACAGTTGCAAAACAATAAAATTAAAGTTGGAGTTAGTATATGTGACGAACACTTTATATGAATCTGGATGTGCATGTCACCAGCTTTGTAATATATGTAAAAATAGGTTTCATTAAAATACATAAACGGATAAATGAAAGGCTTGGGGTAGCAACACAGCAAACAACATTTTTTTACCAAACTGGGATTTTTCTTTTCATGAAATGATGTCTAACTGTATTCCCAATTTCCCATTTTGGGTAAAAACATTGTCATGTTGGGCACTTAATCCCTTCAAATCGATGATCTAATATGGCAATTCAAAAACATCTATCGGCACATTTTCGCAGAATGCAACATTCTGAACCACTATAATATGTATATTTACCTGATAGTGTTAGACTTAAGAAGTCAAAATCTGAATTATTTATAATATAATTTGACAGTCTTGCAAATTATATCATAAATAATTCAGCTTGAAAAAATTTCATGATTTTTCATGCAAGGAGAAATGTTTTCTATTCTAATTATAAATTTATCCAAAAGAAATAAGCATGCTCTTTTTTTTATATCACAAGCTAAAACGTAACTTTACTTCCCTCATATGCATAGTATAATATATAAAGAAAGTATTGTGACGGGGTCAAAAATTCGAGTTTTCGACGGGAGAGCACGTTTCAAGCACACGAATCAGACGTTTATGAGGTGATATCTGTGTGTATATGTGTGTGTGCGTCAGTGAAACTGTAGAGCCGATATCTCACGAACAAATAGAGCAATTCAAATGAAATTTGGTACAAAAGTTACAATCCGTAAATACCTGAAACCTATTGTTTTAAACGCAATAAAATGCTCGAAAGATTCCAAAGTTTTCAAATGAAATTTAAAAAAAATCATCGAAAAATCAATTCCCTCAATAAAGTTACGTAAATAATCATTTCTTATGTAATTTTTCGTTTAGAAAATGATTGGCGCAAACTTTAGAACGCTAGGATGAACCGTTCTTGAGATATTGTACATTTCTCAAACAAATTTATCAAAAAATCACAAAAAAATATATTAACTATTGTGAAATATGTTTCGTTTTCATATGTAATATGCGATTAATTTGTTAACCTCATTCTCGTGGATCTAGCTCGTTCATTTACGAAAAAATATACTTTGGGCAATAGTTTTGTATTTGGGCACCAATAGTCGTTTATGCACTGTAAGAATAACTTATTTCTCCATCCATAGCGCTTGGCGAAATTATGTCGACGAATATGGCGGAATATTGCCAACTAGGTGACATTTTTAATATCGCCAAATTGATTAAAAAAAAAGTCGCGAAATTGATAAAAAAAAGTCGCTAAATTGATAAAAATGACGCTAAATCAGTGAAAATGAAGAATAATTGACAAAAATCTTTTAAAGAACATAAGAATCGAAGAATTACCCATTTCTCCGTCCGGAACGCTAGGCAAAACATTTGGCGACCATTTTAGTGATATGTCACCAACTTGGCGACTTCTTAAATGTTGCCAAATTGAGGGAAATGTCGCCTGATTGATAAAAATAAAGCCAAATGGGAGGTAATCGTTTGCAAATTTTGAATTCCGTCATATGACATTACCTTCTAGTATATAAGAATGCTCGTCTCTCCGTTTGTCTGTAACACTTGGCGATACATTTGGCGAACTAGACGAATAATCTCGAAATATCGCCAACCTAGCGATATTTCGAACCCAGTAGACGAAAATATAGTCAAAATTTCAAAAATGACACCATGTTAATGAAAATGACCCCAAATTGTTGAATTAATTATTAAAACATTTTGATATATGGACTATATTGCTTATTGAGGATGCTATCAATATTGATAATTGTTATTTTAGAGTTGCGTGAAATATAATTTAATTGGGTACTTCAAAATAGTTTTACATGTTGTCATCTGGAAAAGCGCCAAAGTTAAAATTCAACATTATAAACACAGCACTGTGGATCTTATACATCATTTTTTTCACTGTAAAAGAATTCATTGCATTATATAAGGAAAATCTTGTGCTGCCTTCATCAGATTTTTTTCATTGCAAACCAAAACGAAACCTTTACAAACAGCACCAAAACATCACTCATATGAGACCACGCCAGTTCACATATGCCTAGTTCATTTACAAAAAGTAATAATTTTTTCTACAAATTTTCTACTAATACGATATTTTTTATTTTCTCATAATTTGTAACTCTAGCTCTCTGGTCCCAAACAAATTAGTGATGACTACCAAACGTCCGGCGCTCACAGAAACAAAGCTATCCCAGGGTGTTCGACGGATATACACGACACCACCAGGAAATATTGCACTGATATACAGAGTGTATAGACGCTCAAAGTCATACTACTCAGTACATTCATACGTCATACAATTAATGGTTATCCCCATAAATAGCTTCTTCTATATCTATGGTTATCACTGGAAACGGCTATTTTTTAAAAATGCCGATGCCATGACTGCAAATATTCATTTTCTTTTCCTTTAAGCCAAGTTGTCAATTGAAAAAATTCTGTAGGTATAGGTGTTTTTGTCATTAGCGTGAACAAATTTCCTGGGATAAAAAGGAGCTTGGTTTATGCTTGAGATAGTTTAAAATAACCCAGTGGTAAAGAAAATTTGAACAAAATTGAATTGAAATGTAACATTTACGTTTATAGAATTTTCTTTCAATTTTTTTGTGTATGTCTATAATAAATAATTGAAAATTTTATTTTCATGCTTTTTGTAAGATATTAAATTCCCTGGGGAATTTCAGCAGGGACTGGTGCCCCCCCCCCCCCCTTCATCGTAGTTGGTACCTATGATAGTAAACTGCCTGAGTTTGGACAGTTACCCCACTCTAAAATATATCACCAAATTCCGTGATGTTGAAATGTTGGGAGGAATAGATTTTAGCAAAAGGCTGAGAAAAAAGGAAAATAAGCAATTTTAGGCATGATTATGGAAATAGACATGGACCATCCAAGTACACATTTATAGGCATTTATAAGAAGAGTTTGGATTTTGCCCTATTTACTTATACATTACCCAATTGTTATATTTCATGAAAATCTCTAAACTATTTTTGAGGGATTAGAGCTGCAGTGAATAAAAGTTATACACGGACACACAGACGTCATACTAAAACTAGTTAATTCATATTCTACATTCCCAAAAATATATAAAACCATCAAAACCTCAAGTTCAAAATTTCAATACTTTCCATTATTACAATACGCACCAATACAATGCTCCTATGAATCCAAAATATCTTAGCTCCATCAATGGTTTCGCATTGCAGTGACAGTTAAACATATTCTTTCTAAAAACATTCTTCCTCTATAACAAGCAGTAACCCTAAAACAAATACAAAGCTGCAATAAAGACATATTATTTTATTCATAAACTCGTGTTATAAAATAAAGAAGTTTTTAGTAGTGCCCCGTGAAGGATGAAACGAAAAATTGTTCTTGAAGCTTTCATCTCTTTTACCTGCGTGAAAAATCATAATCTTCTCCAGTCTTCTACTTACACTGAGTCCGTATCCATAGCAAAAGAAAGCACAGGAAAATTCGTATTATCCGTCGGCAAAGCCACTACGAAACTTGAGATGTTTTATTCGAAGGCTGAAAATTTATTTTAAGCTTGTATATTTTCCTTCCTGTCAACAGAATCTAGAAATCTAATTTATAGCATTTTTTCATGCAACGCGATATACTCTTTGGCATAAAGGGGGCTTTCAGTTTCTGCGATATTTTTCGGGAGTTGTGTAGGTTTTCCGAGTTGCTTTTCAGCAGTACACTGGGGAACATCTGAATAAGATATTTTTCAAATTTTTACTTTCAGTATGCAGAATGAAAGATATTTCTCATGCCAATCTAGACCCTATTTAAAAATTTTATTCTTTTAAGCGGCATTCTTACACAGTTGGTTAGATCATTGTCTTATATATTTATTTTTTCATATAATAACGTAAGAATATACAAGGTGTTCAGTTAATGTGGCGACAAACTGAGAGGATTGTTAGTAGACATCAAGAAGGACAAAAATTTAAATGGAACATGATGTCGCAAACCACGTTAAAATCGCCTGTGAAAATCGCCAAAATACGTATGCAGAATAAAAGATATTTCTCATGTGAATATAGACCATACTTGAAAATTTCATTCTTTTAAGCGATATTATTACACAGTTGGTTAGATCATTGTCTTATATATTTATTTTTTCATATAATAACGTAGGAATATACAAGGTGTTCAGTTAATGCGGCGACAAACTCAGAGAATTGTTAGTAGACATCAAGAAGAATAAAAATTTAAATGGAACATGATGTCGCAAACCACGTTTAGCAGGTGAAAATCGCCAAAATACGTATGCAGAATGAAGATATTTCTCATGTCAATCTAGACCATATTTGAAAATTTTATTCTTTTAAGTGATCCATTAGCTCTATATAATGCTTATATTACTAATCTACAGGTATCAACTCAAACAAATTTTATAAATTTTCCTAAACTTCTTCACTTTGTTATTTTCAATAATTATATTTTTCAAGGAAATAAATTATACTTACAAGTCTCAGGAGTTCCACAGGATGGCTGCAGTAACAGTACGTTAGCTAATTTATACCTTTATCATTATGAACAGTCTTTTACTTCAATAGATTATACATTTTACAGATATGTTGATGATCTGATTTGCTTAGTATATACTGAAAATTATGTCATAGATATGGATTTCTATCCAGACAATTTGGAATTAATTCCTAATGAAGCTACTATTAGTAATAATATTAATTGTTTGGATTTGAATCTTTTTATTGAACCTTCTAATAGAATTGTTACTAATTTATATGATAAAAAAGACTATTTTAATTTTAATATTAATAAAATCTTACCATTTAATTCCTGCAACTCGATTCAATTGTTTATAAATATTATACTTAATCAGCTTTTTAGAATGTATAGATTATCTGATAAAAAATGTCATGCTATGCTTATAAATAATCTAAAAATAACCAGCAATTTATATATAAATATAAAAATAACCAGCAATTTATATGTAATATCCCTCTTATTTAGTAAATGGTATAGTTAAAAAGTTTAGATTAGCTGGATTTTCATGAATTCTATTCATAGTATCTTATATTAGCCAGACATCACCATTCTCTTGTATTAATGATACTTTTATTTTTACATCCACTTAAACATAAGCGTTACTATTATAAGCCCCACATTTTTGTAGCTCTTATTGTATATTATTACTTTTTCTTGCCTTTTCGTATTACTGCTATTTATTTCTTACGAATGGCAACAGTAGATCACTTTTCCTTACACTTTTTCCTTTACGAATGGCAACACTGGTCTCTTTATTCTGGGTTCCAGTGTTCGACTGGTTCGGGCATATGCAGTGTTTATTCCAGATATTCTTGTTTCCTTTATTTTTCCTTCTTTATGTATGTTATCCAAGTAGAAATAGCTTACAGATATAATCTATCTATTTCTTCAGAAACATACATATTTTGTGTTTGCTTCGACAAAATAGTTGGACCCGATGAAGAGTTTTGGCGAAGTGAAGAATTCCATTATTTAGGCCTAGCCCTTGTCCACGTGTATAGCATTAATGCTTGGATTTTATATGTTTTTCTATTATTGATTCCATACCATTGATATTTTTTGATTATATTTAACTTGATGACTCGAAATTTGCATTTTTTTTTCCATTTGATTGAAGATTTGCTGTTTTATACTTTTATTTTGTAGGTTTGTTATGAAGTTAGGTTTTTCGAGTTGCAGCTTCTCACTTTTCTATCATTGGACTTTCAAACAATTATTATTATTATTATTATTATATAAAATTTAATTTTAAAGGAATCGGTTAATTATTTGATTCATTTATAAGGTAAGAAGAATGCTTTCAAACATGAAACACAAAATAGCTGACAACAGTCTAGCACATGGACCATCCATTTAAACTGTTTCCGTTTATTTTCCGTTTATTTTAAAAGCTGTCTGGTTAAAGTGTTTCCTATTCAGATACTTTGAATTCATCGCATTAGATACTAGTAATATAGAAGGTGATTTAAATTAGTGCAATTTGCATGAGTGTATCAATTCATAAAGCAGATACGTTCAACTTGTATGTAAACACCATAATTTTCTGCTATTCTGTATATTTGGGTGGAAGTTTATAACTATGTTTACAGGTGTGTGTATTATTTATCTTAGTTTATAAGCACACAGTATATATGCATAGTGTGTGTCTATAACGAACATCTATAGCGAACATCATTTGTTCCTAATTTAAGTTAATACTTCCCATATTACATAATTATCTTTTATTGAACTATTCCTTAATTTGTTTGAATGATACAGCTACGAATTTGAAAAATTTAATTATGCTCATAAATACGTTATATGCCCGATATGTATGCCTTAGAAATCATATCAGACTTGGACTGAGCCCAAAACCAGGCCGAGACTCATGACGTATATTTTGTAAAAAAAAAAAAAAGTTTGAGCGGGTTAAATTGAAAAATAATTGCATTATTTAATTAAACTTGAAAATTTGACATTTCGACTAGATTTTCTTGGTCTTAAGATATGTTTTATACGAATGCATGTTCTGTGCAATAACATTTTGTTTTAAATTTGTATATTACCCTAGTTTCTTACGCCCCTATGCAACACCAAAGTCACATCTTTGGATTCCTAACCGTGTAACATCCTTCGATAACTCTGGTTAACATAGCAGATGTTACAAATTCTAAATGGTGCACTCAAACTACTTAATTTTGCTCCAGTTTCCGATGCAGTTTTTGGTTCTGACATTGCGCAAAAAGAAAATTAAAGCTATATTCTAAGCTTGCTAATGGCTGTATTTAAAAAATTAAAATACTTAAAAATTTAAATAGCGAGACCCATTTCAACTTGCTTTGTATATCAATCATCTGGATTGGTCAGTTCATGATGGAATTTTTATGGACCGCACTTCGAAAATGAAACTGATTTCTTGTATATTACATATTAAATTGATTGTTTCAATCTCTCAGTTTTTACACACAGACACGCTCGCGTGCATAACTTGACAAACTTAAAAAATCATATTACTGTTATTTTATTACATTTCCCATGAATACTGAAGTGCAATTATGCCTGTTGCTCACCTGAAATAAAATACCATCCGGAGTTACTTTGGCCTTTTGAGAGTAATTTTGACTTTTTACTGGTAACGTTGGTTCTTTAAAGATAACTTGGGCCTACTATAAGAACAAATATATTATTCGGTGGGTGAGACTCAATTTTTAGGCAAATTTATATTTGTCGCCATACAAGCAAAATTGCTATGCAAAAGTTGCGCCATCCACAGCTTTTCCGTGTAGTGCATCAAAGTCACCAGTTAAAGGTCAAACTAACCCGAGTTAACGGCAACAATAAACCAACAATATTATTTAATTATTCTCAACTGTGTTTAATAATTTATCAACGTCAACGTTGGTTTCTGTCGTTAAAATAGAACTCTCTTGGCAACATGGCCATATCATATCCTTGCTTAATAATATCTCCCTCCCGAAAGTATCGGATGAAATGCAACTTCAGTAGATTTTATTAAAGCCAATATTCTATCAAAATATATTAATATCAGCAGATTCGGGGGTTACATAAATATCCATAATAAGTTGAAAAGTATCTTGCTGCCCTAAAAGAGAATCGAACAACAGATCTTTGTACTGCCCAGCCGACGCTCTACCTTTGAGCTACAAGGACGAAGTGGAGTCTGCAAAGTATTGTTGAATATTGCGTATCTGTGCATGTTTAAATGAATTACTTCATCTATGACGACATCGCGAAAATGTGTTTCAATACTTCAAACATGAAGCAGCAATTGCTTCTGTACAGATCCCCCATTTGAAATGCTTCCGTTGAATTCAAAAAGTTCCTACTTAAAAGAGCTCTCCTATTCAGCTATTTTTAATGCATCTGATTCGATATCAGGGATATAGAAAGTTGTTTAAATACGTCCAGTTATTTAAAGAGAGCAATGCATAAAGCATATACTGATTAATGATTAAACAATATACCTGCATTTGATTTTATGTATCTGCGGGGATGGTTCTGGATATATTTACATGTGTATATATGTATATATCTGAGTTACATACACCGTTATATTATATGCGTTCTGTATTGATATATAATGGTCGCTGTATATACTACTAGTAGATATACTCAACGTTGTTTAAGACTCAAAATATGTTCAAATTCTGAAAGTATTCATGCTACTTTTAAAAACACTTCATTAAATTATTTACTTTAATTCATCTATAAAAATAAAAATGTGTATGAATCTCTGTTCTCGCTATACAAAATTATTTGTGCAGGTAAATCTGAAGAATAAGAAAGATCCTGATAAAACACATAAAATTCGGTCAACATATGACAGAATGGAGCCGCTGACATGCAAACGAATGTTATTCCTGTACAAATTTTTATCACTTTAACAATAATTTAAACACATTTGGAACCATATGAAATACCAAAATAAAATAAATTTAAAATATCGATCATTACAGTAAATGTTATAAGGCAATCAAAAATATAGCACAGTTTGCTCATAAAATTAATTTTGATATCAATATCATTATTATTTAAATTAGATAAATTAAATGAAAACCGTATGGTATATAAACACATTTGATTTTGTTCCGTGTCTATGCAACATATAATTTTCTTAGAGTAAAGATTTTGAGTTTTCTAATGATTCTAAGTATATTCTTCATAAGTATCTTTATAGGCTGAGGCCAAATACCGTCGCCAGCTGGTTAGTATAAAAATTTCGAGGAATTCACAGAGCAAGAAAAATGGAGCACTAGCTAGTCTGGAAAAAGAAAATGTGGAATATTAAAAACAGGAGATTTTGTTTGTCCACTACGACAAGATACAAATACTCTGTTGCAAAAATATATATGCACCTATAAAAATTCTGATACAGCCGCGAAACTAGGCATGCAAATGTCGTTTTAAAGGTTATGTAAATGATCAAACTGTCAGCGCCAATGATGTTAAAGGACCAGGGAGGGCCGTAGTCAGGCAGGCACCAGAGGCGGCTAAGCCCCCTAGAGGTATACTCAGCCCCCCCCCCTGATTAAAATATTGAATATTTAGTAGTGATATGAAATTTCATCCAACATGTCACCCAAATGTTGCATAAAAAATTTCCATATGATATTTTTTTATAAATTACTTTATTTTAAAGATTATTTAATTTGAATGCATTTGTGGTTATACTGATGATCAATTAATTTGCATATTTAATTTAAACATATTTAAAAGTCAAGACAATAATATTTAGATATTTTTGCATTATTGCGGGTATCCAAGTATCACTGTTATACATTATAGAATCAAAATCAACTGATAAGTAGTTAAGAGTTAATATGAAGAGTTAACTTGTATTAACTTTAAGAAATTTTCTTTGAATAATTAACAGCTTTGCTACTAGTTAATGCTTAAATTAAAATAATTGTAATTATTATATATTAATATTAATGTAAAGTAGCTATATGGATTTTCCTAATCAACTTTTAGCTTACAAATATAAATATACAATTATTTGTTAATAATTAATATGGATTCAAATATATAATAGTAACTATTATCGTTAATAAATGCTAATGATTAACTGTGTTTTCTAAGCCCCTCCTTTAAGACTGTTGAGTCCCCTTGAATTTCGTCTTTGGCCACGGCCCTGTATAGGGCTCATGCAACGAGCATGAGAACGACGCATCATGTAGCAATTAAAACGATCAGTGTTCTCACTCACGAGCACTTGGAACTAGATTTTCTGCTTTGATACGGCAAGTTGTGTACAAAGATGCCTTTGAGACGTGTTCAATAGTGCTATGACCAATTGTAGTGTTTAAAGAGTATTCGCATCATAGGCCTAAGGAAATCTGTTTGGTCCAACAGCCGTATAAAGTCGTCATCTTGTTGGAGCTATATGGTAATTGCTCAGTGTTGGTAACAGTGGATCAGCGTAGGCACATTTAACCGTCGCAGAGGCTCATGAAACACCAGACAGACAACTGATTGAGAGAATCGTGCAGTCAGAAGAGGATCCACGTCCACAACAATGGCTTCGCTATCAGCCATTCCAAAGCAGTTGCCCTCCTCCATGCATCTTGTATCAAAGGATACTATTCGGAGACACCTGGCAGAAGGTGGGATTAGGTGTCAATGTCTATTCATACCATTAACCCCTCAACATAGGTTGAGCCATCTGGATTGATGTTCGATTGGAGGCATGTTGTTTTAACGAAGAATCCCGCTTCTCTGTGTATTGATGACCGCTGCATACGTGTGCGGAGGAGGACTGGCCACAATTCCTACCCCACATTTGTTTTCAAGCGGCACACGGCCATCACACGCGGTGCGACAGCCTTGAAAGTCTTTTCGTGGAACAGCCGATCTCCTTCAGTTGTGCTGCAAGCTAATCTGACTGTCGCTTGTACGTCTACGATATTCTGCTTATGCTGTCAAGCCGCCCAGATTCCATTTACCAAGAAAACAACGCTCGACCACATACTGAACGACTTTCTCAACAATGTCTTCGGTGATTTAATACCCTCCCATGACCAACCAGGTCCCCAGATCACCAATAGAATCCGTCTGAGACATGCTGGGACGGCAATTGCAGCCTTCTTAGACTACCACTGAATAAGCAAACCAGTTTCAACATTTGTGGCAGAATCTTCTGCAGACGGACATAAGCAACTTTATTAATTCTTTGCCACACCGAATATCGGCTTGTATAGCTTCCAGGGGAAGATTTACCACTTACTAAAATGTCATCTTCCTGTTGCCGTCATTTCTTAATGAAACGTTTTTCCCCAAATTCCAATCATTTGCATATCTCCTCAAACGATACATACATGCCAAATTTTGCTGTTGTGGGTCAATTTCTTATGAGTGCATATATTTTTTTGCAACAGAGTGTATATATAAATAATTGACTATTGGAAAATTGTTCGGCGTCAAAATACAAAACTATTTCACGAAGTGTCTTCTCTTGAGAATTGAACATACTAAATCCACGTGAATGGTGTTAACAAATTTGTTGCATAATATTGCCTGAAAAGTGAACATGTTACATGACAGATAATGCTTTATAATTTTATGTAATTTTTTGATAAATTTATTTAAATAATGTGCAATATCTTGAGAACAGTTAATGATACTTCTCTGAAGTTTTTGTTATTTATTTTATAATGAAAAATTGCATAATAAATAAGAAAGGATAATTTATATAACATTATTGAAGTTTTTGATTTTTTAATGATTTTTTCCGAATTTTAATTGAAAATCTGAGGCTCTTTCGAACATTCGATTGCATTTAAAATCAAAGGTTTCCAGTATTCACTGATTGTAATATGCGTTCCCAATTTCTTTCTAGACGCTCCGTTTATTCGTTAGATATCGCATTCATAGACTCACGCACACGCACGAAAACTCAACCTCTTCACAATACTTTCCCTATACATTATACTATGCATGTAAGGAAATTAGTAGTATTGGGCTTCTTTGTATATATTAGCAAGTATTTTAAGTTTGTTTTTTAATTAATAAGTTTAAAACAAATTATGCTAAGAGCAAAAGAAAAATGTGTTAATATCGTTTAATGTACTAATGCGGTACTCATTTGTGTGCCAGAAAAATAAAAACCAATAGTTAGATAAATTATTGAATTTCTAATTAAATCAGTCTAAGAAAATTAAAAATAAAGTTTTGGATGTTTCGAATAAAATGCCAATGATTTTCATCCAACTTTGTGAAGAAAATTAATTAGTGCACTAAATTTGGGTGATTAAAAATGTCATTTTCGCTGCCAGTAATATTCGCGGGTTCTGGACCGCACAAACCTTTTGTTAAGATGTTTTTATAAAGTATGTGCCATATCGACAAATTTGTTGCATAATATTGCCTGAAAAGTGAACATGTTACATGACAGATAATGCTTTATAATTTTATGTAATTTTTTGATAAATTTATTTAAATAATGTGCAATATCTTGAGAACAGTTAATGATACTTCTCTGAAGTTTTTGTCATTTATTTTATAATGAAAAATTGCATAATAAATAAGAAAGGATAATTTATATAACATTATTGAAGTTTTTGATTTTTTAATGATTTTTTCCGAATTTTAATTGAAAATCTGAGGCTCTTTCGAACTAAAATCAAAGGTTTCCAGTATTCACTGATTGTAATATGCGTTCCCAATTTCTTTCTAGACGCTCCGTTTATTCGTTAGATATCGCATTCATAGACTCGACTCCCGCACACGCACGAAAACTCGACCTCTTCACAATACTTTCCCTATACATTATACTATGCATGTAAGTAAATTAGTAGTATTGGGCTTCTTTGTATATATTAGCAAGTATTTTAAGTTTGTTTTTTAATTAATAAGTTTAAAACAAATTATGCTAAGAGCAAAAGAAAAATGTGTTAATATCGTTTAATGTACTAATGCGGTATTCATTTGTGTGCTAGAAAAATAAAAACCAATAGTTAGATAAATTATTGAATTTCTAATTAAATCAGTCTAAGAAAATTAAAAATAAAGTTTTGGATGGTTCGAATAAAATGCCAATGATTTTCATCCAACTTTGTGAAGAAAATTAATTAGTGCACTAAATTTGGGTGATTAAAAATGTCATTTTCGCTGCCAGTAATATTCGCGGGTTCTGGACCGCACAAACCTTTTGTTAAGATGTTTTCATAAAGTATGTGCCATATCGACGAAACAGAAACGGTAGAACTATAGAGTATTCCTGACCTTCATTTTACTATCTTAAATATCGAGACGGCCATCGCACAATTTTTTCCACGTATTTCCCTATATTTATGGTATTAATTGTACACAAATTTATATTTAGAACAATGTTGACATAACGAATCTTATGCTGACATAAAAAATGGATATTGTTATTTGAATTTTTATAAATATTGAGCAACTGAATATGAATATGTCCTCTTCTGCAAATTAGATGCACATTTAGTTACAGCAGACATTATTGCGAGTCTTTACATTTGGTTTGGCCGTATGATCCGAGGAACCGAAATAACGAGCGGTGTTTGGATTTTTTTTTCAACTGTACATGGTTTTTATTTTTATTTTTTTTTGCATAGCGCAATGCCTCATCCGAAAACACAAACGGTCTCTGGGATTGTAATGAACGTAATACATAAGCTCGGAAGTGTCAATTAAAGCCGCAACATCCAGAGCCACCGTCATCCAGAGTCACCTTAAACCGTTGCGAGTCCTTACTGGCTAGATATCTACTAAACCTTATATACATGAATATTGGTCTGCATGCCATCAATATCCCCTTCTTAAACCGATCCATCGACCTAACATCAGCAATATCTGCGGAATAGCTACTTACATAAAATGAATTGACGGTCCTAATAATTTAGTCATTCAGTGTATTAAAACTTCGCAAGATTTATTATTCCTTCTAATAATTATTACTCCATTTAATAATTAAGCTACAAATTAATAAATGTTAATTATATTTGATAGGAAAAATTAATCCTCAAGCGTCAGACATATCCTTTACTGATAAAAAGGAGTATCTATAATAAGGGACATTATAGGGAATCAATTTCGCTGTCTTTATTTATATACTAAAAAGCCCATAGAAAAAGGACACACCCCACCGTATACACGTACAGTTTGATCTTATGATCAGCCTGGACAGTCCAAGGTTGAAAAGCCAAACTGGTGTGTATAAGGTGACTTTCAGAAAAATCGTTTGTACTGTTGATCTGTGGAAATTCCCGCAGTTCGGTTCCGACATTGGGGTCGAACTGACGCATATGGCTTGGCCTTTCGGCCAAGTCTTCAGTCCACAAGTTTGCATGCACAGCTAAATATTGCATTTGTATTATTATTGTCGTTAAAAAAATTCCAAGACAGACTGAAGATGATGAACCAACAGTCTGACCTGTGAGGGTGGTGTGTGGGACAAACAAGGATAACTGCCACAGTTTGGCTTGTCAGCTCTAACTGAAAGTCAGGTGGACCTAATCAAACATACTGCAACACGTTGCTGGTGACACATCACAGTGCTCCTATGAGTATAAAAATGTATATCGTCTACTAAATAAATTATTTTATTTAGGACTCCTTGAAAATTACCATATGCTATAGTACTAGCTGTTAGTAAAATGCTGCGGACCTCTGTATCTAAACGGGATTTTAAGTTCACCATACGGCAAAATCGCACATGATTCAGAGACTTTTGTCATAACAAGTTAGTCAAGACTTGTATTTGCTTAAACGTGTTTTATTCATGAAATATATATACTAAAATGTGACGTAAGTGCTCAAAAGTGTGCTTACAGACAATAATACAGCATGCATGGTTTGAAATATTCTTAGATAAAACGGACCTATATTACTCATCAGAAATATATATATAAAGACCCTAACTAGTTTCGCCATTCAATCATTCGCTGAGTGTTAAAATAAATATTTATTTTTGAATATTAAGGAATCAACACTGATTTCTAACATTGACGTCTCAAATGCGACTCGAGTGGATTTTATGAATGACATTCTGTTGGTAAAATAAATTAGTATTCATTAGATTTGGGTGAAACTGCTTGCTGTATAACTACTCAACAGACCATAAGAATCCGATCCCACGAAAAGTCTAGTTAAATATTTAGGCTAATCCATGCATTCCTAATCCGACCTAATTAATTTACGAAGTCACGAAAATATGTATAAATACTTCAGACCTGAAACTCGAAAATGCTTTAGACAGTTTAACAAATCATCCATTTGAAAACGGTACCCTTTCAATCTGAACAGTTTCTCGAGCATGATCTTATTCACACACTTCAAATCAATTCCATCCATTACTGGAAATATAGAATGTTATTTAAATACGTCCAACAGGCATAAGAATATCAATCTATATAATAAAAGGCAATATCTGTCTGTGTGTGTGTCTTATACACTATAGGCTCAGCGACCGCGCGTCGCAGAGCTACGGAATTTGGCAATCAGAGACCCGGGGTGGGGGGAGGTGACACGTTAAAACCGATTTTTAGAATTTGAATTATTATTTTTGTTATTTAATGTTTTATGCGATTTCGAAACTTTTTCCCCCTTTTTTCTCCACCATCAAGACGTCGTAGAAATAAACAAATCACACGACCGGAAAGAGCAGACAATTACGAGTAAAAATATATCAATTTCAAATCTCAGGGACAAATTCTAATATTTTTTAAAGATTTTAAAACAATTCACTTACGGCTCAAAAAAACGAACTTTCGTTTTTAAATCCTCGCATCGGAAAAAGTTCCGATAATTTCGACTAATAATTTACATTTTTAGAAAGCTCAAACATCAGGCATTCTTACAAGCCCAATATGATCAAGAAATAATAAAAAGTAGCTGCAGAATCCGGATTTTAAGAATTTACGAATTTCAATATCTCGGCAAACCGGCAAAAGAAGTTTTTCTCCCACATGCCTGCGCAGACGCACTGAACGACCCAAGAAGTTCGATTTTTCATCCACATGCGCGGGCAGACGTACGGTGTTGCTATGGAAGCGGTTTTTGGCCTAGCAGATGTTTGGTGGTATCTGGCTGATATAGGATATTCGCATGGGTATTAAATTATATTTGCAAATGTCATCAGTGATTACTTTTTATACGGCTTTTGAGCTAGGGACAATTGAAAACCGAATAAGTGTTTGCTTTTTGTACGGATTTTGGTCTAGGGACAATTAAAAACCGAATTAGTGTTTGCTTTTTATAAAGTTTTTGGCTCATTATGCTGGATTGAATTGTGGCGATGTATTGTTTACATCGGGTAGTGGTTAGGACCACAATGAAAAAACTTAAACACTGAAGAAATAAAAAAAATAAAAATAAAGTTATGGAGATTGTCGCGGTGCCATAAAAGTGCATTATTAGTTTTAACGTCATTAAACTAAACCAAACTTTGTTAACTCCACGGGGTTGAGGGCGTGGTATCCCAGTGGTTAGCGCGCGGAAATTGCACTCTGTAGGCCCGGATTCGATTTCCGCCACTGCTAAAACTGCCGCCGTGTTTACGCGGAGTACGATCACGTTAAACATGTGGGTCAGTAAGTCCTTCCGAGAGGTTGGTGGTAGGGGAAGGAGGGTACGGTGTCTGTGGATGCCTCCCCCACTGGGTTCCGGTCTAAATTGAGTGGCACTTCCTGGCTGTCCAAATAGTTATCTTTCTGGTAGGTCGGATTGTCTGGGTCTCAACAACAACTCCACGGGGTTATGGCGCCAGCGAGTTTGTCATAGTCAGAATTTTCAAGGGTAGCGAGCAGGCTGGTCGCCGAAGGCGCCTAGTGCATAAATAAAATGCACTTACTTCGCTACATCCGAGATCACTAAACCGGTTATTTTGAATGTTTTTCTGTCACCTTAGATCAGCGATACTTTTAAGAAAATATCGCTTATAGCGAACAATCAGATACTTGTACATAGGATATGGATAAGTTTTTAATGTGGAAGAGGAAATGAAAAAAAAATATTTTCATGGAACTTGTTGGAGTAAAAGCAAAATCATAGGAACAATAATTAGTTTGGTAACAAAAATTATTCATTGCCTGATACAAACAGCCAAAACACGTCCCTAAGACTCATCCCCTGATACGTTGAGTAAACCTAAATACATGAAAAATGCCTGCGAATCTTTAGATGATGCCTGAAGTGATGTTTATCCTCAAACAGAGCAAATCTGCTGGGTTCTTGGGAAAAATCCAAAATTCTGTCATTTTCGACTCTGCATATGAAGATAGTTCAATGCGGAATAGATTAAAAGAAAAAAGAGTTTTGTCAGGAAATTTTACTTTTGACAGTTATGATGCAAACGATGATTGTGTTGAAACAGACGCACAAGAGACCGATAGAGCCTTGCTACAGTTGCTGATAATACGTCTGATAAATCCGAAGAAACAGAAATCAGTTTAAAAAGAGAGAGGATAACATTAAAAATTGCTGTAGAAAACCTCCAGAATTTTCGTGGCTATTTGAAGCATTGCAACGACAATTTAGATACAATAGGAAAGTTCTATGCAAATGTAACAGACTTTATTACCTTATTTAATGAAACGCCCTCGTATAATAGCATAACAAATAGTTGTTTCTTTATTTTTTATCATAAGGTTTTGATGTACGTAGTCGCTGTGAAAATCTTTTAAATTCTGCTATTCTTGTTTTCTTTTTCCTCCTATATTTTCATTTCATTTTTACGAATTTAGTTTTAGAAATGATTTTCTTCTTGGGTTACGTGATAAAAATATTTATTGTCAAACGCGTTCTTGCCTTTATTAATGTTGGTGTTCTGTCCTTTTATCCTAAAGAATTGGCCTCTTTCAGTCCGAAACCAGTTGATACTGTTAATCAATGTCAACTTAATAGTTCCACAAAAAATAAAATGTACAAACCATTTGCCAGAAAGCTCCTTCTTAAATTTGTATTATTTCTCACAAAATCAAAGTAAGCTAATCTGTAAAAAAGTCATGTGGAATTCATTTGATGTTTTCGAATTATAATATTAGGAATAGCTATTAATCTTAGAAATACAAAACTACCTAAACCAATTATATTATTTAATAATAATTAAATAATTCCTTATATAAATTCTTCAGTATTCCGACATCAACCTTGATTTACCGACATAGACGTCTCAAACCGTTGGAGTGGGTTTTATGAATAAGAGACACAGCGTTGTTAAAATAAATTATTATTCAAGAGATTTGGATGGCACTGCTTGATATAAATGCTTGACATATAGTAAGATTCCATGATGGGTCTTGTTAAATATTTAGACATGTCCGAACATGTTTAAAGAGAGCAAGCACCTCTTCTGCGGGGTCAAGAAAATGTATTAATTATTTCATTGAATGCGGAAATGCTGCTGACTTTCTAACAAATCCTTCGTTTGAAATGCGTTTTGAAAAGTTTCCGTCCGTTTTGAAAAGTTTTCTGGTTTGAACGCATTTTACTATTCAGATATTTTGAATCAATCGGAATCGCTACATGGAATACAGTATATTATTTAAATACATTTAATTTGCAAAAGAGTAACATTCTATACAGCATGTATGTTGAACAGCAGTAGGAGTGTAGGTTTATCGTTATATTTCCATGTGCGTTTACATATGACTGTTTATAAACTTTATATATGAGTACTGTGTGTTTATACAGGCTTTACGGCTACACTATTATTTCCTAAACTCGATTAACCATCCGGACATTATTTTAATAAATCGGGTTAACCCTTTGACTGGTATTTATATAAAAATGTACATTCATACCAGTCAAAAAGTTAAATAGTTATTCCTATATGTAAATACAGTGTTGCACGTTATCTATAGACAAAGTTTAGATGATGATTGATATGGATTCAGCATGAAATTGCGGAGGAAGTAGGTGGTTCACCAAAGACTTCCACTTTCGGTTTTGAACATATCGCATCTTGTTTTGAAGATGTAACTTTTGGTTTTTCTGAAAATTCGTATGACTGTACAAAATACATATGCAAAGTATGTATAACTGCTCAATAGTACTGTCGAAAATGAAGTTTACAAACCATTTGCCACCATATGAATGCTCCTTCAAGAATTTTTTGTTTATGTTATTTCCCACAAAATCGAAATTGCTAATCTATAGAAAAGCAATGTGTGGAACTCATAAAATTTTTGAGAATAAGAATATTAAAAATAGTTTTTAATCTCAGAAATACTATCTAACCATATATAACCCAAACTACCTAAATCCTTTATATTTCTGAATAATATTTACCCAATTCCTAATATAAATTCTTCAGTATTGCGACGTCAACCTTGATTTACCTATATTGGCGTCTCAAACCGTTCGAGTGGGTTTTATGAATAACAGACACAGCGTTGTTAAAATAAATTATTATTCAACAGATTTGGATGACACTGCTTGATATAAATGCTCGACATATCGTAAGATTCCATGATGGGTCTTGTTAAATATTTAGACATGTCCGAACATGTTTAAAGTGATCGCCTCCTCTACGGGGTCAGGAAAATGTGTTTAATTAATTCAGACGTGAAACGTGCAAATGCTGCTGACAGTCTAACAAATCATTCGTTTAAAATGCTTGGGTTCGATTTGAAAAGTTTCCTGATTTGAACGCTTTCTTCTATTCCGATATTTTGAAGCAATCGGAATCGCTGCAAAGGATATAGAAAGTTATCTAAATACGTTTAATTTCCGTAAGAATAACATTCCATAAATCATGTATGTTGAACTGAATTAGAAGTGGGGTTTTTTAAGTCATTTAAGACCCTTCAGAAGACCCCTCTGATGCCCTAGAGGACTGAGGCCTTGCAACTTATGATATCGACCATTCGACAGAACCTAAAGTAGTCAGATTTTTGATCCCTTCTCCTCGAGCATTTCTTCAGTGACTTAGAAAGCTGAATCTTTGCCCACTTATAGTATCGATCATTTGATCGAACCAAATGGATTAGGTGTTTCGATTTTACTCCCGGAATAGATAAAATAAAGAGGATAGGCGTATCTTAGAACCCTCCAGAAGCAGGACATAAAATTAACTCGACCACTATGCAGAACCCGATTTCCAAATTTCAACTGAGACAATTATTTCGACACTAAACACCATACATTGTAAAATAAAATAAAATGTATTATAAAAAAAGTTGCAGCTTAATTTTATATGAGTGTTAATTTCCCCGTCTTTGACAGACCTAAATACTAGCTTATATATAATTGTTTATATAAGTGTTTACCTATAAATATATTATATTACCTATGCGTGATGTATATTTATACATGTTCTACATCATTAGTTCCTAAGCTGGATTAACACTCCAAATATTACTTTAATGAATATGTTTAACCCTTTGACTTGTATGAAATTAAATATAGTTCATATCAGACAAAAGGATTAAATAATACAGAGATGCAAATTATGATATTTAAATCCGCAGTAAAGAAGGAATTAAATACACTAAAAGCAAGTGTTGGTCAATAATAAAGCAAATGCCATATATATGTTTCTAACTGTTAAGGAAACGTTACAAGCATGATATATACAGGGTTCCTAAAAAATCCTTAAGCACCAGAATAACTTTGTAAGGAAAGGTCCATGACTACACCCGTTAGGTCAATCTACGGTAAGAGTGACCATGTCCGATCGAATAAAAGTGATTACAACAGTAATAGCGGTGTATTTAAGAGTTAACATAACGAATTTGACAGTATAACGAGATGGACAAAAAAAGAGGATTACAAAGTTGTACAGTATTGTCTATTTTGTAGAAATGACATTTGGAACACACGTAAGACTTATATGGAAAGCAATAAATAGCTGTCAAAACCCGTATCATGAGGGTCTGTATCACGGTGACACCTGCAATGCGCGATATTCTTTTTGAAAGTCAATTGCTCATTGTCTCTGACGGACAGCATTTTAAACAGGCTCTCACTAAATTTCAATTTATGCAAGTGGTATTTATTGATTCATTGCTGAGTAGGAGAGCCTATATTGTGTCAAATAAATGCTTTTTGTAACAGTGTTATCGTCAATGCCGAATCACTAGACAGTATTCTACAACTCAGTAAATGGCTTTTTTCGTCTATCTCGTTTTGTTGCCGATTTCTCTATGCTAACTTTTAAAATTATCAGTTAAGTTGCTGCAAGCATTTTTATTCAATCGAAGATGGTCCATTTACTATATATAGATCTAACGTGTACATGCATGTATCGTTCCTTACACAGTTAGTGGGAACTCTGTATATTGAATGACTAGTCAATATTATAAAAAATTCAGATAATTCGAAAATATAAATACTTTGTTTGTTAGATTAGAAACAAGATAAATGATACAATACAGTGACTGCAGCAAGGGTTGAAGAATTTCTGGCTGCTAGATAATGCTCACGTGATACAAGAAGATATGTGTTGTCAACTAGCTAGATTCTCTAATCTAGTTGCCAATTCGAAGAGAAAATACTTTTACAGGCAACCATTGCTCTTACGTAGAATTAGGATAACCGGAATTTGGCCGCATTTTCGTGTCCTGGATACCGGATTTGCGAAATATAGCCAACTTGGCAAGTTTTTGAATTTGCTGGAACTTTTTAGAATTGTCCACTAGGTTTGAAGATACCATCCTATTTCTAGAGATTTCTATAGAAAGTATGTAAGGCATCAATTTCTCGGTTGGACAGAATAGATAGGATACGGATGAAAGTGAATTGTGAGTGTGTATTTACAGAATCAGCTGTTTGTGAATTAGTAAAGTATTTAATGGTTGTTTTATTATACCTGACAGTTCTTTAATAACCTTTTAAGATGTGTTATTTGCTGTATATTGTTCCTGTTTGTGCTTATTGATAATTTAAAATAAAATCGTAAGTTATCCAGAAATTCGATCTCATTTTTGTATACTGGGAGTACACCTACGATATGAGAAGATACGTCGTAAGCATATATTTTAAAGAGGAAGGTGATGACGGAATAAAAATAAATTTTTCTGGATTGCATTATAGTATATTAATACTTTCAAACCTATCAATATAAGAAATTATATTGCTTCCAGAAATACTTATAATATATTCAAAGAATGTAAAATCGTTTACAGTATATGATTTGTAATGTTATTCAAGGGAATTTCTGACATTACTACAGTGGTGTAGCTGGTAGTATGGCGCAACCCATGAGTCCTGAGTTTGTTTCCCGATTCCAGTCGGTTGGTATTTTAGCTCAAATTAAATCTTAATACTGTATAAATATTTTGCATAAAATTACATTTAAATCAATTCGCAACTCATTTATAGCATTTGAATGCGAAACTCCTTCAGTGAGATGTCTATTAATTTTAAAGATTACTGTTAATATATGTTTTTAGTAGCAATGTATTAAATATATATTATTTCTCCCTTTTCCTTTGATTATGCTATTATTTCATAATATATGTATAAATTTATGTATAAATTTAATGATTTTCTATTATGATTTTTAGAAAAAAGTTCTGAAATGCGTTCCATCTCTAAAAAAATTACAAGATCGTCATTTCGGTAAAAATGCACCATTTCTATGGATTGCTTTCTCACTTTTTAGCGCTTTTCAGCACCTAATAGGGATACATACAATGAATCTAGTGTGCAACCCAATTTGGAGTTTCGTCATTGGACCAATAGGGATTATTTCACCACCCACCCTACCTATGCATATGATGCATAATTTTTAAGATGATTTTTTTTTTATGGTTAAAGGTAAACAATTTATGTATTGTATTTAAATCTCGAACATTGTATTTTATTCCTATTTAAAAATTCTTAGTCAAATATGCTATAAAAGTCCTCAACCGAAAACGGAAAGGCACAAAACGCGAAATTAAGCAAAATGCCTCACAACCATCCATCTTTAAGAACTATTTCGCATGTAAACTCTGAAAATACATACTTGCAAAGTCATTAAAAAACTGTAAAAAGCATCGCATTCAAGGTAAAAACCTGACTTATTTCTTTTGATGCAGAATTTTGATAGATGACAGCAGAAAGCACGAGTTTATTTTTTCTTCTCTCTCCCTGGAGTGATGGAACCCTATCGAAGCGGAGTCTTGCTATTAAACTTTTCAATCAGCCATAATGAAGATTGAAAACCTCGAGCCATCGGTAGCTTCTTCATCTTCCGCGTTCCTTAATTGCTTTCCTGGATAATTCCCTATCCAGTGGACATCTAATGTAAAACTGAGAGCTTTCAGAGCATTACCTGCACAGAGGCCATCTTTCACATCGTAACAGCCGACAACCCAGTGAAATCAATTCGGGGGGAGCATTCGTGACGTCACTAGTCACGCGAACAAACCATTTGAACGCCCCTCCCCCCCCCACATTACGAAAAAGCAGAAAATAAATAGAACTTCAAAGCACCATCAACTCCTCCTTTAACTGCTATGCCTTTCTTACTCCTAAAGGGGAATTTTTCCCCACGACCCCTTATCATTTATTTCTTTTCCAGGTTCCAATCCTATTTTTCTTGCGTTTCTTGTCTGTTCAAAATTCGTTTTGTTTGAGCTGTGTGTATGTTTTTTTTCTTTTCGTTTATTTATTCCCTGTCCCACCCCCCCGGCAAGCACTCGTGCAAGAATGCATGAGAATTTCTGATGAATGACTAACTGAATGAATGCATGAAAAAATAGAAAAATGGAGGGGGGGGGAGAAGACTGGTCGAATTCCTTATTTGTTATAATATCGGGAATTCCCAAATTGCGGATATTGCAATGTATGTGGCATTACAATGAATAAAAAAATAGATTTATTTTGCAAGTAGCGTAATTTATTACGTAATTTACTAATGTTATTTATTTTGTAAGCATTCACTCCAATGGATTTCTTAATATGAAGATTCTATTAGTTTCCATCTGCACTACTGAATAATGTGTATGATATTACAATTTTTGCTGTGCTAAATTACATAAGATTAGCAAGGCAATAAGGCAAGGTGTAGAGCCCGGAAGTTTAGACACTAAAAGTTAACAAAAAAGGCAGGCACTTCAAAAGGGCACTAAAAATCTAGAAAATAGACACTGAAAGTCGATATACATACTACATTTACGAAAGTGTAGTTCTAATAATAGCTCTATTACCTTAAAAATGTTAAAACATCTAATCAGTAGGAAGGTATGCTTATGAGATCGACATCACAATGTTTATTTAATGTGTGAAATGCAAATTCATGCTTACGAGATTTGTGAGAACGTAATTATTCGAATAAACCATTCCTATCATACATCACATTTATTTTTAATTTCCCTACAATATATGATAATGTATAGGGAAAGTATCTCTTCTAGTATTCATTCTTCTAGCATTCAATATTTTAGATTACATAAATTAAAAAACAGGGCACGGATTACACAAATTTCACGTTTGTTATAATACCAAACATTGTCGATCCGTGCATAATGTCACAACAATAATTTAAAACTATATTTTTTAAAGAAACTTCATGAATGAAATCAAGTTGATATATTAAATATCATTTTACTTGTAATAGTTTCCATCTTAATCAAACATAATAAAAGAAGTAAGTTTCTGTCTGTGTCGTCTGTAGCAGAAAATCGAGGCTTCGGACAACCGCAGCTTTCAGCGGCATTCGGTACAGAGTTACTTCGGGTCCCCGGATAATACAACTCGGCGAGATTTAAAAAAAAAATCGATTTCATGTTCCAGATCAGCAAACGATATCTCTGTCTAGACATGGGCTGTAATGAATATTGCGATTTTCCGAATTCTCGAATGTAAGAAATAAATTTTCAATTTTTGGAACGTATAATTACTTCAATATTATAAGGGTAATCGAAAAGTTCAATTTAAATCGGTTGAAAAATCGTTGAGATAGCAAATGATATTGTGAATGTTTCTGGGGTAAAAATAAAAAATAATAATTCTCATTTTGACATTCAAGTGCTTATTTAGCACATATCAGAGGCGTATCTACATTAAAATAGCGGGGTCTTATTTAAGACCCGGACAGCGTCGAATACATTTTCTAGTTGAAAAGAAAAATGTTACAATTTCTTGTATTGGAGCTCGGGACAGCCCGACCCGAGTTCAATTCACAGCTCTACCTAAATTGTCCCCGCTTTCACACAGAGTACGAGGACGTTGGATGTGTACGTCTGTAAGTCCTTCCGAGAGGTTGGTTGTAGGGGAAGGAGGGTACGATCCCTGTGAATACCACCCCCATCGGAATTCCGGTGTTAATTGGGTGGCACTGTCCCGGCCGTCTATACAGATACCTTACGCCTTCGGGTAGGTCTGAAGGTTTGGGTCGAGATAAAGAAATAATTTCTTGGGATTCCATATATAGTAATTTTAGAAAAACAGGTATGAAATCAGTATAGTGTATACAAAAAATTTTTCTGTGGTGTTCGAAGGGATATTCGAGCAGGTTGAGACCAAGGATGGCGTTGAGTGTGAAGCAAACATTGTTTAGTTACACGGCGATGTTTAACAGTATAGATCTCTGGAAATATTTGTAGCCTACGCTTCTGAAGTTTCACAAACAGTGAAAAGTATGTACATCTGTTGAGCTCTTCTTGAGTTACAAGCAATCATGTCAGACAAACAGAAACATATTTTTAATTTTCGTTATTTCATACTGCGCGTTAGGGTGATAAAAACTTACATCAGACTATTTTCTGTACTCAGCCGTTTTGACTGAAATAAATTCATCAAATTTCACCTTGTGGCGCAGGAGATGTTGAGTTTGAAACATATATTAAAATTATTCATTATGTATATATATATATATATGTATGTGTGTGTGTGTGTGTGTGTGTTTGTGTATGTATTTCCATTGTCCCACTCTTTATTGGGGTTTTACTAATACATTACTGCTTTATGCAGTATTATACACTGAGTTCCAAAACATTCGATTTTCTTTCTCAAAATACGCATAACGACATTTTCCCCTTTAAAATCTTAAACTATCTTTTAAGTGTTCCAAAACAAAAACCTTGACATATGATCGAAAAAGTCATTATGTGCTAAGAAAGAACATATTTTTGAATATACTGTATATTTTATTTTTCAATGAAAACCCTAAACTGAAGTGATTATATACAAATATTTATAAAGGATTTACTATACCAATAAAATATAAACTCTGGAGAATATTAAGCTGTTTTATTTTTAATAATTGAATACTTATTCTGTACTCTTTTCCACAAATTTGTTTTTATACTATTTTAAAACGGGATAATAAATTAATCCTTTAAGGCTAAATACTTATATTTGCTCAATTTTGCTTGTATTTTTAACTACTTTGTTTTTAACATGTTTTCTTGATAAAAAGAAATATTCATTTTAAGTTTTTTCACAGAATACTTGAATAACTCTCTCTTAAAAGCAGTTAAAACTTGGATAAGAAATTATAAAAAAATTGAATAAAAAGTTTTACAGGCAAGGTATTCATTAAATTTCATTGAAGTATAATCCTAAATGTTAAAAAAGGGCTTTGAATCAGATAATATTTTAATAAACAGAATCTGAAATAAAGACTTTTAAGTAGTCTGTTGAATAATTGTTGTTACTCATGACCTCCTGTTTCGGCGGAGCCGATTCAGGACCAGTGACGCAGAAAGGAACGAAGAAAGACACAAGACGAGAAAACAAAGTTTATTACAAGAACGCATCACTGACGAAGATCGGAGGGGGGGTGCCGTTTTACATTTAGCCGAGGACCCAGAAGGCGGAAGACTGACTTTATCCTCGAGAAACATCCATGCCTTATTCGGGATTCGAACCCGAGCCCACAAGACAGCAGCCGAAGACGCTATCCACTTTACCGCTTGGGCGGCTGTAGAATAATAAATAAGTCAACCACAACGCAAAATGCTGCGCAAATAAAACTTAAAATCAAAAGATCGTTTCGAAAAAAAGTAATGAGTTTTCATCTTTAGAGGGAGTAAATCAATACTTGCACAGTAAATGAGCTGGCCACGTGCAAGTGATTACTTGCTTGTGCGCAAGTCATGTTCTGTATTTAATTTGTAGAACACAAGACTCATTTCTGTTTAAAAAATTTACTCGGTCAGAACCAGAGATGCAACATTAACCTCCTCGATTGCGCATATATATGCTACCAGCTACACTACTCTCACCATTTAAAGAGTAAATTACCTTATATTGTACCTCTTTGAAACAAATCCGGAGGGTCAAAAAGTTGTATTGCATAGTGGCCCTGGACGCGTAAACAATTTATGAAAAATGGCCAATAACTCATAAAAGGGGGGTAATGATGGGGCCGAAAATGGTTAAGCATGAGAAAAACGGAATGCCGGAGTGATTTTAGTTCGATAAAATCAATTTGGAAATTGAGTGGTGTTATCTGTGTCTGCATTATTCAAGTAGTTGGCGCTTATATTGGACCCAGGTAATGCCGGGTATTTCGTTCTAGTGTTACCATAAAATAACAAATTAAAATTAACGGAATTTGTATTTTATATCGAAAAACTTTTATGAACGTTTCACTTCTCACAAGTACCTTTAGTACCTGTTTCGTATCTAACGTTCGTAACGCAAGAAAAATAAGCTCAGTGAAATTACCTCGGAGACCCCAGTTGAGCTCTGCTATCTCCCAAATTCTACAAGGGGTGAAGTAGCAAAAAGTAGTAAAAAAATTGATAACCCCTTTCAGGAAGTTTTCTTCCCTCCCCCCCCCCCCCCCATCCTGATCATAAAATATTATTCTTCGGGGGCAAATGATCAACAACAGCGCAATAATTCTTTTAGACCCTTTGTCGCATTGAACTGGAACACATTTCTTGGCTGAAAGATTTAATTTTCTAAGTATTTTTATGAACGCAAAGGGAGTGTGAAATTCATAAAATAATAGAAAAATTCCCATTAAAACGTTTTTTATAAATTTCCCGACATATCAGAAAGTTTGAGATATTTCTAAAAAGAAATAACATTATATCTGAAATTAAAAAAAAATATATAAATATCAAGTTTCGTCGTTCTTTAATTAATAAAAATGTAAAATTAATAGGGATTTTAGATTAATAGAAATTATAAATTAATAGAAATTAATTTAATTAGTAGAAATTACAAATTAATAGAAATTAATGTAATTAATAGAAATTTTGAAGACTTTAAATAATAGAAAATTTAAATGCTCAAAAATTGCTGCAAAAAAAATACCAATAATATATAAATTTCGTCAAAATACAGCATATAGTCAATTTTACAACTTAGCCCATTTAAAAGTCAAAAATTAGCCTTATTCTTCAGGACAAACCAGGAGAACAAGCTCACTTACTCAAACAAGTTCTGCATCTAAGATAGAATAGCACACGTGGCTAAAGGTAGGAATAAAGTTGTCATCCCCGCGAGAGAATATACCAACGAAGGAATGTAAAAAAGGTAAAAACCAAGGAGGCACGAAACGGGAGGCAGAATACTACGAATAAGCAGTAAAAACCACGTAGTAAAGACAGAATAGCACATAATAAAGAATGGATAAAAATGAAACAAAACGGTCAGAGAACGGGTAAAATAGCTAATAGGAATAACTGAATAGTGAGTAAACCTACTTAAACGTAACGAAAGGCATGTAAACTAGCTGTAAAAATATAAACAAGTAAAATGGTAGAAAATAATCAAAAAAGAGTAGAAAATAGAAAAGAATAACTGTAAAATAATTAAAAAAACAAAGAAAAGGTGAAAAACAAATATGAAAGCAGCAATTGGCTATATGAGCTAACTTCTTTAAATTAAATTCTAAAAAAATAACTGCGACGGATCTACGCGTTTCGAGCACTTTTGAACCCGAAAAAACAATTTCTAGCGTCACATCTGTGTGTCTGTCTGTGTGTATAATTGATCTACCTAATTGATCTACCTAGAATTGATCTACCTAAGCTAAACTAATTGACCAAATTTCACAAAATTTGGTAAATAAGTCACGTATGGATTACCCTGGCGCTGATTAGATTTTAGTACGATTAGGAAAAAAGAACCTGCCTTTCTTTGCAAAAGTATGAATCCACTTTTGTATGTATCCACTTTTGTATGTATCCACTTTTTTCCCCAAAGTGTGAATCCACTCTAGCTGAAGAACTAATTGATCGAATTTCACAAAATTTAGTAAATAAATCACCTGTCGTAAATAAGTAAATAAATCATTTAGTAAATAAATCACCGCCGCAAAACTGACCCAAATCAATGCTTGTTTTATACGTGATTTTTACAACGAAAAGAATAAGACCGACCCCATAATTCTAGGACTATTTCTTGACTTGTTTAATTTTTTGGTGGCAAAAATTTTGCCGTATTATTAATTTTACGAAACACAAAAACTATTTTTAGAATCTATTATAGATAAAGCTTAGATGATGACTGATATAGATTCAGCACCAAATTTCAATCCATTTCCGGTTCAAAAATCTTCATTTTCTTTGAAACATATATTTCGTAAGATTGATTAATATATAAATAAAGCTTAGACGATAAGTGATTTGGATTCAATTTTGAATTCTAGAAGAGCTAGGGAAGATCACTAAGGATTTCCATTTCTGGTTTTTTTTCCACTTTCGGCCCAAAAAATTTCCTTAAAACCCTATTCGTCAGAATTGGCTATAGATAGAGCTTGAATAATGACTAATATATACGGATTCAGTATTGTTACGAGGTATCCTGTTGTACTCGCGGGTGTACTCTCAGGATACAAAATTGAGTCCAAATTTCTAGATAAATAACTATTTTATTAAAAAGTACCACTAGCCCATTGGTTAGCGCGCTGGAGTTGCACTCGGTAGGCCCGGGTTCGATTCCAGCCACTGCCATAACTGCCGCCGTGTTCACGCGGAGTACGATCACGTTAAACATGTGGGTCCGTAAGTCCTTCCGAGAGGTTGGTGGTAGGGGAAGGAGGGTACGGTCCCTGTGGATGCCTCCCCCACTGGGTTCCGGTCTAAATTGGGTGGCACTTCCCGGCTGTCCAAACAGTTACCTTACACCTTTCTGGTAGGTCGGACGGTCTGGGTCTCAACAACAACAACTAAGCGTACACAGAAACTTTGTATAGCTCGATAACTATCTTACAATATCACTAAACAACCGTCAGTTACAATAAAACAGCCATTGAATGTCCACTAATTTACTAATCTACAGATTCTGTTGGCGAAACACTGACGTATTTCACAATTAACTTTGACTCGTGTCATATCAACTCTATCTAAATGACCAATGGCTTCATTATACGCATTCTCTTCATAGAAATTTCTAGAAAGTGCTCGTATTTCCTAAACTAATGAAAATTTCTAGAATGGTCCACCTGATTCAGAAACTCACTAAAAGTCGCCAAGTTGGCGCTATTTCGCCAGATATGGCACCAATGACACGAAAATATTACCGAGTTCCGGCAACTATATTTTACTTGACAGCAATGGTTGCCTGTAAAAGTGTTTTCTCCTTGCGGGTATTAAAAGCAAAGCACTGTGAAGCATTTTACATATTCTTAACCGTATCAAATTTTAGACGAAGTTGGGGATTTCACTAAGTTTTTCCACTACCCGTTTTCCCACTTTCGGTGCCTGAGTTGTCATATAGGATTAAAAAATGTTCAATTTCCTTGCAACATCTGTTTCTAAAGATTGGATATAGATGGAGCTTAGATTATGACTGCTATAGATTCAGCATAGAATTTCAAAGGCGGTAAAATAATTCACTTAGGATTTCCACATTCTCATCTGAAAGTCACTTCTGGTTTTTACGAAAACTCGTATGATTGTGTAAAAAAGTATGAAAATGTTTAATACTTCCATTGAAAATTAAGTTTAAGCAACACTTGCTATTATACACAAGCTCTTTCAAAAATGTTTTTTGTTTAGTTTTGTAATTTGCACCCACAAAGACAAAAGGATACATAGAAGAATGGCATCATTATCCCAGTTATTACCACTATTATGCCTGATTTTCAGTCTGATAAAAAATATTCTTTATTACTACCTTTCCGTCTGCTAAATACAAACTTCAAAGCTCGCATCCAGTTTTGATTAAATGGAAGGAAACAAACAATTCTCATTCAGAATCCAGATTCTGCTACTTTATAACCTACCTTTCACAAAGAGCGAATTCAACTGCTATAATAGAAACGTCTAGAAGTGGATTCATAATAATACAAGAAAGTAGCATATCCCAGTCAGTAGCTAAAGTTTTAAGAAAGAGCTTCCCTGATTCAGGATAAACTGAAATCATTTATTTCAATGAAAACTTTTGGGAATACAACTGTTGATATATAATTCCAAAATGAAACTGTTTAATTTTTATCTTCAGTGTATATACAAGAGTTCGCACAAAACTCTAACTCTCCAGATTTACAAACTTTGTGCCTTAATAACATTTCGTAGAGAGCAAATCTCGTTCAAATTCACAATTCAAGATTTCCCAGAGGATGGCATAAATTATCTCGTTAACTAATGAAGTCTGAAGAAGATTAACAATTCATATTCTACCAACAAGTTTAGAGAAAAGTTTTTAATTGATTATAAGAATGCTGGAATAGATGTTGATGTGAAATAATATAATATACTAGGAATTTCCCGGGCTTTCGACATGGATAATAGTCATTTAATGTGACGCTTACATGCTTAATAAAAGTTATTTTCTGGGTATGAAAAAACCTTTCAGATTTAAACATAAAAATGTCGCACAATATACAATTCTGTTAATATATTAAGTAGGAATATTATGCTAATATATATTAAATATTAATATATGTTACATTAAACATAATTTCCACACTTGACAAAATGATTTGGTTGTTTAACTTTGAGATTGGCAACTAAAGGATATAAAGTTGCGATTTTATTATTTCTGGTTCGTAAATAGCTTAAATATGATTTCTACGCGATAAAATTATTTAATTTCTGTAAAATGATATTTAACAATTAGAAAAATTGCATCGCATTATATTTATAAAGTTATTTATTTTTTCTAGTTTTAGTTGATGACAGCAAAACGATATCAAGTTATGACTTTGAAAAGCAAAGTGGTGCAGGTTTTAGAAAGTCCGTTTGTATTTTCTTGTATTTTGAATTTTCAAAATTTTCAATTTTTTTTGTTGAATCTGGAAGTTGAAGCGAATCGAATAAAACCAAAACCGAGTTTGTGAATCGAGTACAAGCCCTCAATCATTTTGAAGTAAATAAGAAAAGAAATAATGAAATAAAAAATAAAACGTGCATATTTCGGTTATAATAAATAAATAAATCTAAAAGTAAATAAATACATATTAACGAATTGTCCAACGGATTAAATTCAAAAATCGCTAGAAAGAGCGTATATTCTTCGATCTTTTAGATGGCGTCAAACTGGAAAATCTGGGATAACAGTTTCGATCGCTAAGAAACCGATTTGTGTGGAATTTGCTCAATAATGGAATGAATTTGTGTGTAATTTGCTTGATGTTTCAACAAAAAATAACTAAAAAACTAATTCAAATTTAAAAAAAACTTGACGAGGTCTATCGTACAGGGAATTCTGATAACTAAGTGCTGAATTTCGTGACTATCCGAAACTTGGATTTTCCGCAACGGAAGACACAGACAGACAGACATCTTCTTTTATTATGTAAACAGTATGGAATAATTTTATTTTTAGATCAGTGGAAAACGAGGTCTGGGGTTCGTTGATGGGCCGTTGAGTTAGCAAAAGAATATGTAATTCTAAAGTCAGTTAGTGAACAAACAAAATGTATAGAACAAAACTTTGGACGAAATCAATAATGAACTAGATCACAACATTAAATGCAACAATAATAAAGTGAAGTAAGAAGATATACATTTCTGAAATCTTCGAATTTCTTTCTTCAGTGCAATTGCGATTAGAAATGCAGTCGCTATCATTGTTGAATGACTAATCACCGACTACCGCTTTGTTGTATTTAAAAAGGCATCTGATTATTTTCATATCTAAACAGATTTTAATTATCGCAAATCCTCTTGACATATGAATATTGAAAGTCTTAAACAGAGTCAAGATTAACTTTTTCTAGTAAATCATTACTTATATAAATATCAATGGAACAGAAATGGTGTGCATAAAGAATTACTTATTTCATGAAATACACCTATAACCTTTTATTCTGTGAATAAATTCAATAAACGTGACTAGACAAAACGATTTCTTACGTTCAGTTTTGATTAAATGCAATTAAACAAATGTTTCTCTTCTCATTTCTTCTCATTTATAATTCAAACTATTACTTACTTACCTTTTACAATACATAAACCCACATTTTTTAGCAGAAAGTTCTAAATGAATTTCATAATAATTCAATCGGGTAATTTATATTTAAAAGAACGCATTAAAAATTATCTTCTGTTCAAGCTAAACTGAAACCATATATTTGATTGAAAACTTCTGGGAATAGAACTGTTTATATATAATTCCAAAGTGAAACTGTTTCGTTTTATGTTCAACGTATACAAGAGAATTTAAGTGTAATTCTAGTCATCAGATTTGTAAAACTTCTGGTCTTTGAAGAGAGCAAATCTCTTTCAAATTCACAATTCAAGATTTCTCAAGAGATAGTCTAAATTATATGTTTAGGTATTGAAAGGAGAATTACAAAACATATTATACAAATAAGAGTTTGCAGATATGCGGTTCCATTTGATTCCAAAACATGAATCAATACCTGAATGGAATGCATATTAAAATAAATAATAAAATAAATAATGTTTATTCATGCTCTTACCTGCATAATAGTTGCGAAAGGGAAAGCAGAAAATCAATTTTAATAGCACACTAAATTGAACCAAATTCATGGTTTAAGAAAGAGAAATGAGGGTGTAGGCAGATGAAAGAGTTTGGACAATTTTGCATAATATCTATTTTAAATAATGATAAAATTAATAGTATTATTTCGAATTGAATCGACCTATACTATCATTTTCGTTCCACAATATATCGATTTAAAAATAATGATAAACTTTATATTATTGTTTGAATTGAATCGGCCTATACTCTCATTGTCGTTCAATAATTTTGCATAATATCAATTTTAGATAATGATAAAATTAATAGTATTATTTCGATTTAAATCGACCCATACTATCATTTTCGTTCCACAATCATCAATTTAAAATAATGATAAAATTTATATTATTGTTTGAATTGAATCGGCCTACACTCTCATTGTCGTTCAACAATTTTGCATAATATCAATTTTAGATAATGATAAAATGAATAGTATTATTTCGAATTGAATCGACCTATACTAACATTTTCGTTCCACAATATATCAATTTAAAATAATGATAAACTTTATATTATCGTTTTGAATTGAATCGGCCTATACTCTCATTGTCGTTCAACAATTTTGCATAATATCAATTTTAGATAATGATAAAATGCATAGTATTGTTTTAAATTGAATCGGCCTACACTCTCAATTCCGTTCAACAATATATCAATTTAAGAGAATGAAAAATTTTATATTATTGTTTTGAATTGAATCGACCTACACTCTCATTTCTGTTCAACAGTTTTGCATAATATCAATTTTAGATAATGATAAAATGCATAGTATTGTTTTGAATTGAATCGTCCGCACTCTAATTTCCGTTCAACAATATAACAATTTTAGATAATGATAAACTTTATATTATTGTTTTGAATTGAATCGGCCTACACTATCATTTCCGTTCAACAATATAACTATTTTAGATAATGATAAACTTTATATTATTGTTTTGAATTGAATCGGCCTACACTATCATTTCCGTTCAACAATTTTACATAATATCAATTTTAGATAATGATAAAATTTATAGCATTGCTTTGAATTGAACCGGCTTACACACTTATTTCCTTTCACAATTTTGCACAATATCAATTCTGTATACTGATACGATTTATATACTACTATTGTTATGAAATAAATCCACCTACACTATGAATTTGATTTAATTTCGTGTGTGATTAAAATTTATTTCTAATTTTACGTGCGCCATTGTTGTGTAGCAGAGGACATTAAATTATTTTTTCTCCTAATTTATATTTTACTTCTTAGTTTTCATTTTTCTGTATAATATGCGCTCAATCCTATGTACTATTATACATGGATCGACGCATTAGAACCAAGAGAACATTTCATTGGAGCAAAAACATAGTCATGATGTGCATAATTGGCGTAAGGACAAAATGCAATGACGTGAAAATTTGATGGATTAGAATTTATAGTAAGATAAAATTGTGTACCGAGTTTAAGCTCTCTACGTGATGTAAGAGCCGAGCCCGTGAAAGATGTTGTTCAAGGAATCGACAAACAGCGTACACGTGAAATTAATAAAAGGTGTAAGAATGAAATAATTTCACACAAACAAATTCAATTATTTCACATAAATACAAGTATTCTAGTCTTTAAAGTAGAGAGGAATTAGCAGAGTTTTAAAGCATCCATCGTCTTTCAACATGTCCAATTAGGTCCTTGTCGAAAATATCTATCCCACTCAAATTGACCTTTAGACTTATTTTCCTCCCAAAAGTTTTATTATCTTATTACTTTTAATTCTAAGAGAAATCGAAAACCTTAACTGGAAATAAATATCCTTAGGGAACACTCTACTGCATCGGAAATTATATGCTGAATCCATATCACTCATTATCTAAGCTCTGTCTAAGATAGATAGACGTCTCAAGTAAATTTTATGAAACAGAAGTGAGCATCTACATAAATAAAATTAAAAATCTGTCTGTATATGTGTTTGTAAATGCGTTTGAAAGATCTCCATAAAATAGTCCTACTTAAAATTTAGTCCATGTTTTGAGTTTCTAGGATCAGGGATTATCGAGTTATTGGTACAAAACGAACCTCCCATAGACATAGCATTATGTAAAAATTAGAGAGTAGAGAGTGCAGAGTTAGTTCACTTTAACAATAGGAAATTACAATTCCGTCTTAGTAGTTCAGGACTGGTCAGTACGAAAATCCGTGGTTTGATTCCCGGTTGGTGCAGGAAGGTTCTTTGCCAGATTTTACACAGATTTGCCATAACTGAAAATGAGAAAAGCACAAATGTAAAGTCAAGTTTCAGTTTCACTTGAACACACTGAAAATATTTCTTAATAATTCTCAATTAAAATGGTTACATCCTGCTACTTATTAATCCTTTAGAAACGAGCAGAAACATCTAAAATCGGTTTCACAACATTTTAAACAAGTAGCAAGCTCAGATTACAGCCGAAGTATCGGAAAGGCCTTCCTTTTCAAATTACACCGAAACAATTTATTTCATTGAAATCTTTGGGGAATACAACTGTTGATATATAATACTAAAATGAAACTGTTTAATTTTTATCTGCAGCATATACAGGAGTTTATATGGAACTCGGCTCTCCAGATTTAAAATCTTCGAGCCTTCATAACGTTACGAGAGGATAGAAAATCCCTTTCAAATTCACAATTCAAGATTTCCCCAGGGATAACTCAAATTACCTGTTTAACTAATGAAAGCTAAAGAAGATAAACAATTCATATTCTATAAACAATTTGTAGATGAAAATATTTCTAATTTATTAGAGGAATTCTAAAATATTGCGATAGAATAATTCACAATTTAATTCACTTTCCTTTTTCAATGAAATGGATTATTAAAATAATTTAATCAACTACATAAAGTTATTCATTATTATTATTTCCATTATTTTTATTACTGGATTCATTGTTCTACTCTTATCCGTATAATCACCATATATAATTTTTTTTAGCTTCTTTTTGTCTTTCTAGATCCTCCAAAAATCCCCCTCGGTGACCTAGAAGGCTGAATCTTTGCACATTTATATTATTAAATACGGTACAAAACCTAACGGAGCCAGATTTTCGATTTACTCTCCTGGGAGTGGAGAAAACGGAGATTTTAAAAGTTTTTCAATACCCTCAAGAAGGCCCTCCGTTCACCTTGAAAGCTGAATATATGGACACACAATATTGAAATATGGTGTTAATTTTATTTTAAGCATAACTGTATGAATAGTTATTGCATTCATCAACTCCTCAATTTTATTTCTGCACATTTCTATTTACATCTCTGAAAAGAAAACATTAGGAAGGGCAGTGAAAACACGATTAAGTTAGTTTAATTATATTTATTCATTACGATCCTTATTAACTAGTGTCAATTTTAACAGATTTACTTAGGAGAAGTACATCAAGTGCTTCATTATTACAATGTTATGTAATAATATGTGTAATACCAGGTAATAGCAGCCCAGCAAGATTAAGTTTATTGAAACCTGCTCAACATCTGAGTAATATATATAAAGTTGGAACTAATATTTCAGATTCTGAAGGATCATTAGCACTTCATCTTTTCTCGTGGCTCACAGAGTTGCACAATTGTTACGGAGCTTATCCCCGTACTGAGCTTTTCGAAAGTTTCGGAATTTTTTTTAACTACGAATATTTTCAAGCTCTCATTTCGAGAGAAACATTTCAGGACTATCACATCGTCAGTTCTTGTTCGTTTTTAGTCTCTCTTAATGAAAAAAAAATCTCCTATATATCTCAGTATGATACAAATGACTTTGAGCGAGACTTCCACTTTCTATGATTAACTGTCCAGTATCATCTTTGTTGACCCGGACTTATGACCCACTTAGGTCAGTCAAACTTCCACCATCGTGATGTAAAGTCTGGTGCGAACCACATCCTTGCTAGAGGCTTGATGCTCAAGGTGACACAGTTTAATTATTGAATTTATGGTCTCAAAATACTCTTTGAATTTAATGTAATGTTGGCGTCCGTTAGTCTGACCTCATTGTTTTCTTTCGATTATATCAATGGCGTCCGCTGACTATCACCTTATTATACACTATTCTTTACTCACAGAACTACTGTACAGAACCTAACGCAACCGATATATTATACCGACTTTTCAATTCTCCTCCTGGAGTGTACAAAAGACGGGAGGGGGATTAAAAACAGCCCAAAGTCCGCAATGGGGACATAAAAAGCTGAAATTCGATAATGGGGCAAAACCTAACTGAGCCATATTTTAATTGAAACAATTATTTTAGACACTAATCATCATGCATTGTTAAACAAAATAAACTTATTAAATAGTTGCAGCCCAAATGTTTTAACATTGTTGAGATCCCTAGCTTGATAGGCTTAAATACTAGTGTGATAGGTAACAAAATTAGGGTTCATAATAAAAAATTGAACAAATTTAACTGCAACTATTACTCAGTACTAACTATAACAATTGCTCAATGCTAACTACAACTATAGCTCAACGCTAATTATAACTACTGCTTGATATCTAAAACTGAACCATAATTTAAACCGTAAACCATTCTTTGGATTTTTGTGTATGTCTAAATTGAGGTTCAACCTCTTCTCAGCCGTAAATTTAGCTACCTGGTGTCAAAATTTTATAATTTTTGGACCTGGACAAATTTTATAAGCTTTGACCGAAAAGCCTAAATTTATGCAGTTTAAATTGATCAAACACAAAATTTAATTTTGTGCTTAATGCAATACCGCCTAATGCAAAATTTATTCGAGGAACAATTTTATTAGGCAAGTTCAACTGGCGTATCGTGCAGTGGAGAAATTTTTGGGATCTATAAAACCAAAGCGAGGTTAAAAAACAAAATTTACAGCCAAAATTAGTTTCAGTGTTATATCTACAATCAGTACTTGGTACTTAATTGAATCATACTGTAAATCCTAATTCAGCCATTCTTAGTTATTATTTAATTAAAATAAATCCAAATCATGAGTATAGCATCATATTATGATTATAATATTTTGCATATTTAAAATTGACAAAAATATAAAGCAATCATCATCTAAAATCTATTTCGCAATATAATTTCAATCCTGAAAATACTGTTATTTTTATTATTTTTATTTTTTCTATTATTTTATTATTTATTGAATATAGATTTATATTTCTGTTAGTAGAATTTTAGTGATATAATTTAATCATTAGCATATATGATACGTTGATAGTAAGTATTTACCAGCATTTGTTTCACCTTTTCCGAAACTGAAATTAGCAATTTATCATCAGAATTAAAGATCACGGCAACCTTTAGCATTTTTTTTTCTTCTTTATCTTTAGATCAAACTTGACTTTCTTTAAATATTCAAAATGTTAGATTTAAAAAAATGAAAAAATTTAAACTTCACCCAAAAAGAAAAAACGAAGCTTGTAAAACTTATACAGCTTTAAGCAAAACCTTCAATTAAATATCCCCCTTCACCCGACGTCCCCACTTTTGAAATCAAATTCACCTTTAAGTCCATTCAAAGTTTCTCCGCCATTTTCCCATTGAAAGTCAATTCTTCAATTAAAATTGCGATTTTTCTCCCCTTTTTTAAATGTCTCTCTATTTTTTTTTAAAGAGATTGCCTCGTTATTTTTTTTATATCGGCATATTTGTTACGATAAAATTATATCGCCCGTTTCTTATCACCCTGAATTTTTCTTCACTTTAAAACCTTTTTCTACGTCACGACGATTAATTTTTATTTCTTCGGGATTTTACGAGGAACGTCATAAATTTCGTTTTGTTCAGCGGTGGCGTTTTTTAAAGGGGGACATCTTTCCCTAATTTTTCAGTCCTGCACTCTCTCCTTAACGTGTTCTTTAACGTTCCTTAGAATTTTTCCGCGATTTATTTTATTTGAAATTGAAATTACTTAGAATGTTACATGGAGCTCTTTTTTTCTCCATTTTATTGGTCTAGTATTTTATACAAAGGTGAAATAATATAAATTCTTCAGATACCCTTTTCTTGGTTATATTGCAATAAATCTTTTGGAAAAGAAATCTTAAATCTTATCCGGAAGAGAAAAAAGGATGGATTCTTACCAGAAATTATAGGTTTTAATTCCTCCTGATAAAATTTTTTGAGTGTAATCTTTTGTATTTCAAATAACTTCAAAAAAATATCAAAAAAATGTCTGAGACAGAAACCTACTACCATTTGGATTTAATTTTGATTTTCCATTCTTTATATTTCCATTAACGTTTTTCTAATGATTATACTAATTTAAATTAATAGATTTTAATTCGCATTAAATATTGTAGAACCCCTCTCAAATATAGGAAAATTGCTAAGTGAATAGCAAAAGCAACATACCAGTATTTGAACGGAATACTAATTTGCCTATTTTTAAACCTCTCATTATAAAATTTTATTAAGCCGAAAACTGTGATATTGAAATACATGAAGTAAAAACTCTTCAAAATTAACGAAAAATGTAATTCCAAAACTTATGTTTAAAATTCCCCAAATGTTTATATTTAGAAACTGCATATAAAATATTTGTGAAGTGAAGGATATGTTACAGAAAACTTTTTTTTTATTTACTTTGCAATTTTTTTCTCGAATTAAAATAAATAGTTTGAAACATATTTATTACTCTTAAAGTCATCGAAGTACATATTTTTAAACATAAATGTATACAATCTATAAATTTCTCATCGGAATGGAGCTGAAAATCTCCTGAGATAAATTAAGAATAGAGGATCAAAGCATCTGCTATTAACTGTTAAAAAAATGCTGTCGCAAAAGCACGAAACTTTCATCTTATATCATCTTATAGGTTTTATGAAGCGTAAAATAACACTCAAAGCTTGCCTCCATGCGTTGCAAAATAAAAGTGATGGGAAAGAATTCAATACGCAAACTGTAGCCAGTTGAGTACATCATTTTTTCGCTAAAAGAGCTAAAATATTCAAGGTTTTGTTCCTTTTGCTTTGACTGTAGCACAACAGACATACTAAAATAAAGAAACTAAATGATATCCCAAATGTGCACAACAGTACAGAAAAAGTAAAATTTGGATATAATACTTGCTTATTACCTTTGACATAGGGTCAATCATTTTGATAATTGTAGGCAAACAAATTTATAACCTTATGTTTCCATCAAAAAGTCATCTTAAGCATCTATTTCTCAGTATATACTATAGATAGAGCCTATACAGATGAATAATATTGATTCAGCATCGAATTTCAAAAAAGGTAGCAAATATTCTTAACATCATTTAATATTTCATTAATAATTCTTAATTTAATCAATACAAACAAATTAATTGTTAAAAAGTAGTAATATTCTATATAGGTATTTAAAATGTTACGTCTATTTGGATAGATAAATATTTCAAATGAACTATACCTTGAACTACATAAAAACTCATGTCTAATACTTCATAACTTATTCACACCTAAACTGAACTACAATTTCTACTTGTGCCGAAGGTCTAAAGGCAACTATAATGAAAAATAATTCGTGCAAAAAGTATTAATTTTTCTAGAAAACCAATATCATCTGAATAAAAACAGTATGCTCATTTCATAAAATATTCCTAAAACATCCATAGAAAATTTTATTCTGCGAATATTTTATTATACGAAATTTTATTGAATAAAGCATGTGGTTTCAACTCTTGTTTTTGTGACACATTTTTATTCATATAATCTGAAAATTTAAATTATTTATCAAGTTGTGATATGAATAATTTCTTAATTTCTTAAAATTTTAATACTTATTTTCATAAATTAAATGAAAGTAAATACACATAATCTTCACAAAATTTAATAATTCAAAAATAATTCATAATTTAATTATTTCATAATTATTTCATAATTAAATTAATAGTGTGAAAATACTAATATTCTAAACAACTATAATTTAAAATTTTAAGTTTATTAAAGATAGAACAATCTCTTTACTTAAATATAAGCAGTGGCGCCATTTATAAGGGGGTAGAGAGTTTGCTGTCCACCAAGGATTTCCAAATTATTATATTTTTTATATAATTTTCTTTTCCGAACCATATTTTTATCATTAGATCAATAGTCGATTGATTTTTGCCTCCTAATAAATGCTTTTACCCTCTCCCTCCCAAGAAATTTCATGGAATCGCGTTTCTGATTATACACTGAAAAACATGAAAACTGAAGATGACTGTAAACATATAGATATATGAATACATATTCACACCGAATCTATACTACAATATTCAACTCATGCCGAAGGACTAGTAGACTGTAATAAAAAATGTGACCTTTACCCTTTCTTTGACTCCCAAATTTATCTGACTGCTGGTTTCACTGCAAAGCAAACTAAGTTTCGCTACTGTACCTTGATAGCTAAGAAGGAAAATACCTTTCAAGGATGATATCAAACAGGAAAGTCCCTTCAAGAAAGACATCAAACGAGTTTTCAGCAAATATATCAAACAGGATAGACATAAATCGAATGCAAACGTATTTGAATGGCCTCACTTCGTTGTAACGTCCGTCTGTAAAAATTTCGATTTGCCTTCAAGACTTTTGGCATTTTTGTGTGTTATGAATATGCCTGATCATATGAAAATTAATTTTTCTAACTTTGAAAAATGAGAATGGGATAGCCAAGTAATTAATGCACTTGGACGACCCGAGTTCAAGTCCAGGGGCTGACCAAACGATCCCCGTTTCTACGCTGAATACGGGCACTTTAAATTTTTGGGTTTGAAAGTCCTTCCGAGAGGTTGGTTGTACGGGAAGGGTCGTACGTTCCATATGGATGTCATCCCCACTAGGTACCCGTCCTGAATATTCTAGTAGATGGATATTTACGACTGGGACCTTTAAGATATCGATGGTTTCAGTCTATATTGGATGGATAAAGGACGCAATGTGGTCAGCTCCCTATGGTGCACCGGGGCAACGTTGAATGACTGCAAAAATTGTTTACACTTCGGCCGCCATTGACGAATGTTATAATTCAAACTGCCTGGCTATTTTGAAAAAAAAAAGGTAAAAAACTTTTGCAAAAACGAATTCGGTGTTATAGAATTTTATTTAACTGTTAATTATAATTTGGCTCGCACATGTAAAAATTTTTGTTATACTTATTTTAAACTTTACGCCAATACATTGTAATCTCAAGATCTCAAGGACGGGATTAAAGAAGTGCCCAGGAGAGGATATGGTTCTCCCTTTAAACTTCTAACGAAGAGAAAAGTTATGGGAAAAGGTGGATTCATAAAAGGATAGTTTTTAAATCGAAGTTGTGCTTGGAGAGGGGGCGACGACCGAAATTGTGGCCTCATCCAAGTTTTCAGAAAAGATGAAACTGGGTCCCAGGCAAGTTTCCAGTAGAAATAGAGAAAGGTAAGTTGAGAAAAGGGGTGCCCCGAAGGGCGCAGGGCCTTGAGTTTGAGTAACACTATACGAATAGGGGGGGGGGGGCTTAACTATTCGTGAGTTTCGAACAGCAAGGGAGGAGTACAGATATGGTTAGAAGTCAAAACTGAAAGAGGAGAGCAGTTATAAAACTATGCTAAACGGTTCCACTTTGTGCGGAGGTAAATATCCCATACTTCACACCCAGGTAACGACCGACGGCGCTTCCGCGTTCTCGCGTTCCTTGGTTGATACAGTGGGATACTTCCAAGAGTGGAAATATATTGCAATGAGAATTTTGTCTAACTGGTGGAGGAAATCATCAGCGGAATCTTGAACGCCCATGGTTCGCCTCCCACATCCCACTGGTATACTCAAATGACTTTTCGACCTCCTGCGTACGCAGATACCTAACCAAAGCTGTAAGGTTGAGATTTTGTCTATGTTTATTCCTGTGGAAGTTAAACAATGGCTAGAGTCATTTCTATTCTAAAGTTTTTGCTAGTATGCTACTGAATCTTTGCTTATATGCTTTAATTACTGTTTAAAGTCACTGTTCGAAGTTTTTAGTTTTTGTTAGAGATTATTTCTTTTTTGTTGATATTGTAAGGCTTTAAAATTCATAACTTTTTAACTAATTCGAATTTAAAAAAATATCGTTGAAGTGCATTTGGACGGAGAGCTGAAGTACTTGATTATCAAATTTAGCCGTTGTCCGAAGCCTCAATTTCCCACTACAGACAACATACACACACAGACAGACATACAGAAACACAAGCATATTCTTTTATTGTGTATGATTTAATATAGGGCCCTCTCCCCTTCCGCATAATATTTATTGTATGGTTGCTCTGCTTTTGCCAATGAACACAAAGCAAAAGTCACGAAAATCCATTGTATGCATAGGACTAGAAATATATGCAACCTTTTACACATATTTAATATTCAAAACAATAACTAAATTTTATTTTCTTTACATTTTTATTTATTCAAAGTCATGGAAGCATTTAAATTTAATTTACCAATTAGTACACACCGTCTCTGAGGGTTTTATATGTATTCGAAGGGAAATTCGTTACCATTTTATCTCTAATTGTTCACGCCTTAAAGACAGTCTAAACCATAAAAAAAAAGGAATTAACTTAAGCAAATATTTGATCTGCGTAGTGTTCGAAAAGTGATCTCAAGCCATCTTGGTACAGGGTCTATTATCTTAGATAATTCAGTAAAAAATGGCGGATAAATTACTGCTAATAAAATGAGAAAATAGATTTTTGCGTGAAAGAGAGTGCTTGATAATCATACAAGGCAATTCTTTCGGCAGAAAATAAACGACTTATTACATTCCATTAATAAAATTGCTGCCATACATTTAAAAGATTATCTGGCAATTTCTATTACTATATCAATGTTTTTTAAATCAATAGACTTCATTGGCATTATATAAATATTGAAAATCTAAAAGAGTTGTTATTAAATTATTCTAGCTAATTAATATTTGAATAGACAGAGAGTGACTAAAATAAGATGTACTTAAAGAACAGTTTGCTCCATGAAATGCACCTTAAAAACACTTTAAAAAATTATATTCTATGAATAAGTGGAGTTTTTAACAAATGTTTTGTGTCAAATTAAGATTGAAAATGAATTTCAGTCAATCTAATTTATCCATCTGGGAGTGAATATTTTTGTAATTATGAAAGTCTTGAGTTGCAGTATTTCAAATGTATAAGCATTTTTATATAAGTAAAAACAGTAAACTGTGTGTGTGTACTAATTCCCCCGTTGTGAAGGGACGCCTACGCACCACGCCTACAAGACCCTCCAGGGTGTTCCGCGGCGAAGGGGGGAGATTTGCAGCTTCAATTTTATAGAGGCCCCCGAAGGGTGGAAGTCTGACTTGGCCTTTCATGACAACATTCATGCCCGCTGGCGGAATTGGAACCCACAACCCGGCAATCCAGCGGTCAGACGGAAATGCATGCCCCTGACCCCTCGACCACCGGATCGGCGTCAGGAGCATGCGTTAACTGTGAAAATGCAAATAAAAAATTATATGAACTTATTGATAAATACTTTTAACATTCTAAATTCATTGAATTCATATGCTTTAGAGGGATAGAATATTGTACCACTCTAATGAAATATGTTAATAAATTTACCACTCAATCCAGTCCATTAATAATTTGCTGTAATTATAACAATGATTCGAACAACTGTCAAGTGACAAGCTAACGCAACAATAACTAAAGAATTTTTTGACAACTCTGTCATCTTTAACATTTATTAGAAAATCTGAATAAACCATTTACTATACAACTGATTTAATATGCAATACAAAATGCATACTCTGTTGCAAAATCAAGAAAAAAAAACACGACTCACTCCGAAAAAATATTCCATTGCTATGAAACTTCATCTGCTAAAAGTATGAAAAATGAAGGAATTGTTACATTTTCCTTGAAAAGAACTTTTTATAACAGGGCAGTAGAAACATAGTGGTCACATGTTAATACATGATAAATCCTCTGACGCCAATACAAGCAGATATATAGTGTGTCGGAGAAGGATTCCGCTCGACACGGTTGACCAAGGAAATCTAACTTTCTCAATTTTTATCACCCAGGTTCGAAACACACCTCCCGTCGGTGAGAAAAACTCACCGATGACCTGCATCCCCAAAGAATCCAAAATCAAACAAAATCCTTACCTCGAAGACGTCATCATCCTCCGCTGAAAACACATTACACAATTTCAAGAAACACAGAATACTCAGAATAAACACACTTAATTTACTTTAATTCTCTTCTTTATTTAAAAGCCAAAATATATGGAGTTAACACATTTACAAAATAGCTGAATCTATATCAGCTCCCAAACTTCCACTGGACCGAAAGTTACCAATTTACCATCGGCTCTTAGCCGGAACAATTACTCAATTACACAAATTTATAAAGAACAATTTACTTCCAAAAATACTCTATTAAATTAAATATTGGTATGGCCAACAGAGAGACACAGCACTCGAGAGGAATTAACGGGTAATTAAATTATAATAAGTTACTTTGGATTTTAAACAGGTAATAAGGAATTTATCAGAGACGCATTATAGATTTCTCCAGTATGTTAGCTCGGCGTTCTTAAAGTCCGGATCCAGAGATCTCACAAAGTCTTACCTCCATCACATCACTGAGGAGGCGAAATAGGCATCAGCCACGATCACCCACGGGGAGAGTTCATTCTCCGTACCGCAAAGGCACGACAGCACGCTCGAGTACAGAAAGGATTCCAGCATCGGCCCGTGCTGGGCCAGACATCATTCGGCGTTTCCCACATCGTCAGGATTCGATACCAAGGACTCGCGGGATCACGGTCGGCCAGTCTTTCCATCTGGCAGTCGTTGTCCAGGCTACACTCTCCAACTAACAGCTACGGCAGTTCAACTTGAGAGTTGAACCCCGAGCTCGGCGTGGGTTCGTTCTAGATGTTATTTTGGGAGAGTGCGCGCCGAAGAATCTTTTCATCCTCTTTTTATGCGTCAAGGGCCGATTCAGGGCCCAGCTTCACTCGGACCTCCGAGAAGCACAATTCTACCGCTCCACCAATCCAAAACTTCGCTCATTCAAAAAATTCCCAGGGTCGCTCATCAACGGACATTTTCTTCTGCAGGGCACATGCATTTAAATATGAAACTTTGCACAATATTGCGTCGCCAGACAGGCGGCGAGAACATAAACTTCCGTCTCTGCAGGCGAAAAATCATGACCTCGAAAAAACGGTCGTTAATTCCACGAGTGAGTACGATATTATATTAAAGAAATGGCTACATTTACTGAACAGAATTAAGTGCATTTAAATTGATATATATATATACACACGACAAGAGGGTTCCTGATTCAGAATTAGTATAAATATAAATATATAAAAATTACAGAAGTTTAAAAATGATGCAGATTTCACAATTTTACACACAAAGTGACGCGAGATTAAGAATCTCGTCACGACAGGTGCGAGATGAAGTCATATAACAGCCCAATGTTGCCCTGTGACAAATATTGCCAGATATTCTGAAATTATTAGCGAAGTTCGCTCGCATTAAGTGATGGCTACAAATGTCGTTCCAGCATATCGTCTAAATGTTGGATTGCCGAGAGGTCTGGAGACCTGGCTGGCTATTAGAGGGTATGTCGACCCGTATGAAGAAGGGCATTATCATGTTGATAAACTAACCTCTGGAATGAGTGAGAGTATATGCAATACAAATGGCTGCAAATTGTTTTCAATATGCAGATGCACTGAATAAGTGCCATGCAACAAAACTTGAGGAGATTGACTTTGTTTCTTTCTTTCTACCCAGACCATCTGAAATATCCGAAGGTGTAAGGTATCTGTTTAGACTGCCGGGAAAATGTCATCTAATTTAGACCGGAACCCAACAGGGTGATAACTACAGGACCCGTACCATATATCCCCCATACTTCATGACCTCTCAAGACTTACAAACTTGCAGATTTATCGTGCCTATAGTCCTCCAAGACACAAGGATAGATTTAGGCGGTATCTAAGATTGAACAAGAGACTACTGATGCGTGCGTTCCTCCCGGGAGGAGAGTGGTTGTCAAGGGAAATGGACCCCAGGCTATAACCCAGGAAGTGGTCACAGCGTAGATCTTATAGGTTGTATAAGGTTGTATATATTGTATATAAGGTCTATAGATCGTATAGGTCGTAGTACGTATGTGATTGTCATGTGCTGTCCGACCACTGCGGTCGCATTGAAACATCGGCCAGATCTCCTGCATTCAATGGATGCGATGATCATCTACGCCAAGCAGAAAGCGGGATTCGTCGCTGAAACCTATATGTCTCTAATTGACGTATCTAATTGAAGTCTTTAATTGACACCAACCAGGATTCCAGGTTTCGATACCACTCCAGATTGTGTTGCCTATGTTGAGTGGATTGTGTAGACTCGTTAAGCGGCGTTGTGAATAAAGATCCTTCTCTGCCGAATGGTGTATCTTGATACTACATGATTAATAGAGGAGAAGCTCTTGCTCTGTATTTAAGGGTACAACAGTTTTATTTATTTATTGTTTTTTCAACACTTTGGTGTAAAAGTATATGTACAGAATAATTTGTGGGGGGCAAATTTCAATTGATTTTGTGTTTTATTATTATTTTTGTGTTTAATTTGACTATACAGCATGCTTCAAAAAAAATGTTATGGGATTTATTTCTTTAAATATTGATCATAGACATATACTTCTCAAAATAAGGTGCAAACTTTTATAAGAACAGTGTGGTAACCGGTTATTCGCCATTCTGTGCTACGAAGTACTTTTAAAGTCTTCCTCTCAGCCTTCCACGGCACCCTTCGTTACACGTTAAGAATTAGCGGGTTTTATAGGGTTGACTCACGCTATTCTCACAGGCTCGATGTGTGCACTTTCGACCAAGAGAGGGAGGACCCGAGTTCGATATCCCTGCTCTGCCCAAACTTCCCCAGTGTTCATGCAGAGTACAGGCACGTTAAATATGTGGGTTTGAAAATTCTCCCGAGATGTTGATGGTAGGGGAAAGAGGGTACAGTCCTTGTGGATGTCGTCTCCACTGGGTTAAAATCTAAATTAGATGGCACTGCTCCGGCTCTTGCGTCATTCTCTGCTACAAAGCATATCCCGAAGCATACGTTCTGACCCGAAGATATTTTTGGTCTAATCGTATAGTATCGAGCTTTCGCAGACGAGTGCCTGTGTGTTAATCCCCTCTGGAGACAGTTTTAACTCTGTGAGTGGTATTTCTGGGAAAATACAAAATCTAAATTTTTGCGAGTACCAAGTAGAGAACACTTTCCAATTACTAGAATCTTACTTACGATTTCATTGGTTAAAATTAAAAATTAAAATTCTAAAAACGCAAGAAGATATTAATAAACAGATTTATTGACTTAGGCCACTTTACCATGCTTATTACGAGATTTGCTGTGCGAAAATACTTTATGCATATTTAAAACTTGTCATCTGTATATACAGAGTATGAGCACTCCATTACAAAAGGACATATTTTAACTACGTTAAAACTTTTCTTAATTATACCCAAAGGCACTTTCTCGACGGCAGCACTGAAGCTAATAAAAACGAATTAGTTTAACAAGTAGTAAAACCATTAAATTCAAATTAAGTAAATATGATCTCATTAGTGCTTTCATAAATGTTGAATATATAAGGACAACAACATTCTAAATAATATAAAATTAATTATCAAGATTTTTCTCCTTAACACTAAAATAAAACCACTTTATACCAAGATTTGCAATTTTACCGATGTAATCTTGTTTATTCTGTATAATCCAATCAATACAATATTTTTCTACCCTTCAGTCAAGGATATAATGAACGAGCATAAACAGGAAATTTGGCTGATGCGAAAACCTCAATGAACAATTAACTTGAGCTTCAGTAAAATAAGCGACTATTGAGCAGTTCCATTAGCTCCCTTTCTTTGATACTCGTTAAAATGTCACATAATAGTGACTCTCAATTAATTAATTATTTAACGACCAATTAATTAGGATAGAGGGACTCACAAATGCATCACCATTGCAGTGAAAACTTCACCATCGTCACCATTAAAAATCCATCATAGATTTTATTTTTTCCCCTGGAGAAGGACTTTGAAGGACAACGTGCCTTCAGTCACGCTGAGTTGCAGCATAATTAGAGCTGTACAAGAAATTCGGTTTGAGATAAAACGATCTAATCTTTGATGACTTTCATTATTTGAAAAAGAAAGAATGAAGGAAGGAACAAGATAATAGGAGTGCGCTGCAAGTGAAGAATGATTAATCAGAAAAATTAGTTTCGTCATTCAGTGGTGATTGGTTTCACGCTTAATTCTATGATTACTGGTATATCCTCTTATGTAAGTAGATTTCTTACACGAATTTAAGTATTCTTTATTGAGCAATGCGGGGAATTACAAGATGCTAAGTTTATTTAAAAACCTAATTACATAGTGATTTTGAGTCTCTATGTTTATTAGAACAGTATTCAATCAATGTACTAAGTTCTATTTATGCGAATTTGTTTTTAAATCAGTTTCGGTTGATATTTTAAATCGAGATTATCTGATCAAGAATTCCCTTAAAAATGCACAAGTAGTGATGGAATAAATTGTGCGATATATTCATATGACGCATCGTTTAGAAATGTATCGGTACTATATCAATGTTTGGGAAAAAAGAAAATCTATCTTCAGTTGCAAAGTCCACTTCGACGATAAGAGCTTCAAATTTCATCCCAGTAGCTCAACGGTAAAGCGTTAGCTGGCCAGTTCGGAGCTCCAGGGTTCGATTCCCGTTTGGAGCAGCATGGAATTTTACAACCTTGTAAGTTAGCGCAAAGATGTCGGAGGTCTGAAAGTGACCCCAGAACGACTAGTACGGAATCAGTGGACACTAGAAGATTGAACGCCGAAATCGAGAGGTTTACGACCCCGCAGGATACTAACTTAGATAAAAATAGTTGTAGCAGGATGCTAATCAGGAGGTGGTCAGTCAGATCGTCAGTTGCCCCCCAATCTGACATTAGAGGGTGGATAATGCAGCGTCCACTTCGACGATAAGAGGAGCATGCAATTTCGTCCCAGTAGCTCAACAATAGAGTGTCGGCTGGCCTGTTCGGAGATCCAGGGTTCGATCCCCGGTAGGGGCAGCAAGGCTTTTTACACAGTGGAACTATCCAATATATATTTTGATCCAGGTAAGTAAATATCCAACTCCTGTGTTTTAATATTTTAAAGTAACACAGGATGTCAAGTAAAGTCATGGACTAGACTAATAAATTGAAAAGTATTAGGGTTATCGGATATTTTTATACAGGTGTGTAAGAAAGCATTTTGGCGCTACACCGTAAGGCAACTTTAGGAGGGCTGATTTGGTTTTAAGGGGATAGACAGGAGGAATATTAATTACAAAGTTATAGAGCATTTCAAAGTTAGTACTAAAAATTTTTTTTCCCTCAGCAAAAGTTTCAAAATAATTTCCAAATAGCGATTTTTAACAAATGGCGATTTTATTAATCTGCATGTAACAGTGTAAACGTAGAAACATTATAAAACACGCAAATACGTCTTATTACACGTGTTCAAGCACGCATCACTGCTGAAGATAAACATCTTGATTTTTTTGGATATTATGGTGATATTTTTTTCTTCGGCATTGTCTAATTATTTTTTGTCTTTTTCTTTGGAGGGAGAGTAAGATTGCATACACTGGTGTTCACGGTTTCTTTCCATTATTTAACACTCAACATCTTTGTAATTGGCATTCTCTTTCCTTCCCTGTCTCTAACAGGAAGCGAGATAGACCTCTAATACTTTGGAAAAGAGGATCAGCTTCCTTAAAGTTGTCTCATCATGTAGCCCCATACGGGTTTCCTATACACCTACATAAAATTATACGATAACTCTAATACTTTTTGTACTTTTGGCCCATAACTTTCTTTGGCACCCCATGTACAAAGATTAAATTAAAAAGTAAATGATAATTTTTATTTTAGAAAAATATATGAAAATTATAACATAATTCCAGAATATAATGACTATAATTATAATTGTGAGACTAATATAAATACAGCATGATACGGTCAGGTTTAACAAATGCAAAATTTCCAATAATCTTTAAATATAATAATTTATAAATTGTAGAATTAATATTGAAGTATAAATCTTATTCACAGAAATTCGTCAAATCACTTACATAAAATTGTGAATTACATAAAATCACATATAAAATCACTCATGAAATCACGCCATCAGTTATAGATGCAATTCTTTTAAGATGCCACCATTTTTAGCGTTGAAATATGTTGTCGTATGCTATCAAAGGCTTAAAATATTTCAATATTTAAAACTTTTTCAATTTAGCCCTACTCAACGTTCTAATAGTATGTGCTTGTAATTGTTCTTCACTTTAATATATTTTGTCATACTGCATAGATTCTAATTACATAATAACCTTTAATATTTTAGGGTAAATATCTGACTGATCCTTAAACATGAAATTCCTTGGTGTTTTGAGAAAGCAGTAAAACTAAGAAAGAATATTTCAGGTAAGAAAATACTAATGTATGTGTATCTCCAATTACTTCCAAAATACAGATTTGCTAAATATTGTAACAGCTTAAAATTGTATTAAATACCGACTGATTAAAAGAAGCCTTTTAATTATAGGAAAACTTTTTAAATACGGTATTTTCCCATCTTTTTATTCAATTTAATGTGCAAGACATAGGGTAAATCCAAGACAGATGCCGCATCCTTTTTAAATGAATATTCTGAGGCCCATGATGCACAAACAAGAAACTTATGCAGTCATAATAATTTATTTGCATTTAAAAAACATATGTATTAGGATAAAATAAATTATAAAATGTGCAATAAGCAATTTTAATTTATTTTGTAAACCCCTTCATTGAGGCATCTCTCCCGGATGATCCGGGTGTTACGCCGCACCATAAGGAACACACTCCGCATTTAATATAGGTGAATTTTAATGGACGTACCAAATATTTTTCTTCAAAAAATACGTATATATAAATATAAAAAAGATAGAAACAGTGAAATTGCCAAATCTAGAAAATTGACTAAATTAAAAAAAATGTTTGCTTTTTTATTTTAAACTCGGTTTAAGAATACAACCACAGACATTAATGAACAACGGAATAGGGTGAAAATCGATTTAATAGCATAATTATGAAAATTTTACTTATTTTCAAATAACTCTTGGGTGTATACATTTCTAGGGGGAGAGATGCCGCATCTCACAGCCCCCTGGCCTTGGATTTAAACGTGGCGAAATCACAATAAAACACGCTACACAAAGACTATGCTTCGGTCAAACAAGGAATAAGCTGACATTTCTAGAGTTTTAGCTGTAATGCACAATTTGTGGTACCACAATGAAATATTACATGATAAATTCCGGAACTCTCCTTAGATATTTGGTATTTTCAGGTGGAAAAAGGCACAAGAACACAATATTTTATCAAACACACTTGAAATACTGAATGACACACCGTTAATATTTACTGCATTACCATCTTACTATAAGTTTCAGAACTAGGGGAGGGGGCGCAATCCATACTGGATGGGGCAGCTAACCCGGAATTACACTATTTTAAATTATATTTTGCATTTTGTACCAAGATGAAAAACTATCCGTTTAACTGAATCTAAATCAGTTGACCGCCAAGAAATTTTGAGACGATCACCTGAATTGCAAGAAAAGTGTCATAACTTTCGAAAAACTTTTTTTATCAAAGTACGTTCTATATCAAATTCAAATTATCAAAAGTGTCAATCTAAACCATTCTGAAGGAAACTATGTAATTCACATGTTTCCGTGATTCACAAACGACGTGCAAGTTTGGCAGTTAGTAATTATACACCGAACTATTCAAAATCAGTGGACAGTATGCAGGGCGAGTTTGCATCGATGACTTAATTTCATGCTTCCACTTTAAATTTGTATTAGATACTAAATTTTAGTTGTTTAAATTTTTTTACAAATACATTTTTGGTTCACATGGTTCATCTATTAATATTTCTATTACAATGTAATAAATTTATAGTGGACCACAACATCTGGAAAATATTGTGATAAATTTATAGTGGGTCACGACATATGGAAAATATTGGAAATAGCCTTTGGCCTGCAAAAGTCTACTCAGGCCTGCCCTAAACTAACAAATCCGCAAAGAAATCTGATTCACGATGATGATCGTACTTATATTATCTCAGAATTTTTATACTAAATGTGAAATTTCAGGAACTTTTATATACATCTTTTAAAGTTTTAAGTTATTAATAGAATTTTTTATCATATTATTTTGCATTATAACAAATCGATAATCATTCTTAATACAAAAAATGCGAATTTGCTTTCAAAAATTTCTTAATACGAATATTTTTAATACGAATATTCTTAATACGAATATTTTTAATAAGGATATTTTTAATACGAATATTCTTTATAGGAATATGCAATTTTATCATATTATTCCGCACGTAGCAAATCGTTATTCATTCTTGATACAAAAAAATGAAAAGTTTCTTTCCATCATTCAAGAACTTATTTATAATGTCAGTGATTAAATATGCATCATGATTACTCAAAATATCACTGATACAGCATTTCAGATCAACCCTTGAGCATATTTAAAGCAATTTCAAAACAGCTCTACATCGCGGATCAAATTCCATTACGTCTGATTAATACACAATGAATCTTCTCCAAATATGTTAATGCAATATTACTATAATAATCTACTCTCCCAGATTTTATCTAATCAGGTATTATAGTTCATACTAAGTAATAATTTTTCATTTCACCGACAGGGAGCTATCTAAATCCATCATTCATTGGGAATGATTGTACGATGTGTCATTAATGATTGATTTCACAGACATGAATGATTGCTGTCATTTATTCCAAACTGACATTGGTGAGTGGAGAGTGTAAATGCAGCACTGCTGGAATATTCGGGGAATTTTCATTTAGCTATCGTGCATAAATATTATTAATTATTATACAACGCCCTAATGAAATATAACTACTTATATAAAATGAAGTAATATCAAATTAAATTGTCCATAATCCCCTGTGCAAAAATTGTTACAGCAATTATTACAAAATCTTACACATAAAATACTTATATACAAATAATGATTTAGAAGTCATATTTTTCATTGTTAAATAAAAGCCTGAAGAAAATTATCAATAATTGTTTCACTAAAGCCTGATCATTAAATTTATATCTGATTAAGATTTTAACAATGTAACTCAACTCACAGCCACTCAATAAAAGGCTATGTCTGCATTTTACATTACGCACCTAAGCGATATATATACATATATATATATATATATATAAATTGAAAGATTTTAATCGAAAACTATGCATAATCTACTGTATGTACAAAAAAAAAAAACCATCTCTAGCATATCTGTTACAAATGAGTAACTATAGACCAAGACTGGGGATAAAAATAGAAGGTAACATATCACTACAATGGAAAGGGGGATGAGAAGAATATTAGGATACAAAAATCACAATTAAAAAGTATATATAAATATAAATATAAATGAAAAAGTAAACACGACAAAAATGAGAAAAGGCAATAATAATTAGCTGAAGATAAAAGATTAAGACATAGAGAACATTCAATTGAAACTACACAAAAAATGGCGGTTAGTTCGAAATTGCATTCTCATCAGGACAGCCATACAATTCGAATTGAAATCGATAGAATAGCCAGTTTTTGACAATGGCGATAGTATTTAACTATAGACACCATTGGAGTTGTCTACTGGCTAGCGGAAGGAGAAAAAATGAATCAATAGAATTACAAATCAGAAAAATAAAAAAACCTCCGCGAACAGAAATATTAACTCACGAGCACTGCTACCAAGTGTAGGTTGCACAAGCGACTGAGCATTTCACCTCACTTCGTCAATGCGAGCACCGGAATGAATACATTTGAACGAAACATAATATGTATGGAGACTTTCAAAAATAGTAATCAGTATAGGACTCAGGATAAGTGGAAAATAGTCTTTCGAAAATAGTAAACAGTATTAGACTCAGGCCAAGTGGTAAGTTAGGTGATAAGAATGGGTGAATTCTCAAAAATTAGTTATCCAATCAAAGATAAATAATGCATGTGTAAAATTATTATGTGGTAAATTTGAAATTATTAATAAAATTATTTACCAATACTTCCGGATATTGGTAATTTTCACAAATGCGTTTAAGATTATTGATGTAGAGAAAGTGAAACTGTGGATCAGAAAGTCGATGTATTCGAAATAGTTGGTTTAAAATGATGTTTCTAAACAATTGAATAGAATTACAAGATTGATATGATAGCAGCTTTATGATACGGAATTTGTAAGAATCTTTTTTATCATATAGATTGGTGATTACATGATTATTGAGGGTATCTAAATTTAGGTCTAAAAAATTTACAGTTTGACTAACGCTAGGCTCATTAGGAATTAATTCTAGGTTAGATGGTTAAAAATCAATATTAATTGGATAGGAATCATCAATGATAATACAAATTAAGTCGTCAACATATCTATATATAATATATGAATTATAGTTAAAATGACATTCATAATAATAAAGATATAAGTTATCGAGAATACTACTACTACAGCCACCTTGTGGTACACCAGAAGTTTGTAAATAAGTATTATCACCTTGGATAATATAATTGTTGTATAACACAAAGTGCAAGAGCACAGGAAAGCTTTTGACATTAAATGCAACATTATTGGAAGATAGATAGTCGTGATAAAGAGAGATAATAACTTTATATAAATCTTTAATGACAATATTATTAAATAGGTCTTTAAAATCAAAGGTATGGAAACCAAGAATTTGTGGAAGTTTGTTAAGGTGATTAACTAAGTCAAAACTATTGTTCAAAATGAAATATCCTGAATTCCTACATTTAAGAGATTCATTAATTCTATTTAAACAGTTAAGCAAGTACTTACTAGCTGTAGTGGTAAAGATATTATGTCCACAAGTGACCGTTCTAAAACTGAGAGATGGTTTGTGGAATTTAGGAACCAAAGTAACATAAAGAAATTTAAAAAACTTAAAATTAATATTTAACTGTGTATATAATTTTAGCATTTTAGTTTTGATTTTGATAGACTGATTATTAATGGGTTTAAAAATGTGATTATTTTTTAAGTAAGTCTGTAACAGAGAAACAGAATATTTTTTACAAATGATAGCATAATTATTAGAAGCTTTATCTACATAAGTTATGACAAAATGTTGTTGTAGTTCTTTAATAGCAGATCGGAGTTGTTACATATATATATATATATATATATATATATATATATATATATATATATATATATATATTAATATATATATATATATATATATATTAATATATATATATATATATATATATATATATATTAATATATATATATATATATATATATATATATATATATATATATATATATATTAATATATATATATATATATATATATATATATATATATATATTAATATATATATATAAATTCCGAATCCAAAATACATTAAATCACTCTCTTTTAATTAAACAACTAAATATTGATCTAGAAAAATTCATATACAAAATTGCTTGCAGTAAAAACTATCCTATTGAAGCTTTCGATATGTGGAAGGTTAGCATTCTGACAAACATCAAACATCTTTTAAGTAACTTGCCTATAACTAAACCTACATTTAACTATACAAACTTGAAGCAGGAAATTAATGAATTAAAATCACAATTTGTCATCACATATGTGGATAAAGCTGCCAACAATTACGCCATCATATGTAAAAAATATTATGTACAAATCTTAAACGATTTCTTAAATCACAATGATATTTTTAAAAAAATTGATTCTTCAGCAACATCCATATCTAAGAAAATTATTGCTTTTCATAAATTATTAAAATTACCTTGCAACAATCTAAGATTCCCTTATATTGTCATGATCCCAAAATTTCATAAAAATCCTATCTCTTTTAGATCTGTAACTATAGGACATAAATCTTATGCAACTGTCGCTAGTAAATCTCTTTTGGTTATTCTTAATAAAATCATCTCTAATATAAATGATAATTCAACTTCTCATATTATCAATAACAGTTATCAATTAATTCAAAAGTTGGATACGATTAATATTTTGGGTTTTAAAACGTATGACTTTAAGGACCTTTTCAACAATATTGACATAAAAGATCTATATAAAGTAACTTGGGATATTATTAAATCTTTCTATAATAGACAAAATTTGAATATAGATCATTCTTTCGTGCACCACCTTCTCAAGTGTGTAATTTTTAATAATTACTTGATGCAAGGCAATAAAATTTATATGCAAATTAAGGGTGTTCCACAGGGTGGCTCTGCCAGTTCAGCTCTCGCAAATCTCTATCTACACTTCTACGAGTCAAATTTTATAAACTCTGCATATACATTCTACAGATATATTGACGATGTTATTCTCATTAAAATAGCTCCCTCATCAAATGATATAGATTTTGATTTTTATCCTCCAAATCTATCCCTTTTACCAAACGAAAGCAACTTCTCGTCTAGCGTTAATTTCTTAGATTTAACTCTATCTCTTGATAATGAATATTCATTTTTGTCAAACATTTATGATAAAAGAAAAAGTTTTCCTTTTAAAATTCACAAGATAATCAATTTTAACTCATGTATGAGTAAACAGGTATATAAAAATATTTTAATAAATCAATTTCATAGGATTTTTAGGTTATGTGAAAATACACAATACAGTAACCATCTTGCAGATTTATTTCGATACTGTAAGAATGAATCATATCCAGTTAATTTTGTTAAATATCACTTTAGAAATTTTGAATACTATTTATAATATATTATTTATTGTTTTAGTCTAATTTGAAATTGCTATTGTATACTTTGAACTTTAAAATATTCTTTGATATTTTATTTTCTTAATAATAAGATTTGGATACATATTATATAATTGTTAATTATTAATTATTACTTAGTTTATTGCGCATAATTTTTTTTTTTTTTTTTTTTTTTTTAATTATTTTATATATATATTTTTTTTTATTTTTTATTTTATCTTTATATCTCTAATTTTTGGGTTTGAAACTTATAAATTTGTATAGTCCTTTGGTTAAACATGCAGAAGTATTTCCTATAATTCACATCAGATGGCGCTCTCTTGTACTCTTTCCTAATACTTTGTTTAGTGCAACGAAAATGTGTCTTGTATAATGGTGAAGAAAGGTAAGACTTTAATTCTATCTGAATCATTGTGGATTATTGGTTAGATTGCTTATATGTTTGCTTAATGCACTTTCATTATATTCCTTCCAATTTCCTTTTGCTTATTTTTGTTATTTTCGTTAATGTTATTGTCTGGAAATGTGTCGGATCTTTTGACGTTATTTCAACCATGTGGTTGTATCGTTGAGCGAAACACATTTGGAACCTCTGTGGATGCAAAGATCCTTGATAAGCTGGATTCACAGAGCTTCTATCCTATTTCATATTTTCGGATTGTATCATTTCTCTTATTTTGTCATTTTAATATTTTGAGCCTCCAGATTTTGATAATCCTTTGTTGTTTGAACTTGATTAGTATGCTTCGCTCTTGAATGTTGATTAATTCATGTGTATTATTCATATTTAAAATTTAGATCTTTTTGTCTTTTATGGTAGCATTGTTTTCCTTTTGTCTGATATTTCCTATCATATCATAATTAATTAATTTTCTTCCGTATTGTTTTTGAACCAGGGTATGACACTGATCATGTTTTAAATTAGTATAACTATTTTAATTTTAATTTTAATTTTATCTTATTTATTATATATATATATATATATATATATATATATATATATATATATATATATATATTAATATATATATATATATATATATATATATATATATATATATATATATATATTAATATATATATATATATATATATATATATATATATATGTGTGTGTGTGTGTAATACATATATATATATATAGAGAGAGAGAGAGAGTATCCCAAAAAGATTGAAACGTGCTTTAATTCTTTACCTGTTGGAGATAAGTGGGCAATGTAAATTGAAAAAATGTTGGAAGTAAGGGAGGAAATAAAACTATGTTAATGAAATAGTCCTCCCATTAATTTTCAAAAAGTTACACTCTTTAAATTTTTATACGACCCCCCCCCCCCCCCCTTAGAGAAATTTGGTCAATCAGAATTTTTTTATTTTTAATGCAACAAGATCATTAAAAAAAACTGCATATCTGTATCTTTAAAATCAACTGAATTACGATAAAGGAAAAATCTGACATATGCCACTTTTTCGTACCGTGTAAAAGGCTGTTTCATCAGTGAAAATAGAGATCATAAACAAATTGATGATGGAAATTGTTTAGAACAAAAATACGTTAATATGTGTCAAAATTTTCTATCACAAATGCATCTAAATAAAGCATTACACAGACAAAAATCATATAAAGCAGTGATACTCACTACGCGGTTGGGTATCCTATTTATTATCATCCAGTTTTATCTTTTTTGTGATCCGTCACAAATTTACATTTTTAATTTGATATATGATCCCCATTCACAATGTTCAATTTTCAATTAAATATAACTCGCTCAATTTTAAAGATACATATATGCAGGTTTTTTAATGATCTTGTCGCATTAAAAATAAAAATGTTCTGTTTGATCAAATATGTCTAAGGAGTCGTATAAAAATTTAAAAAGTGTAACTTTTTGAAAATTAATGGGAGGACTATTTCATTAACGTAGTCTTATTTCCTGTCTTACTTTCAACATTTTTGCAATTTACATTGCCCGCTTATCTCCAACAGGTAAAGAATTAAAGCACGTTTCATTCTTTTTGGGATATCCTCTCTCTCTCTCTCTGTATATATATATATATATATATATATATATATATATAATATATATATATATATATATATATATATATATATAATATATATATATATATATATATATATATATATATATATTATATATATATATATATATATATATAATATATATATATATATATATATATATATATATATATAATATATATATATATATATATATATATATATATATATATATATATATATATATTATATGTATATATATATATATATATATATATATATATATTATATGTATATATATATATATATATATATATATATATATTATATGTATGTATGTATGTATGCATTTAAGTGGCAACAAAAATCTGCTGATGACACTCATTAACACTGTGATTAGTCTTTACACCGTCTATAAAGTTTACTGTGTAACTGAATGTCATACCCACAGTGAAACCATTCTGATGATCGTTTTCATTTCAAATTATATAACTCTAATTTTAGTCTCAAAAGTCACTATTCTAAGAAATCCACATCATTAATTTTACATGACAGAAAAAAGTTATTAGCTTCTCAGGGAAATAGACCTCACTCTTTTTCCTTCAGGACTCCTTTACATTCAAGTAGAAGCATCATATATTAAACTTTAATAACAGATTTGACATATCTATGTACGCGAAATATGCAATTTATGCTAATGTTATCTTTAAACTCTGTCCATATACATTCTGCAACGGACTTTTTCTCTTTTTTTTTTTTCAAACATGCTATGTTATTTTCTGATTCCATTGAAATTATTTCAATAGAATCTGATCCGTATAATACCGCGAAGAAAATTTAAAAGTTTTGCAAAAGAAAGATCTTATACTGACAATGGAATACCAGACCAATATAAATTCAAACAGATTCAGACAGTAAAATTATTTATAATTTATTAGAAACCAACTTACAGGATCAGACTATAAAAGGGTGCTTTTATTGGTAGCAGAACTTTTCTTGGTGGAAAAAATATTGTACCATTATTTTTACCAAAAATATTTAGTTAGCTATTTCTCAGGATCTACGTTTAGATGATGGCTGATAGAATCTGCATAAAAATCTAATGGGGATAGAGGTTTCATTGAAGATTCCCGCTTCCAGTTTTTGGAGATCTCACTTCCGATAAAAATTTACATTATCTTTGAAATATATATTTTTCAGGATTGGCTATAGACTGAACTTAGATGATAACTGATACCGATTCAATTCGAATTTTGGAGGGAGTAGGAAAGTCCATTAATGGTTTCCACTTCATATTCCGGAGACGTTACTTCCTTTTTTTTATAAAATTTGTATGACTAATTAATACATACTTGTGCAAAAGAATATAAAAATTCCCAATCGTTCCGTCGAAAATCAAGTGTATACACAACTTACCAGCATGCAAAAACTCCATAAATATTTTGTTGATAATATAAAATCCACGACAAACTGCACTATATTCAGATCAAAGGATTGCTATGTAGATAATTTTTGCACCTATAGTAAAACCATCCTGGTGATATTTTTCATTTTAAATTATACAGAACTGATTGGAGTATCAAAATTCGCTATTTAAAAAAAGTCCACATCATTAATTTTACATGACAGAACAAAACGATTAGTCTTTTATGAAAATAGTCCTCATCCTTTATGCTTTAGGAGTCCTTCGCGTTCAAATAGACGTATCATATATTAGACTTTAATAACCGATTTGACAGCTTTATGTATCCAAAGTATAATATACAATTCATGATAATGCTATGTCTAAACTCTTTCCGTATACATTCTGCAACGATCATTTTCTCAAATTTTTCTTTCAAATATGCTATGTTATTTTTAGATTCTATTGAAATTATTTCAATAGCATCTGATCCTTATAATACCACGAAAAAACTTTTAAAGTTTTACAAAAGAAATATAGAATACTTAGAAATATAGAATACTTCCAATAGAATACCAGACTCATATAAATTCAATAGTCTTTCAATTCAGAGATCTTTCCATAATAAAATGATTTGTAAATTATTAGAAACACACATGCACACACTCAGACAACAAAAAGTTATTTTTTATTCATTTTACTTCCTCTACAACACATACAATGTATAACAAACATATTGACATGGGGCTAAAATTCTATAATGGTGAATTCATATATTTTGAGCAGCCCTATTTACAAATAAACCATATTTTAATATTTCTGCGTGTTTGTCTGTACGAAGGTCTGTGAAAAGGATATCTCTTGAATAAATTCCATTAAAATGATATTTAGTTGTTATTTTAATCTGTAAAGGTCAGAAAACCCGCGAAAGATCTGAAGAGCGCCTTCCTTGCTTTGGAAAGTGCTGCTGTAAATATGCGTTTAAAAGTAAACCAAGACAAAATAAACTGTATTGCTTTTAAAAGAAGTGGATCTTTTCTCGCGTATTTGAGTCTGATTTGTACACATTTGAATGTGTACAAATCAGACAATTTTATCTATCATTACCATTTTAACCATTTAACCTGTTGACCATTTTAACTATCTGGAATCATAAATAAACTAATATTAATTTAACTAACGAAATAATATTAATTAAGAGAAATCCAAAAACGAATTATTGCTGCAAATCGCTGTTTTCGTGGATTAAGAATTTTTTACAGATCGCACCTTATTGGGAGAACACGCTCGTGTATATTAAATACGTTTTCGCGATTTATGTGAGTTGCATTGATTTCATTGTTCCTGAATTGTAATTTGTTTAATTTAATATTCAAATTCTAAAAACTTCTATGCTCTTTTGAATTAGGATTCTCAAATATTGAAATTTATGTTTTATACTTCTAATTTCATAATTATTTGTTAAATGCAGTTTCAATTTGAAATCCTTCTCAGCTCGCATACTTCATATACGCGAGTCCATTCAAAGCCCGGATTTCTGATAGTTTAACTTAATAAATCAGTTTAAAGAGCATGTAAAACCGCCGAGTAGTTTTCAAGTTATAATCGATCATAGAAGATTGATAAAAATATATATTTTAAATTCAGTTGTTTAGATGATAGGTGCATATAAAAACAAAACTTACATCAGAGTGTTCCCAAGACTCTACTTCATTATATAAAAAAAAATTATTCCTTGAAATATTTAGGAGTGTTTCAGGAGATATTTAGAAATGGAGTGCGTTTTCACATTTTTTCTTTTATATATTGATGTGTTACAAAGGCTGAAATAATGTTAACCATACTTTTAACCACAATTTCAACCATAACTTACCATTTAAACTTAATGAAACAATAAGGAATGTGTAGAAATTGATTGAACAGCTTTAGAATTATAAATGGTTATTACCGACAGGCAAAAACAGGTACTTTAATTCTTGGTGTATAACAGTTAAGTGTAGAAAAATAACAGTGATATCGAAGCAATTTCTGTATTAGGTGTTACTGCATAAACAAATATTTTGTCAAACAGATCGAGCATTTCAGGAGATATTTAAACTGTAAACGTATTTCCAAATTTTTAATTTTACAATGTAACGAAATCGAAAACATTTTTATCCACAAACTTGCTCTTCATCAAACTTAACAAACATTAAAAATGTATGCAGGGTGTCCCAAAAAGATTGAAACTTGTTTTAATTCTTTACCTGTTGGAGATAAGTAGGCAATGTAAATTGCAAAAATGTTGAAAGTAAGGTAGGAAATAAGACTACGTTAATGAAATTGTCCTCCCATTAATTTTCAAAAAGTTACACTTTTTAAATTTTTATACGATCCCCTTAGACATATTTGGTCAATCAGAAAATTTTTATTTTTAATGCAAGAAGATTATTAAAAAAAAAACGCATATCTGCATCTTTAAAATTGAGCGAGTTATATTTAATTGAAAATTGAACATTGTGAATGGGGATCATATATCAAATTAGAAATGTAAATTTGTGACATATCACAAAAAAAAAAGATAAGCTGGATGATAATACATAGGATACCCAACCTCGTAGTGAGTACCATTGCTTTATATGGCCTCTGTCTGTTGAGACCAAGACCGTCCAACCTACCAGAAAGGTGTAAGGTAACTGTTTGGACGGCCGGGAAGTACCACCCAATTTAGACCAGAACCCAGTAGGGGAGGCATCCACAGGGACAGTACTTGTTACATTGGTTTTCCCCCATGCAATGTAACATCGTAGAAATGTTTCACATACCTATAAAGATGGTCCCTGTTTTTACACATAATTTTTATAAAGTTCCCCTTTGACCACCTGCAACGGAAAGGGTCAGTGGATTCGGGACATCATGCCAATGAGTGGTCTCTTTCAAGATGGAGGAAGACTCAACGGGTGGTACTCAACGGTCGTTGGGGGCGCAGCTAAGCCCAGGTGTCACGCAGAAACGTGTGATCTCAGCCACCTGCAATAATAACTCAGGGGCTACTGACCAAGCATTCCTGTCATGGGCTGGCCACTGAAAGTGTGGATCCAAGTGTCTTCCAATAATATTATAGGGGGCTAAAACCTTGCAACGAATGAAAATTTAAGAGGGAGGAGAGAGCGACTTGGAGGTTTTTCGAGAGAGAATATTTGGAGTTGAAAAATCAGGGAGTGCCTCTTGAGTTTTGAGAGTGATATGTTGTAGAATTTTGACGGAGCATAATGCTCGCCTGCTCCCAACTACGCACCGCACGACAGGCCGCGGACCCAAGAGCAATGGTAAGGCTATTGACTTCATACAGCTCTCAAATTTTGATTCTCTCTCCTTCCGGCTATTTTTAATTATCTTTATACGAGGAGTTCTATGATTTTGCATTGTGGCCCCAAGCCAAATGCGTTTGTTTTCAAAAGCCACAAGTCAGACGCGCAAGATATGTATTTAGTGCTTAATAATAATTTGTGATTTAAAAGCGAAGATAACATTTTGAAGTGTATGATTACTTTAATGATGATTATGTTAATGCTCGAGAATTGTAATTGAGTTTATGATAGAATTATTGAGTAATATTTTAAATGATGTTAACGTTTTTAAGGGAGCAACTTAAGCTCAAACCTTTTCCTGTTTTTTCCTAAAATGTTAAATATGTAAATTTTTGTTATTTTTAAATCTAATCGGCATCCTCATTTCCTAACATTTTAATTATTTCTTAACTTTTCGGAGTAAAATCTTTACAGCTATACGACACGGCGGCCTTTAACGTAATGTTTAATGAAATTTGTTTATATTTTTCACGCCCAAACCGGGCTAGATTTCTAATGAAATGTACGGAACCTTCAACACAATAGATGCACTTCTGCTGGCATTGGCCGATTGTATAAGATTTCTACAGTGTATGTTGATTTAATCACCAGTCAACCTAGTTTTATCTTCTCTGTGTATTTTTATTTATACAAATAGTTAAGTCAACATAACTCAATTTGTAGTAAACCTTAATTACAAAAACCACTTATATTGACTTTCTCTTAATTTTCCCCCCAAGCATTAATTATTCACTCCGGGAAATATGCTTCATTTCCTTTTATGACTAATTTTTCTAGCGGATGTTAATCTTGTACTTTATTAGATAAAAAACTTTGAAGAAATAACAAAGTTTTCCTACCGAAACGTAACGCATGTTTGCCGTGCATTGCTCTTATAAAGCATTTAATCTTTCCAGATGAAAAAGTTTCAAAGTAGAATTTCCAAAAGTCAAAATTAAGAGCTCAGACCCAAATTTAGAGCATGGGCGTAAGAGTTAGATGGGTTAACTTGAAATGCCGAAATGAAGCTCGAATATGAAATCTAAAGTCTAAGGACTTCATTTCCTGCTGCCAAGAAGATATGAAACTCATAAACGGCGAAAGCGGTTCACAAGAGAGCAGTTTCTGTTCCAAATTCTATTCAAATTGTTCAATATGCGCTGTTTATTTACAAAACATTCTCTAAGAGTGTGTGCCCCTTTTTCTTCAGAAGTGAGCTAATTCGGTTTGAATAATACTCTAACGAATGCTAGAAAGGATTTTTAAAACTGGATCTGACTTTCAAAATGCATACCAACAAAATTTAATGTAAAACACTGCATAATGTTATTTGATATCATTATTATTAATAATATTTAATATCATTACTACTAATACTATTTAATATTATTATTATTAATAATATGTGTTATCATTATTATTAATAATACTTTTAGTTGGATCCATAGAATGAAAATAATATTTTAGAATCTATTCCACATGTATGTAGCATAAAATTTTCGATCCCATTAAATTTCAGATAATCTAAATCACTTTAAATTCACTTCTCAACCTTAAACACACTTGCATATTTAGTTTTCTCACTATGAAAACCAAGTAAATTTTTCTTATGACGATTAAACCCTTTTTAGCTCCAGAACATATGCAAGTTTACAAGTAACACTACATTTTTTTAATTAAAATGTAAAATAATTGAAACTTTTAAATTTATATAATTATGAATTTGCACACTCTATTTGCAAAATAAATATATTTTTGTTAGAGAAAAGAATGCTCTTTAATTTGTCTTCAAGATCTTTTAATATATTGATAAAAAAAATCAAAAAGTGTTTTAATAAAAACCTATATTTTTATATGAGTGACTTATATATCAAAGACCGTAATTTTGAAATTTGTAATTTTATGTTCAAATCCTTTAGACAAATTAAAGTAAACATCACAGATAAATTTCAAAGCTATTGAAATCTCGAAAATCTCATTTTTAAAAAACAGATTTAAAGTACAATTTTTAATACAATTTTTGGTGGATTTTACAATTCACCTGTTTATAACTTTGGAGGTAAACATTCGATTTGAATGCAATTTTTGCAATCGATGTAAAATAATGCGTATATTAATATTCTGCTAAATTTTTACATTGCATAATTTTATCAATTTTTGCTCATTTGAACGTCAACAAAAAATATTCATGTTTATTTTTTAGAATATTTTCTGTCCTAGACCCCTTTAAATACTGTTAATTCAATTTAATTTAAAATAAATATTCAATCGTGTGCAGTGAAACCCAATTGAATTATTATAAACAAAGAAAGAAAAAATAATTTTCGTTCATACGAAAAGTTTTTTGTTTTATCTCCAAAAGTTATTTCCTTGATAAGCAATATACTCTACTCAAGCTTCAACTTCAAATGCTAGTTCCATTTATTAATTTCCACAAATATTGCCAGGAATATATCTGACTCAGAATTAACAAAATCAGTTTCGAATTCTGTATCTCCCAAAGTAGTTCATTCCACATGGCATACACATCTAAGATCTCTTATGTATGCTTGAAATCATAAACCAAAAGTTTAAATTAAGAACCGTGACACTTAGATGCGTTCGCGTTGAATTTGGATGCTTTAAGTGATGCCATCAGGGGTTGGAGGGATGCTAAAATAGCATGAATTTCATTTCCTTTTCGAAAAGATCAAAAGTCGAATCATAGCTAAGAATTTGCAACTGAAATATTTCGCTCTTAAATTACTTTCTATCCGATCAATATGTATTATGCTTGTCAATGTTATTTATTTGTAAAATTCTGGTTTAAATGAAAAAATTCTGTATTCCTCGAAATTCTAAGACCTTGTTTTGAATTTGCCTTAACCTTAATTTGCAAGAGCTTTTCATTTACAAGACAACAAGCAGATATGCCCTACGTTGCTCGCGGTATAAAATACAGTCGAGCCCACTTATATCGAACTCGGATGCTAAGAAGTATCGGTTATTATGATTGTTTTTCTGTCACCTTAGTCTTGCAATACTTTCAATAATGTAAAAAAATTTTATATACATTATTATAAATAATATTATTTATATATATATATATTATTATAAATCAATTTGATACAGCTGTACAGCGGATGTTGCGAAGATTTTAGTGTGGGAGAGGTAAATAAAAAGTTATTTTCATTAAACTCCTTAGCGCAGAAGCAAAATTCCAGGAGCAAATATTAATTTGGTAACAAAGATTAATCCCTAAATGCGTTGAGCCTAAGCACTTTCCTAAACACAGGAAACCCCAGCTACGTTACAAATGAGGTGTAAATTAATACATGTCCATTGCTTGCAAATTTTTGATGATGCCTGGCATAATGTTTAGCAGCGAACAGGGAAAATCTATTTGGAACATACTGGGTTTTTAAAGGAAATCCAACAATTCTTCATTTCAGATTCTACGTCCGAAGATAGTTATATATGGAATAGGTTACGAGAAAAAGTCGTTTTTTCAGAAGATTTTACTTTTGACTATCATACTACAAGCGATGTTTGTGTTGAAACCGAAGCACAAAAGACGGAATACGCGATTACAACAGTTGTTGATAATACATCTGATAAATCCGAATGCAAAGAAACCGAAAATGATTTCATAAGAGGTAGGATAACATCAAAAATTGCTATGAAAAGCCTCCAAAATTTGCGTGGCTATTTTGCAGGCCCACAATGTTAACCGATAATTTACAATGCAGTAGGAAAAGTGCTATGGAAATGTTGTACATTCAAATGTTCACAAGACTATTTTCTGTCGTAAATAAAAGATCAACCCATTTCATCTTTACTATAATGATTTATTTTTTCATAATATGCTGACAGATAAGTCATTCTTTTGTTCATCTCATACCTAAACTTTCATCAGTTATAGCGAATACCGGGTATAATGAATATTTTTCCTGCCCTTTCCAACTATGCTATGCGGCCTCTACTGTACGTGCAAATTCTTAAAGCATTTATATTGGTTTTCGAATACATTTCACTAAAAATGCAATCTAATTCCCTTATAAAAAATAAAAAAGTAAAAGAATCTCTGTTCTCACTGTACAAAATTATCAGCACAAACAAATCAGAATAACTCATCCAATTCTGACCACCAATTTACAAACATGTGAAATTTAATGAACATTCTCCAAAATAATGATACTGAAATGATAGCAAAAGTTATTCCCGAACCAATTTTAATCCCGTTGCAATAAATACTTAAATTTATTTAGAAATATGAGTTAAAAAACCTTTTGCTAAAATAAACCAAATGGCTTAAAAATTATTAAATATCATTAAATCTATCTCATATTCATTAGCAGAAATGATATAACACAATCAAAAATATAGTACTATTCAATTATATATTTTTAATCTATCAATTCCTGCATTATTGAAATCGGATAAATTGGGCTAAAATCATCTGCCGTTTAAACACATTTAATTGAATTCCGTTGCTAAGCAACATAATATAATTTTCTTCAAATAAAGTTTCGGAAAAACCGTCTGCATAATAATAACTCGACAAACCCTGAGCCTAGAAATTGGAAACATGGGTGGGGTTACCCTCATTGAACAAGAAAATGACTATACAAAATTGGGAAAAAAATCCTTCAAAAACTCTGGATTTGTATATGGATCAGTCGAACAAAGAAACTTGAAATTTATATATGGAGAACAGCAGCGACACCGCCCACGACGACCCTACTGGGGCTGTTTTGATTCATCATTTTTTCCGGATAACAAATGCATTGTTGATATGATACACCTTGACAATTTGTAGAGCTAGAGTGGATTTGGAATCCGAGTAAATATGCATTTCTTCGTACTGATTTCCTATGGAGTATTCAACCGCTTTGGCGATATCTCAGAACTCAGTTATGAACACAGTGGTTTGGTCGTTTAGTCTATATGTCTCGGAGTGTGTAAGGTTACCCTGAATTAAAACAACGAAAAGGCTGCCCACTCTTTTTTTCAGCCTTGATCCATCCCTGAAGATAGAAACTTTTTTTAAATAATATCCAGTCTGCTCCCAGTCCTCAGAATGATTTTCCTAATTTGAGGGAAATTAAAATTTGGTATCTTCAATGCAATTCCTTGAGTAAGTATTGCTTTCCAACTTTAAATCTTCATTCTAGTGAATGTTTCTATAAAACTTGGTGTCGTAATCGATTTAGACATCCAGAGGCATGCACCCCGCTAAGATTTGAATTGCCTCCTGAAGTGTGGTCTGACAGCTCTTTGTAATTCTCAAGAGCGGTATACGATGAAAGGGCAATATCTTCTTTCTAATATTTACAGTGTCTTTGTATCTAATAGGGGTTCCATATTCGATCTACTTTAGCGTGACTGTTAAGTAAATTTGCTTTACAATAGCTGATTTCTGGTATTTTATAAGTGGACTGAATGGTATTTGCGTCCTCGTAGCAGTATAAAAGAACTTATTCAGGACGCGTATTTTCTGTTCATTTACTTTTTAAAAAATGACGGCTAAAAGTCGGACAGGGCCTGGTTGCACCTTCTAAAAAATTGAATGATTGAATTCAATTACTCCTTACTTTAAATCTCGGCATCGCCGGGTGCATTTTCTAGTATTTTATAAAACTTGCCATGAGGGGTCTTCCATAATTTCTTGGTCCAGGGCTCCGATTTTCAGAATATGTCCCTACTATCCCTTTTAAAAGAATTTACTGAGAAAGCCATTGACTTTAAGAAATCTTGACTGAATTACCGCTTTCAGAAAACTATTACTGTCGATTTCACAAAAGGAAAAACTCATTATTTGAAGAAACTTACTAATGTTTTAACGGTTGTTGCTTAACATTTTATCAGTTTACTTAATGCTCTGCTCTTTACGATCACAATATCTCCGTGAAATACAAAACTTGAACAGGTGATCCACATCAGAGGTGCATCGATCGAAAATCCCTGCTCTGATAAGGCAGGATTAAAACCCAACTTCTCTGAAGTAGCGATTAGTGAGTTATGTTTCAACCGTTAAAATGGCCGCATGGCAAAAGAAAATAAATTAAATTCGGTATTGCTGATAGTAGTTTTATAAGTTTTTATACAATATTAGTGAATTTAGATGGTCATTTAAAAATAAAAAACTTGCATGATAAAATAAGATGGTTGTGTATGTGTGTCTATATATGTTGTCTGTAGCGGAAAATTGAAGCATCGTACAACAGTAAAATTTGCTACGAGATATTTTAATTGCTATTTTTTTTAAACATTTACTTACTTATTTTGCGTTGAGGTATGATTTTGAACCATTTTAACAAAAATTGGTTCTTTAAGTGATCGAAAATATTACCACAGAGTTTTTATCTTGAATGTCTTCAATAAGAACGTCTTCGATAAGTCCACTTCGATAAGAGCTTGCAATTTCGTCCCAGTAGAGTAGATCGTCGGCTAGCCATTTCGGAGATCCAGGGTTCGATTCCCGGTTGGGACAGTAAGGCCCTTTACATTGGCACCCGAACAAATTAACCCTGTAGGTTAGTGCAAAGTTGTCGGAGGTTTTTTCTTCTTCGACACAGACCGACCGACCGACCTACCAGAAAGGTATAAGGTATCTGTTTGGACGGTCGGGAAGTGACTCCCAATTTAGACCGGAACCCAGTGGGAGAGGTATCCACATGGACCGTACCCTCCTTCCCCTGCCACCAACCTCTCGGAAGGACTTACGGACCCACATGTTTAACGTAATCGTTCTCCGCGTGAACACGGCGGCAGTTTGGGCAGTGGCGGGAATCGAACCCGGGCCGACCGAGTGTAATTCCCGCTAGCTAACCACTGGGCTTGTTGAAGGTCTGAAATTGACCCTAGTACGACTAGTACGGATTCAGTGGACTCTGTAAGATTGAGCGTCGATTTTAAATTGAGAGTACAACGATCACGCAGGATACTAACCTGGGTAAAAGTTGTAGTAACAGGAGGCTAACCTGAGGTAAAAATAGCAGAAAGTGGTCAGTCAGATTGTCAGATGCCCGCCAATCTGACATTAGAGGGTGGAGAATACAGAGTCCGCTTAGACGATTAGAACTTGAAACTTCGTCCCAATGGCTCAACTATAGAGCGTCGGCTGGCCAGTTCGGAGATCCAGGTTTTGATTCCCGGTTGAGACAGCAAGACTCCTTACAATCATCGGACAATCGAAGAACGTTCTTTCTATGCAATTTTTAAACTAAATCCGTAGGATAAATTCTTTGGTATTTACTCATTTATTTCTAAATACATCGGCATATGCATGTTTTCGATAATCTGACTCATATTTCGCCGCATTCGAAAATGAAAGAGTAGCACGTTTGTATAATTTGGCATAAATATGGGCGTATATCTTTGCATTCGAATAAAAAAATTTTAATTACTCAATTTTTGATTTTCTGTTCATTTTCAATCAAATGCACAAATTTTGATATCGTCGATTTAGCTCATGCAGGGCTTCTTTCTCCGGCTGGTGGTTAACATGACAAGTTGAGCGTTGCTATGAGGAGCAGTGAATATGTTTACCCATTCGTTTCAAATTGGTGCTTGCGACTATACATGTGTTGAAACTAAAGTATGTAGATTGAAACGAAAGGTGGCAATAATTTTGGTTCTGAAAAGGCGATTTGGAAATTAAGTGGTTTTATCTGTATTTGTATTATTTATTTACGTCATTACGCTGACGCTTAATTAGAACCCGAGCAATGCGGGGTAATTTATTCTATTTATCAATAAACTTTAGCAGTCATTTTCATGTATTTTCTTGTATCCCAGTAAGTGAAAAACATTGCTTCCATGAAAGCATGTACACAATTTAGCAAGAAAGTGCTCAAATGGTTATCCATCACCACCTGTGCACCATGGTTTTGCGATCATTTCTGCTCATTAGCACGATGTAGGCAGTGAGATGATCAGTGAGCGCAATACATCTACCAATAAAATTATGGTAGAAGTATTCACTTCGAACCCAGTAATACAACTTTGAAAAAGCCACTTATAAGCCTGCTCTGCTAGTGTATGCAATTGGAAATATTTAAATAATGAGAACGAATATTGGGAAAGTACTGCATACTTTGATGCAACATTAGTCAAATATCGGTAATATTGACAAAAGTTGATCTTGCAAATATTAACCTAAAATTGTGCTCTAATATTGATTTCTTTTGATCATTGAAATTTTTTATGGAATTTTATTGAAATATTACTGTGAATTTATGGCATGAAATTTACATAGGTAAGAAATTGGGATTTGTCGTTATTTTATTTTTTGATAATATTTTCAAAATTTCATATTTCGAATTTATTTTTATTCCTCCATTATAATTATTCTAACATTATCTCGTCATTTTAAAACTCTTTGACAGAAAAAATTCTCATATAAAAGCATTCCAAAAACTGTTTTTATAAAATTTAGACTAAAACCATCTGAAAGGCAGACTATTTACTTGAAATAATTTACTGAAAATAAATTCAATTAACAATAGTTTCTCTTCCCCCGGAGCTGAAGATGTTTCATTTACCTTAAAATCTAGCAGTTTCTAAATTCACTTAAATAAAGATTTGTTTTATGAACTACATCACATAATCTATTTTCTTCCGCAAATTACCTGCGGCTACTGCCGTTCTCATTCTTTTTCTTTCTTTTTTTTTTTTTTTTCACATAATGAAGCTTACTTTTTTTTCTATTTTACACTAACACACGTCTATAATGTTCTCGCTAAATTTTATATTTTATAGATTGGGTATTTTATATTATTCTACCCCTTACAGAGGTATAAAGATGCTCAAAATACGTAAATCTAGCAATCGTGTGTTTTGCCTAACACAATCTAATTTCATCTACTGTAGGGAAAATATATGCATTGTAGGCAAAGTACGCTATGTATCATAAGAAAAATAAAAATCTGCCCATCGTATCCAACATTTCCTTGCGGACTAACTGATATCGGTTTTGTTAGGGCGCAATAAAAACGGTACTTTGTTCTAATCCATCTGCCTAGAACTCGACCCTGTAGTTTCTGATTAAATTATGCATACGAAATTTAATCGGAAATCATTTAAATTCCCAACAAATATAGCGCTACCTGTGGGGAAAGTATCACCTCGCATACCTCGAAAACTACCTGCTGTTCCCAAGCAAACTCCCGAGCAAATGCTCTAATTCATTTCGGGTGAAACTCAATTAAAATATATACAGTCATTTTATAAAAGTAAGTATATATTTAATTGAGATGTTTCTAATTTTAGTGGAAAATAATTGAATATCTAGAGAACGACAATTGTTAGAATTTTGTCAATGCTATTTGAATTTTAAATAAAACAGTTACATACATAACAGCTATTTATTTAACACGTTCAACAAAATTAATTTTTATAATGAGTTTCCAATTAGAAAAATTTTATGTAGGCAGCAAATGATTTCCCCTACAGAATATAATTACTTTACTTTTTTCACAGCAAAATAATGATGTATAAGATCCACAAAGATAAAAAATAATGATGTATAAGATGCATAATGTTTTAACGTTGGAAAGCATACTAACATTTTCGCTTTCCGGATAATAAGCTGTAAAATTATTTTGCAGCACCCAATTAACTTACATTTCACACAAATCTAACTGGATAATATCATTAACATCCGCTAAGCAATATAGTCCATATATTAAAATATGATAATTATTAATTCCTTAATTTGGTGTCATTTTTTTAAATTTAACGTCATTTTCAGAAAGTCGCTAAGTTTATGATATTTCGCCAGATTAGCCAACAAAGTCAAGGTAAATGGAAGTAAGAGTAAACTTTTTAGTAGACCTAACACAAGGTCGCCACATTTGTCGCCAAATGTTTCATCTTTAACGATGCTTATTATTTTTCAATTTTATGTAATTTTTATATAAATTTATATGAAAAATGTGCAATATTTCAAGAACGGTTCGAGCTAGCGTTTTGAAATGTATATCAATCGTTTTCTAGTAAAAGAATATGTATAAAATGATTATTTATGTAACATTTTTTAATGCTCTGGTGCTTTTTCATGATTTTTTCAAAACTGCATTCGAAAATTTGGGATCCTTTCGAACGTTCGATCGCGATTTAAATCAATAAGGTTACAGTATTCAATGATTGCTATAATCAGGGCCGAAATTTGTTTAGAAAAGTTCCTTTCATTCGTAAGATATCTCTCCCACACACACACACACACACACACACACACACACGCACACACACACACACACACGCACGCACGCACGCACGCACGCACGCACACACACACACACACACACACACACACACACACACACACATACACACACGCAAACAAACAAACAGACAGAGAGAGATAAAGACTCTTATATTCATTATTTTGTTATCTTTATGAATTTACCATTGTGACACTTAAATTGAGAAAATTTTCTATCAGACTAAAATGTAAAATCAAACATATGTTTTTCAAAACATACATTTATCAAGTATTGTAGCAATCGAAAGATTTTTTCAAGCCCTTTAAAGTGAAGGGTAACACGATATCATTTAAATCATTTGGACTCATGACACCAATTTTTCAAACATTTTCTTATAAAATTTGGAAAAAAAAAAGGCTACTAAAAATGATTCTGGTATAAAAAAATGTCGAGTTGAGCCACACTTCAGTTAATTTATATAATATTTCACACTTTTCAGTTATTTTTTATTTTTATTTTAAGGAAAAATATTACTTTTCTCTATCCTAAAAATTCCATTCCAATAACTTCAGTATATATATTTCATTTTTTTTTTAAATTAAACTTCTGTCTATTTTGTCAACATTTCCGTATTTTAAGAATAATGTTCACTTAACTATTCACCTACTGGGGATTCTAGAATATTCTATTTAAATAGTGTATTCTTGAGTTAATCTTTTAAAAATTGCAATCTCAAACTTCTCCTTTCTTCTCTTTTTAAAAACTGTACCTTTTTTTTCACTTCAAACTCTATCAAATATAAACATTGAAGAGACTGCTTTTATAAAATCGACTAAAATCTTACGTCGACTGAAAAGCTCTGCTTACTTTAAATAATTTGCTGGAAATAAATGCAATTTTCTGAGTATCAATAGTTTTACTTCCCCCGAAGCTAAAAATTCTTCATTTATTTAAAATCCAGTAACGTGTAAATTCATTTAAATACGGGTTGGTTTCATGAGATACATGAAATAATCTATTTTCTACTGTAAATTACCCGCGGCTATTGACGTCAGTCATTCTCTTTATCAGTCACTAAAAGACGTCACATACTTTTTATTTATACTAGGATATATCTAGGATTTTTTTGCTAAATTCTGCATTTCTCAGATTGGGTTTACCTACCCCATTACAGACGTACAAAGAAGCAAGAAAGATCAATCAGGCATAAAGCATTGATCATGAAATACTTTCCAAATGAAGTGCAATTTTTTAAACATCTCTAAAATGCGATGCATTCAGCGGCGATATTTTTAAAATTATCACAGTACAATCATTTACTTTACTTGAAAACTTCATAAAAAAGGCAATGCTATAAAATCGTCTAACTTTCTATATAAAAGAAGTGAATATTCATTTATACACTTTTATTCCAGACTCCAGAGTTGAATAACTTTACATGAAAAAAATTCAGCAATTCTTATACAACTCATCTTATAATCACTTGTTTGCATTCTGCATCCATTAAAATTAGACTTCGTTGTAGAAATAATCAAAGTTTGATGATCATTTAAACTAAAAAATATTGTAATTTTTTTGGTGCAGAATATAGATGCACAGAAAATACGCAAAAATGAAGCAGTTTTAGGACGGATGTAACATTAAATATAAATTTAAAAGAACTTTAAAAATCACGATTTTGACACTGGGAAAAAATATTAATGCCATATTTTATTTTGAAGTGGGTCACATGATCTCTTCATATTATATGAGTTTAATTATTATTCTAATTTTTATTTTAAAAATTACCGAACAAATTTTGTGAACATTGTTTTATATATTTTATGGCATAATGAAAATATTTCCTAAAATTTTCGAAGCAGTTTGTGAATTTTAACTTCGCTTAAAAAATGTTTCAAAAATTAGGTCTCAAAGGTTCACTGTATTTCATTTTTTTCCACCCGGATATTCAATCCAAAAATAATTGGGTGATATTATGCCTTTGCATTCCCATATGTTCCACAGCCCGTCTTAACAACATACTGAAATTTAATTTTGATAAAATCGTTTTTACAGCAGTTATCGTGCGAACGGATAGATAGTCAAATAGACGGACAGAATGAACAAAGTCATAAACACTTTTCAACTATGTTGTAAAGTGTTAAAATATAGAACCGTATCGAGAGTTTCTAGACTATTACGTTAAAATTTTTAGACATTTTCACTTTTCATACTACAGTAAACTTTCGATAATTAGTCACGTTCGGTACTTCAGCTGTGACGGATTATTAAATTCGCCGGATTGATTTTATTTTAATCAAAATGAATGGACATTCTCGAGATATTGGATATTAATATATTTTTTCTCGCATGGAGCACTAGTTTTTCCAATCATTAAATGTCAATACAAAAAGGAACTCAGCTGAGAGGAGCAATTCAATTTTTCGAACATCTAAAAATTATAAAAACAAAATTATTTTAAAATTTATTGCAAAAATTATTTTATTTATGAATATTTGTAATTATCAAGGGAGCTCAAATGAGAAGGGCATCTTCCATTTTTCGAATATCTAAACATTATAGAAACATAATTATGTTAAAATGTATCGCGACAAAATTCATTTTATTTGTAAATTTTTGCCAATATCAATGGAGCTCAAATGAGAGGGACACCTCTAATTTTTCGAACATCTAAAAATTATAGAAACATAATTATGTTAACATTTATTACGACAAAATTCAGTTTATTTGTAAATGTGTATATACACTGGAATGGCATTACAGAATGGCACTTACAGAAGGGTAACATGCAGCGTTCATAAGACTTTATATGTTTTTTAACTAAAATAGAGAAAATCTGAATAATAATAAAATATATTCCATTAATATATGATAAAATATACTCCCTATATATAAAATATATTCCTTATTATTAAATACTTTATAAATAATTTTAACTACAAAAAATATACACTACTGTTTACTAGTTATGAGCCGATCGATAAATTGAGATCTTAAACACTTTATCTTCTCACAGGAAGCATGATATATCTAAGTAATTAAGTGAATTAAAAAAAAATTCCGTATACTTATTACTTTCCCTATATATGTAATACAATGTATAGGTAAAGTATGTTGAGTTTTCAGAGGAAGCGTGCGTTTCAAGCATCCCTGAACTAGAAGCGTACGTTTTTGAATTGATGTATGTATGTGTGTATGTATGTATACTCGTTTTTAACAGCCAATGTTCACTTGAAAGTTCACAATTTAAAAAATCGTCCTCACTGGAAGCTGTTATTTTGATATTACCGCATTATAAAAAATCAAGTACTGACTCATATATATATGCTTGTGTACCAGTGAAATTAGGGAAGCGATATCTCCCGAACAAATGGGGCGTTCCGAAAAAAATTTGGTACAATTATTACAATCAGTGAATACTAGAACCCTATTTATTTTAAACTCGGTCGATTCTTTCGAAGACACGCCCCTACTTTTTGAACAATTTTTTTAAAATATCATTAAACCGTCATGATCTTTAATAATGTTAAATAAATAATCATTTCATACAGAATTTTCCCTTTCAAAACTATTTACACAATTTTTCTAACACTAGCGTAAACCATTCTCAAGATATTTCACATTTTACAAATAATTTTCATCAAAAACTGACATACAATTAAATAAAAGCAAGTATTGTTAAATAGGTTAATATTGCATATGCAATAATATGAGACAAATTTACTAACATTATTCTCGTAGATTGAAATAGTTACATTCAGAAGAGTTGGTTCCATTCATCTATTGATTAGAACTCAAACCATTGGTTAATCTATACACATAAAATTGAAAATCTATCTGTAGATATGTATGTGTGTTTGTTTGTTCGTAGTATCATCATGGGGGAACGGCTACACCGAATTTCATGAAATTTTGTGGGTAGCCCTACTTAAAATTCAATTCATGTATCGAAATTCTAGGACTATGAGTTGTCAAAATATTAATAAAAAATACGCAATTAAACCTTCCATAACGATACCATTATGCAGACGATATTATTTCTTCCAATTTGTTTGTCAAAAATTATATCATGTCGTTTAGGATTATATCATGTCGTTACGGAAATAAATCCAATGCATTTATACAGTAGACGATTTTTATTAAATTATTTCAGATTTAAATCATAAAGAAATGTATATAAAATAAATTTTATTAAAATTGTTTCTTTTGCTGGATTATATCAATTACGGCCTTCGGGATTAAAGATTGCATGGATTATTGATATTTTCAATTTCTTACGCCATCTGTTTCATTTTGTCAAAAATTTTTCATATATTTTAGTACGGGTATATCTTCTAATCTGTGAGAATATAAGTAGAACGAATATATCCTCCAATACAATGCTAAAACTTTCATTTTGGCATATATTGATTAAATTTCATATGTTCTGTAATTATTTACATTTTTTCATTCACAAATGTTTTCATTCTTCTAGTATGCTTGTGAAAATAATTTTCTATGGCAAGAAAAGAGATTCTTAAACTTATTTTTATAAGCAATTATTTAAATATTATAATGGAATGTTTTGAATAACAATGTCATTTCAGATACTTTAGGAAATTACACATGATTGGGAATTTTAAGTTTCTTTATATTGTATATTCCGTGCCAAGAACGGGTATACTGCTAGTACTATATAAGAAAAGTTATTTTTCCTGTCTACTTATCTATATGTAATACTTAGCGATAAATTTAGCGACAAATTGGCAACTTTGACAACGAACTTTGTGAAATGTCGCCAAATAAACGAAAATGTCACGAAATGGGCAAACGTGACGTTTAAACAAGAAGGATCAATCATGCTTAAAGCATTGATTATGAAACACTTTCCAACTTCAATGCAATTTTATTTAAACAAGTCTAAAATGCAATACATTCCTCGGTAATATTTTGAAACTTATCACAATACTGCATTAATTTATTATATTTGAAAACTTAAACCTTCATCGAAAAAAATGAACTTCATTCAAATGACGGCATTGAAATATAAATTGCCTGGTTTAAACATCTCTAAAATGTTATACATTCCTCGGAAATAGTTTTAGAATTATTCTAATACTACGATAATTTATTATATTTGAAAAATTCATCGAAAACAACTGAAATTAATTCGAATGACGTCATAGAAAAAATAACACGCCTGGATCTCACTATAAAAACAGGATTTCATTCATAACTTTCTCCCATTCATTTCATTCATCACAATACTATAATAATTTATTTTATTTAAACATTTTATTTAAGACCATGGAGCTACAAATAATTAAACTCTATGCTTAAAACTTCATCGAAAAAAATCGTCCTTCTCTTTATAAAATCAATTAATATTTCATTCATATCAGCCATGCAGACTCCATGGACTAAATTATTTTGAGTTAAAAAAATACAGGAATTCTAATACAACTCATTCTACATATTTTGCTGCTTACATTTTACATAGGTGAAAAATAGGCTTAGTTGTAGAAATAATCAAATTTAGATGAGCATTTAAACTCAAATATATTGTCATTGCGTTGTTTCAGTATGTAGATGCACAGAATTTAAGCAAAAATAAAGTAGCTTTAGGACGGATACAACACTCAATATGAATTAAAAAGAACTTAAAAAAATCACGATTTTGAAACAAGATGGATGCCATATATCATTTTGAAGTGAGTCATGTGATCGTTTCATATCATGGTCACGTGATCGTTTCATATAAGAGGTGTCATTATTATTTTAATTTTTATTTAAAAAACTACTGAATATATTTTGCTGAAATTTTTTTATATATTTTATGGAACAATTTGAATATTACCTAAAATTTTCGAAGCAATTTGTGAATTTTAAATCCGCTTAAAACATGCTTGAAAAATTAGGTCCCATAGGACTCAATGTATTTCATTTTTTCAACCCGGGTTCAATCCAAAACTAATTGGGTGATATTATTCATTTATATTCCCATAGGTCCTACAGACCGTCTGAACAACATACTAAAATTTCATTTTGATTAAGTCATTTTTACGGCAGTTATCGTGCTAACAGACAGACAGACAGACAGACAGACAGACAGAATGAATGAACAAAGTTATAAACACTTTTCAACTTTGTTGTAAAGTGTTTAAAAATGACACCAAATTGAATAAAGTCTTTATCTTGGAGAATGAAGTTCAATGTCATTAATAATCCCTGTTGTTTCAAAGGAATTAATATTCTTAATGTAGAGAAAGTTATATACTGACCACATCATATTTTTTTAATCTGTAATAACAATAAGCAATTTGATTATCTTCGAAATCTAGTATTAATAATGCTATATGATATACATATATATATATATATATATATATATATATAACTATATATTACGCTTTATAATTTCCTCTTTATGTTTGAATTTCTTTTATTTCTTTGTATTTTGTAGAAAATTTTGGAATAGTGTATTATGAGTTACTACTTACATTTTAACATTGGATTTACAATTTTATATTTTTATTTATATAACTATATATATATATATATAAAGTATATATATAACCTTTTCCCACATTCTTTAAGTTCATTAATCTGTAGTGATAGCCATGTATTGGACACATGACTTTTTTCTCCACATCCCATATTCAGCCTTTACAATGAGATTTAGGCAATACGCTATTCTTAATCATTCCGAATACTAAGGAGAAATCGTAGTTGTGTGCACTATGTTAATGATTCTGTTCAGTATTACGTTCGAATGGTTGATGTCTGATGGTATACCCATTGCCGGCTAATCCAAAGCGTCCGGAAATCGACGCTGATGATTCCTCTTGATATATTAGGTCACTTAATGGTGAGAGAATCATATACACTTGATAATGGTATGTACGTATTTCCCTTTATACAAGTAAATATAACGCCATTACGACTGCCAAACTATCGGCAGGGCAGTGATAGATGCTCATAGTATATAATTTTCCCGTTTTAGAAATTCCTTTGACATGAATCAATTAGTCACTACAATCCTATTAATAAGATTAATCATTGTTTTTGGTGTATATTTAGGCAACATTTGAGACAGATAATATGTTAATTGAATATTATTAATTATTAGAAAATATACGTTACTCTATTAAAATACCCATGTCAAAGGATAATTCTTGAAAATTTGATTTTTTATGGAGATGGGAGTAGGGTATTTACACAATTTGCTTAATATGGAGGACAAGCTATATCTGTGAACAACGCTTATCTGAAATCTTAGAGTGCTAGTTATATTGCACTCTAAATGCCTTTCTCAAGGTTCATGTGCATAAAGTTGCGCCATTAACTTACTCTAGTCAATCAGGACCTGTAACAGCTTTGACAGGTTCTGTATGACTTGGTCAACGGGGACTGGAACAAGTATTGCGGATTTAAATTAATGCTCCACAGATTGAGCATTAAGTTCGCGCTAATTCCAGAGACCGTTCTGGGATCTGATTGAATTACTGGGCAGAAAGAAAATTAAAAGAAATCTACTGGGCTGGGACCATCTTCACGGTCTTTCTAACTATAGCCTCCTACGTGTACGACTACTCTAGTAGCATGTCAATATTGAGCCAATATTAAAATGTAGACATTATGCCTTTATTGACCCAATATTGTCTGCCAATAATAGCAGACTATTTTGAGCTGATATTGTCACGCCAATTCACACCAAATATTTGATTGCCCAATATAGGCAGCAAGTATTGGCTGGCATGCTAAAAGGCTTATAAATATTTCATTCTCTTTAAAATGTCAAATTACAAAAAAATAAAATCTGATGTCAGCAGAACATGACTTTCCCTACAGACGCAAATTCCTTTTTCATTATTTCATTAATAATTCAGTAAGTTGATTTTTTATAACACAAAAACGTGCATACTTATTTAAAATTACAGTATATTTGCACTTTTAATTCAATTTTCGTTTTTTTTTCTTTGTAACTGCACGCATATCAAAGGTAGCGTAGCTGAAAAACGAAAAACCTAAAATATCTGAAATATCTCGAAAACGGCTAATGCTAGAGTAATGGGATTGGTGTTATTCTTTTTATACTTAAAAATTACGTACAAAACAAGCATTTAATTGATATATTTGAGTATACGTATTCTTTTATTTTATATTTTATGATTTATGCGGGCTATTTTGCAAGAAAAAGCAAGTTCTGTTTTCCCGGATCGTACCAAAATCTAATCAGCACCAGGGACTTACCTAGTAAATTTTGTGACATTTGGTAACTCAGTTTTTTAGCTGGAGTGGATGCATGCGATTTTTGCAGCCCATTTCGAAAAAAAAAAACAGGTTATTTTATCCCAAATCGTACCAAAATCTAATCAGCACCAGGGTCACCCACAAGTAACTTATCTACCAAATTTTATGAAATGTGGTCAATTGGTTCTTCAGTTAAAGTGAATACATACATTGGATATAGTGGATAATCACACAGAGAGAGAGATATATATATATACACACACACGCACACGCACACAAACATACAAGCATACAGACGCCACGCTAAAATAGTTTTTACGTGTTCTGGAGGTCTCAAAACGTGTAGATCCTTCGAAAACTCAAGTTGCGATTTTTGGTAAGATTCCAATAATTTCCCTATGCATAGCCATATATTGCAGGGAAAATAAAACTATTCAATTATTATTATTTATCATTATTAATTTTTTTATAAATGTTTGAGTAAAAAATTGTGAAATTGCAATTTGTACCTGGAGCGTTGAATATTATTTTTACGGATTGAAATACATCATGTCAAATTTCAGAAGGTACAGTAGACACATATAGATCAAAATCGATTAATTTGTATTCAGGGATATTCAAAACATGTAGATCCATCAGCATTCACGGGTTTAATTTTTCAGTTATCACAAGGCAGTACCCCCATATCAGTACCCCCATATTATGGACAAGCGAAGCGAAACCAATTCTCCATTCCTAACGAAGCGAAGTCCATTCTCCATTCCTAACGATCCGAAATCAACATTTGCCTGAATTTTAATATACCTTTTACTCAAAAAATATAAAAAAATATAATAGATAGGGAGATGAAATTTTGCATAGGTACGTGAAATTACAAGCAGATTTGCTGAATCACAATTTCAATTATTAAAACGAACCTCAACAGGACAAAACACCCATTTTTAAACCGCACATGCTCACTACGCTGCGTACAAATAACAAGTAAACAACAACTTTTAAACAAGAGCTTTTAAACAAAGCGTATGCACTTGTATGTATTGTGATTTTAACGTGCTCCTGAGTATTAAATACGTTTTTGCGATTTAAATATTCATTGTTTTCCTTTATTCTAATGTGTTTAATTTAATATTCAACTTTCAAAAACTTATATACTCTTTCGTATTAAGATTCTCATATATTGAAAGTAATGTTTTATACTTCTAATTTCCCAATTATTTGTTAAATTAGGTTTTAATTTGAAATCTTTCACAGCTCACACATTTCATATTCGTGAATCTATTCAAAGCCCTGTTTTTGCTAGTAGTTTTCTAATTTAAATAATCATAAAAAAAAACTCTCCCAATATATTTTTAAATTGTGTATTAATTTATTATCTATCAACTAACGCACTTTTTCTTTCAATTTTATTACCATAAAATGGTAAAAAAAATAATCAATATAAGGAAAAAGGATCAGCAAATATATGTTTTAATGAAGTACCGTTTGCTTATGTTTTGAATGCAACACCATTATTAGCAAACTATTCGCTGACAATATTGGCTGCTAGTACTATTTGCATGATACTAGAGTGATACGAGGGATTGTGTAAAGTGATACACCACCACGATATCACCCAATATTCTGCTCTTAAATTTGAACAAACTTTACGATTATACTCATTAAATCGGTATAAAATATAATTATGACTACGTACAGCTCAAACTGCTGCTAAAGGGTAAAATTTAATTAACTTCGTTTAAAGCAACATGTAATATAAAAAAATAATAGTATCGTCTGTATAGGAGGCAAAAGGCAGCCTTCTTCGGTTGGACACACAAGAGGCGCAACCTTCACTCGTCAGAGAAAGTTCGGAGCACATGGAAGAGTCAGGGAAAGAGTCTTGCTAACGGCGAGAAAAGAAAGGAAGGTAAAAGAAGTCCAAGAAGAAAGAACAAGAGGTTGGATATAATGAATGAACAGTAAAATACCTTTTTTACGTTAAGACGCAACAATTGATGTTTATACCGCATATAACGGCCTTCATTAATACATAATTTGGGTTCAGTCGGCTATGTAATTTTTTATATACTACTAAGTCGTGAAATATATGTTTGTGAATATTATGCACAACTTACACAAAATTTCACAAAGCCGTGGAGTTGTTATTAAATTCTTGCAGAAACCTAATTTTGTTCAAAATTTGTTTTCATTTGGTTGAGTTGTTTTGGAGTAAATGGCATCATTTTGTCGAAAGACAAGCAGACATAATGAAAAAGTGTTATTATTATTTTTTTAATATCAGACAAACACACAAGTTTCGAGTTGTTCATGTTCACGGTTTCCTTGTGAGTTCTGTCTAAAAATATAATATAAATATACTCATACTACGTACCATCAAAATCGCTGCAAATATGAAATGCAGCTTGAACCACCTTTAACACCCACCATCAAATATTTCGTTTTTTTTCTTTTAGATTAAAGCCGTATATCATTCTTAATCATTCCGAATTCTATCGAGAAATTGCAGTTATCTAGTATGTGTGTCCCAATGATTGTATATGATAGTATGTCCTGATCACTATTTGACGGAAACCCGTCGCTGACTAATCCAAAGCGTCCGGAAATAGACACTGGTGATTCCTTATGATACGTTAAGTCACTCAATAGTGATTGTGATTGAGGCATATGCAATTGATAGAGTTATGTGTGTATTTTCTTTTATGCAAGTAAATATTACGCCATTATGCCTGCCAAAGTATCAGTAAGGCAATGATAAATGCTGACAGTATGTAATTTACCCGTTTTGGAAATTGCATGAAGAGTAATAACTCAATTAATCAGTCAAATCTGATTACTGAGATTAATCAATATTTTGGATAGATCTTGGCAGCATGTAAGATTGAGAATATATTGATTACATCCTGTTATAGTTATAGCATACTTCAATATTTGATATTAATCGATTATATTGTTTTCAAACTACTGCAAAGTCGTGAAAATTACGTTGACACATATTGCGCACGACTCGTAAAATTTCACAAAGCCGTGGCGTTGTTATTGCACTCATGTAGTTACGGATATTTTGTTCAAACTTTGGTTTCATTTGATTGAATTGTTTCAGAGTAAATGGCATCCGTTTTCCAAAAGACAAACAGACATTATGAAAAAGGTGTTTTATGTGATATACTGCTTCCAAAGCATATAGATATTCAATTTGACCTAAATGTGTTTTCAGCACGGAAACAATACTTCTTTTAGCGAAAAAAGTAAAATATATCAGACAAATATACAAGTTTCGAGGTGTCGGGGTTATCAGTTTCCTCGTGAGTTCTACCTGAAAATATAAAATGAAAATACTCGTTCTACATACCATCAAAGTCGCTGCATATATGAAATGAGAAATGAATCACCCCCAATTTCTTCCGTTCTATGATTTTCTGCTTTATCTCCCTTTCAAATACCTCGTCTTTTTATTGAGATTCAAGGGATATGTCATTCTTAATCATTCCGGAGACTATCGAGAAATCGCAATTGTCTAGTACGTGTGTCCTGTATACATCAATGATTGTGTACGATAGTATGTCCCGGTTACTGATATTTGATGGAAACCCGTCTCCGGCTAATCCAAAACGTCCGGAAATCGACACTGATGATTCCTCGCGATATGTTAAGTCACTTAATAGAGATCGGAGCATATGCAGTTGATAATGTTGTGTGTGTATTTCCTTTTATGCAAGTAAATGTATATCCATTAGGGCTGCCAATGTATCAGCAGGGCAGTGATAGATGCTGACAGTATCCAATTTACCCGTTTTAGAAATTACAGGGAGAGGACTAGCTCAATTAGTCACTGACATCCGATTAGTGAGATTTATCATTATATCTGATAGATCTTGGCAACCTTTAAAACTGATAATATTTTGATTAACTAGTGTTATAAAAAATATAATTTATTTTAACAAAATGGCGATACCAAAATTGAGACCTTCCTCTAGTCCGTGATAGAGATGAGAGCCCAAGCCTAAATCGGGCTCGAGCTCTGTGTACACAATGCAATTCGGGATTGGAAAGCTCCGGCCTCAAACTGCATTTTATATTTTGTTAATTAAACACATATTTTTCAAAACAGTTGCAGGTAGATTAATAAATGTTTGTAAACAATTAAGAAACCACAGAAATTAATTTTATTTTATCTACTAAAATATTACTTCTACAGCTTTCCAAAATCTTTGTTAAAATTAAATATTTCGGAGATGGGTTCAATCGTTCTATGACAGTAAGTATTGTGTAGTGAAAAAAAAATTCAAGATGTTATTCCTTATGGGTTACCTGCTTACCTATTAAATCGGAAAATAATAGGAACGTGTTCGGTCGGTATTTTGAGAAGAATGTGCCTTTTTACGCGGGGTAAACAATTAATGTATAAAAGGGAATTCTAAATTGAACTCCTATTCCATTTTTATTAAGACTTTACAGCATAGTTGAAAAGTGTTTATGACATTCTTCATTCTGTTTGTCTGTCCGCACGATAACTGCCATAAAAATGACATACAAAATGCAATTCTAGTATGTTGTTGAGATGGTCTGTTTGCCATATGGGAATGTAAAGGAATAATATCACTCAATTAGTTTTGAATTGAACCCTGGTTAAAAAAGAAATACATTGAATTCTATGGAACCTAATTTTTCAAACATATTTTAAGAAAAGTTAAAATTCACAAATTGCTTCGAAAATTTTAAGAAATATTCAAATTATTCCATAAAATATATAAAAAAAATTCAGCAAAATATGTTCTCTAGTTTTTTAAATAAAATTTAAAATAATAATTACACCTATATAATATCAGGAGATCACTTGATCCACTTCAAAATAAAATATGGCATTCATCTTTTTCCCAGTGTCAAAACTGTGATTTTAAAAATTCTTTTAAATTTATATTTAGTGTTGCATCCGTCCTAAAACTGCTTTAATTTTGCGTATTATATTCTGCGGCAACGCAATTATAATATTTTTTAGTTTAAATGATCATCAAACTCTGTTTATTCAGCAACTAAGCCTAATTTTAATAGGTGCAGAATGTAAACAAGTGATTGTAAGATGAGTTGTACAAGAATTGCTGAATTTTTTCACGCGAAATTATTTAACTCTGGAGTCTGTAATAAAAGTGCATGAATGAAATATTCACTGTTTTACACACAGAGTCAAACGATTTATCTTACGATGTTTGAATAAAGTCGTTTGAATAAAGTTAATTTTTTTAGACGAAGTTTTAAGTTTTCAACTACAATAAATTATTTTAGTACTGTGATAATTTAACATATGTCACGCTGAATGTATCGCATTTTAGAGATGTTTAAATATAATTGCATTTGAGTTGGAAAGTGCTTCATAATCAATGCTTTATGCATGATTGATCTTTCTTGTTTATGTTATTCTTATGTTTCAATGCTTAAATAGTACATAGTGCATATTTTATCTTGATATAATTCGTCTTCGCATTTATAGTTCTCTTAATTAGTATAGTAATTACGTAGAAATCCCAGAAATATTTTGTACTCGGGCGAATCCTGGCTCCAATTTACATTGAACAGTTCTTGATCGATCGGTTTCGAGCGAGCTCTGGCTCTTAAAATTGATCTCGATCTCTTCTCTATTCAGTACGCCTCGATAATTAATAAGTCTCTGTCGTTTATTGATTTAAATACTCGTTCTTCATTCACAAAATTTGATCGATTTGCTCGGGAGTTTTCACTTTTAAAAACTGATAAATATGTAACATATAAAGAAACTAGCATTCAAGCCTACCAAAGGCAGAGAAACTAAAACTCTTAAAAAATTAAGCAGCAATATTTTTCAATATTTTATTTTGTTTAATAATGTATGGTGCTTAGCGTCGTAAATAGTCGCCTCAATCGAAAATTAGTCTAATCGAAAATTCGTCTAATCGAAAATTAGTCTTTCTTTCCGAGTTTCAGTCTATTTAGGTTACAGGTAGGGGGAAGTTGAGGAGAGTTCTGAGAGACCTTACCACCACCACCCTCCCGCATTTTGTCTACTCCGGGGGGTGAAATCCAAAATCCGGCTCCATTAGGTTCATTCCAGTAGCTAGTATTATAATTGTGCAAAAATTCAGCCGTCTAAACCGCCGAAGGCCCGCTTGAAACTCTGGCAAGACTTTTGGAAAAACTCCATACTCTCTCCCCCCCCCCCTCCCAAAAAAAGAATACAAAATCTGGATACGTTATGTTCTGCCCATTGATCGTGCAAACATTCAGTCTTCTAGGTCACCGGTCACCAGGGAACTTCGGTAGGCTCTGAAAGTACTAAAAATAAAAAAAAATTTCTCCAGAGTTAGTCGAAAATTCAATTCCATTACATTTTGTACTTCGGTTGATACTATGTGCTTATATCTTACAGGATATCGAGGGGCTTTTGAAAGCCCTGGGAAAACATAAACACATTAGATTATTATTATATACATATCGCTAAAAATAACTAACGCGTTGCATGTATAAAATTTATTAAGCCTTTCTATTAAGATTCAGACGGTACACTATTCTTTATCATTACGAATATGAACAATAAATCGCAATGATCTACTATGGCTTTGCCCAATGTCGATAATCTTGTTATTACGTCCCAATCATTGATATATGATAGAAACCCATTGATGGTTAATCCAAATCGTCCGGAAATCGACATTGATGATTCCTCGTGATGTATTAGGTCATTGATTAGTGAACGAAACATATAATTTGATAGGCTGATAGTGTTAAAGGGCATATTTCCAGTCAATGACAGTAAATATTAGCTCATTTGAGACTGCTAAATTATCGACATGGTAATGATAGGTTTTAACAGTATGTAATTTATCCGTTTTAGGAATTTTATGTCAGGAAGAACACAATTAGTTACTAAAGTACGATTCCTGAGATTCGTCATTTTTGATAGGTCAGATGATAATTTGGGACTAGATTTTAATGTCAGAATTTTCTGTGAAAATACTACTATTAACTTTAAACAAAAAGTTTACTAGTGCCGCTAACTGCGGCCCCCATACTACTCCCTATTGTACAACATATTGAACTTTTTTCATAATCCGTTTATGCAATGTCAGGCTGCTATGCAATGTATACTTTGCCCCCCCCCCCTTCCATTGGTGGCCCTGGGGATTACAGAAGGACAAAAGCAGTTATCAATAGGGATCCTGTTTTGATTTTTTGAACGCGAGGAATATATATATATATATATATATATATATATATATATATATATATATATATATATATATATATATATATATATATGTAAAAATAGAAAGATTTCTAAAGAAAATTATTGAAATAAGCTTTTAGTGTACTTGCGCACAGCAGCATAAAACACTAAAAATATATAAAGACATAAATGGAGATATAAAAGAAGAAGGAAGGTAACGTAAAGTGCTTACACAAAGGCGGTAAGGGGTAGTGACCTTACTCCCCAGTTATCAACATGCATGTCTTTAATGCCACGGCTTGCACTCCTGGACGCCAGCACTGACATTAGCCAACCTCCGGAGTGACAATCAAAATTATAAAGAGGAAGCATAGGCATGAACTTAGATGTCTCTGGGGCTTGGACTAATACTTTTTAATATCACTTTCCTTTATAAAAGGTCTTGTGATAATTTTGATTGTCCCTCCGGAGGTTAGCTAATGTCAGTGCTGGCGTCCAGGAGTGCATGCCGCGGCATTAAAGACATGCAAGTTGATAACTGGGGAGTAAGGTCACTACCCCTTACCGCCTTTCTGTAAGCACTTTACGTTACCTTCCTTCTTCTTTTATATCTCCATTTATGTCTTTATATATATATATATATATATATATATATATATAGTTTGAAAATCCAATGATAGAATAGAGAGAAGTTGCAACTCAAAAAACCCCAACATTAAAAAATGCCTTACAAATAAAAAGTAGCAAACAGAGAATCATCAATCAAATGAAAAATAAAATGCAAACCTCTAGTTATCAAGCTGGAGACAAACAAAAAGCATCAATGGAAAGGAATCAATAATATAAAATCAAATAAAATCCAAGCATTAAAGCTTTATACGTAGACAAGTCCTAGGCCTAAACTAATGAATTGTTCATTTTAATAAAACTCTTCGTCAAGTCTAAGTATTTTATAAAAATGAACACAAAATGCATGCTTCTGATATCAGTGATAGATTTTATCTATAAACACTTATAACTTGGACAGCATGCATAAAGATTGAAAAATAATAGGAAACAAGAATACCTGAAAAAACACTGCATATGTCTGATCCATTGGAGCCTTGAATAAAGAGACCAATGTTGCCAATCTCAAAAAATAAAAAGATGAGCACTGTTGTTGCCAATCGTGAGAAATAGGTAAGTGTAATACGAAAAGACGATAAAAGGTGATATTCAACGGTAAGAGCTACAAAATAATGGGGCAAATGATAATAGAAAACAAAGAGGCTAAAATATAAGGGGATGCAAATACATGTTAATGCTTATTCAAGAAAAAGTGGATGTCTAGCTAATATAAGATACTAAGGAGAGATTTTAAGTATATTCAACCATTCCAAACTTTTTATCTATACCATGTACTAAATGGGCGAAATATTTATATAATTTGCTAGTAATTTTTAGCTTATTAATATGTATAGCATGACATTTTTTATCTGATAATCTGTAAATTCTAAAAAGCTGATTAAGTATAAAATTTCTAAACAATTGAATCGAGTTACAGGAATTAAAAGCTAATATTTTATTAATGTTAAAGTTAAAATAGTCTTTTTAACACTTTACAACAAAGTTGAAAAGTGTTTATGACTTTGTTCATTCTGTCTGTCTGTCTGTCTGTCTGTCTGTCTGTCTGTCTGTCTGTCTGTCCGTTAGCACGATAACTGCCGTAAAAATGAGTTTATCAAAATGAAATTTTAGTATGTTGTTCAGACGGTCTGTAGGACCTATGGGAATATAAATAAATAATATCACCCAATTAGTTTTTTATTGAACCCGGGTTGAAAAAATGAAATACATTAAACCCTATGGGACCTAATTTTTCAAACATTTTTTAAGTAAATTTAAAATTCACGAATTGCTTCGAAATTTTTAGGAAATATTCACATTATCCCATAGAATATATAAAAAAAAATTCAGTAAAATATGTTAAGTAGTTTTTTAATTAAAAAAATTATTTAATATGGGGAAAAAAACAAATTCAATTAAATTCTGACTTTGGGATATCTTCCAGAAAGAAAAGAGAGAGATATTATATAATAAATATCTCTCCATTTGTTAAAACGTTTTGCATATGGGAGTGGCTTCATATTTAAAAATAAATTTGGTAGATAACAATTTTTCATTTTTTTTAAATTTTATATAACTCTTCTTGATAAATTTAATTGATGGCATTTTAAATGCACTTTCCTACGTCCTAGAGAGTTAAAATTTGGTACACAGCTTAAATTTGTTGAACATTTTATTCGACAAAAATTTGATGGATCTTTAAATATAGATCATACATTTTTTTCGAAATGGCCTGAAAATAATCCCCGTTCACTTCTATAAATCATTGGTGTAATATTGTTAAAAATTCTGATGTGGACAGCACATGTCTTTCTCTGCAGACTCATATTCGTTCTCTTTATTTAGTCAATGATAATTCGAGTTTATCTGCACAACATAAGTATTTTAAATGACATTGAATTTACACGTTAAACTTAAATTTGGTTCTCATTTGATAGCTGGACTTATTGTCAAAGGTGGCGAGCGAAAACGCGAAAAAACTAGAATATCTCAAGAACGGCTAGTCCTAGAGTAATGGGGTTAGTCTTATTCTTTTTGTTGTCAAAAATCACATATAAAATAGGAATTTAATTGATATAATTGAGCACACGTAGTCTTTTATTTTTATATATAACGATTTTTGCTGGCCATTTCGCAAAAATAGCCCGTTCCTTTTTTCCGAATCGTAGTAGAATAACCTACAAATGATTTATATACAAAATTTTGTTAAATTTGGTATATAAATCACTTGTAGGTTATTGAAATATTATACTCCAAATTTTGTTAAATTTGGTTCATTAGTTTTTAGCTAGAGTGGATAAAGGCAATTTCTGCGGCCATTTCGCAAAGAAGGCAGATTCTTTTATTGCGAATCGTACTATAATCTAATGAACATCAGGATTTCCCACAAAAAACATACCTACCAAATTGTATGAAATTCGGTCCATTAGTTTTTCAATTAGAGTGGATGTAATATCCACACAGAAACATACACAGATACACCCTTACACACACAGACGTCTTCCTAAAAGTAGTTTTTTCGTGTTCTAGAAGTCCCAAAACGTGTAGATCCTTTGAAAATTCGAGTTCCGATCTTCGGCACGATTCCAATACTTTGAGTACATACACATACACATATATATTATCTGTGTATTATCTGTGTATCTAAATTCCGTGCCTATGCAATTACAATAGTTGTGATTTTAAATGATCCCTAAACTTTTATTATTTCTTCAAGGAAGCCTAATTTTAACATATGCAGAATGCAAATATCTCAAGCGATTGTAAGATGAATTACATAAGAATTGCTGAATTTTTTTTCACACAAAATTATTTAGCTCTGGAGTCTGAAATACAAGTTATATGAATGAAATATTCATTGATTTTGCATAAAGAATCAGATGATTTATATTTCGATACAGTTTTAAATATTTAAGTATAATAAATTACTGTAGTACTGTGATAATGTAAAAGATATTACCACTGAATGAATCACATTTTAGAAATTTTTAAATGAAATTACATTTCAGTTGGAAAGTGTTTCATAATCAATGCTTATGCATGATTGATCTTTCTTGTTTATCATATAAATTAGTAAATATCCTATTAGTAGGTTCAATAATAAGATTTAAGTCCAAAAAATTAATGTTATTACTAATAGTGGCTTCATTAGGAATTGGTTTCATATTATCCGGATAGAAATCTATATCTATAACACAGTTGTCTTTAAAGACCAGACAAATCAGATCATCTCAACATGTCTATAAATTTTATAATCTGTTGAAGTAAAAGATTTTTTATAATGATAAAGGGGTAAATTAGCCAATATACTGCTACTACAGCCACCTTGTGGAACCCCTGAGACTTGTAAGTATAATTTATTACCTTGAAATATATAATTATTGAAAAGAACAAAGTGAAGAAGTTTAGGAAATTTGGTAAATATAGTATGAGTAGTATGATAAGTAATATAAGCATTATATAGACCTAAAATTATCTAGTATATATATATATATATATATATATATATGCATTTAGTAAATTACACAACTGTTCTTTTATCATGTTTTGTTTTTATGAATTTGATTTTTCGCGTGCTATGTGGGGCGCTAATTTTACACATTCACCCTGACGTCATTCAGTGTAGCTATGCCTCTGAAGCCCTAAGTATGTGTACAAGCTCGTAGTTGTTTGTATTCCATTGTAAGCTATAGTTACTGTTAAAAGTAGCCTTCGTTTTCATAGATAGAACCGTAAACTGCCAAATTAATTCAATACAGTCGAAATGTGAGATCTCCAAGTCAGAGAACTAAGCATAGATACATTATACAGGAAATCTTATTCCTCCTGCAGAACAGCTGGAATTTATTTTCCTATAATAGAGCTAGATACAAACTTTTCAAAGTGCATCATATATTTTTGTGGATTTTCAAAAAATGAAGGGTATTAGGAAGTGATGCAATCGTAGCTCCTTTACACCCGGCCCTTATTCAAAAATATTTGAAGTTCTTCTAAAATACAGCTTTGCAGATCTTGATTATTTTTTGCAGGTAGTTAAGGGGAAGTGATGAAAAGAGTATGAGAAAGGAAAATCAGAAATAGGAGATGTAATCAAAGAATTATCACCAAAAATGTAATGCCAAATGTTATAATCTATTACTTTAAAATCGGCAGCTTAAGATCATGGAAATTTCTTCTCTCATTCCTATTGTAAAAATGAGAAAGCGTGACCTTGAACCGTCGATTCTTAAGTAATGGACGATAAACCATAAGCTCCATATACCAAGCTTGAAAACTTTGGTTTCAACACTTTATATGTTTCAACGTCAGCAAGAACACGAAATTATTCCCCAGATGGTTGAATTGTCCCGGGAAAAATATTTTTCGAGATTACTCATTTACCCATATTTTCCTATTTATCGGCTACTCTAAACAATATCAGGAAAAACAATACTCCATTTCAAAATTGTAAAACAACTCAAATCCACAAGTCTATTGCCCGTAAAGTTTTGTTTGAGAAACTTTAATTGCTTCCCCAGTCTATAATGATTATTCAATTTATATAAATTGCTATCAAATCTCAATATTATCTGAAAAACCAGCATTCTCTTTATTGGATCGTTTTGCACACACAAAGTCTAAATAGATCCTTATTATAGTTTAAAGGCAACACAAAAAACATTTTCGAGTACTCGAAGCTATCGATTTGAAGCAAAATAAGTTTAATTGCAATTCGCTGTCGTATAATTTAAAAAGTGGAAATTAATAGAAAGTAAATTTATTAATCTATTTGACATCAATTAAGCTTTAATATGTGCACTAATTAATCTAAAGTAAAATATTCTGAAGTTTATGAATGCAGCTTTTTACATGATTAATGTTTATATTATGCTGCAAAATGCTTTGCCAATAACTTGCATGGCGTCTCTTCATTAATCTTTATCAAAGTTCGATTGCAGCTCGAAAAATTATTTATTGACAGGATGAAAAATATAAAAATACATAAATTCGACCGTGGTTTTTGTAATAAATATTTTATTATAAATGCGTTAACTGCCGCGTTTCAGTTTGGGTTATTAATATATATTTTGTTAACATAAAATTACCCAAATTAAAGAAAATAATAAATGAATATGCCGTGACGCTGATAAAAAAAGTCTGAACTGGAAAGTTGGGTAGAAAATTAATATTTTTAAGATAATGGAAACACCAGTTTTAGAATTGATTGGGGAAATCGCAAATATGTTGCTAACTGTGTATCAATAATACATTTATGGCTATCTAAATAATAAATGATATTTCAATTACTATTAGGATTATGCTAAAAATTAGAATGCCGCTTCTCAATATTTATTAATTTTCTATCCTTCAATTAGTTTTTAAACTGACAGCAACGTCTTTTCCCTCTTATCGCTTTATATCTACAAAAGCAATATTTCTAAATAGTTATTTATTTATCAGCGATACCAAAACGGAACGAGTCCAATTATCACTTTAAAAAAATTAATAAAATGAATAGAAAAACAAAGTAATCATGAATCATAGCATAACCCTCAAATAACATTTTAAAAATAATTTTTAGACATAGAAAACAAATGTATATCACCAAAACACAAATTATGTGTAAAATTTAAAAACAGTAATGTTTATTTAAAAACTGCGATTCACATTGACACAGATGCAAAATAACGTATAGCACATTCAACAAGGCTTGATAATATAAAAATCCACAATATTCAAAAGGGAACTAACTACAATCGATCTGGTTATTAAGCAATTTTCTGAAAAACACCATAAAAAGCCTGTTCCTCCTGAATTTCAAGGAGTTAATGACAACCGAGTCCCTGAATAAAATGAAAATATGTTGTTGAAGTTAGCTCGTTGAATCGGTATGGCAAAGCAAATAGTGTACTGCGCAAGAAATAAAGTAGAAAAGACTCCTTTGATCTAGAGATGGGTAAGCTAATGCAGTGTATCGCTACTTATCGTTTAGTGATGGATCGGTATTGTATCAATATCATAGATTTGATATCATCAATAATCTGACCTAAGATAAACAAAGTTTCAAAATCGTGTTTTACATTTATACAAGAGAATATACAATGATGAAATTATAAATTAATTTGAAATTTTTATTCTAACAAAGTATATGAAAATTATATATGAGTCAATTATAATCAATTATGAAAAAATAATTAACACGTTTTTAATTAAAAAATAAACCACTAATAGGGAAACATAAAGAATTGAAGAAAATTATGGGAATATTTTCCAAACACTCTTTTTACCAAAGTTATCGCTAAGGTTAAGAAACCCTGATCTTTCAGTAATGACAATTTAAGTATGGTTTCCAACACGAATACATTAAAAACGGTGAAATACATATAAAGTATTTGACACAATGTCAATGTATACATACATACGTTAACTAATGCATCCCAACACCAGTCATGAGTTATCGTATTTATTTTCTGCACCATTGCAGCAATTTTTTTCTTCGAACGAAAGTTTTTATAGAAAACGGCTTGCTGCATTAGATTGAGCTTTGAATTCAATGTTTTTATTAACATTGATATTTTGCAATAAACTGTTTTTAATAATTGATGACAGACGTTTTAATAATTTAATGCTATCAAAATGTTTACAGTACCATTATATATCAAAATGTTTACAGTATCACTATGTATCAAAATATTTACAAACGTTTTTATCAGTTACAGCTATTAAAATGTATATAGTAATGTTATGTATCAAAACATTTACATACTTTTTTATCATGTAATGCGATCAAAATATTTGCAGTATTGTTATGCATCAACTTGCATACAGACAGTTCTATCATTTAATGCTATCAAAATGTTTAGTATCATTATGCATCAAAATGTTTATAAACATTTCTATCATTTAATGCTATCAAATAGGCTACAATATCGTTATGTATTTTTAGACTTCTAAATATAAATTTTGTTTAATTCACCAATTAGTTTTAAAATGTTAAAGACTAAACGTTATTAAAAATTTAAATTGTAGTCTCTAATATTTAAGAATCTCTAATATTAAGAAAACTGTCTAAATTAAGCGAAATAAAAACATTTGAAATTAAGTCTAATAAATCGAGAGGCATTTGCAGCATTAATGTGTGTATGTATCTATGTTGTTTAATTTTCATAAGGCCATTTCATTTGAAAATTTAATCTTGTTTTCTTTCTTTTTTACTTGACTAAAATACATCTGTTTAATAGTTCGATCTACGCTATGATACCAACTACGGTACCAAGTTAGCTGAATATATTTGATGTCATCTACTGTTTAAATATTTATGTAAAGCATAAAAATTGCAGTAATCTCATCAAAGAAATGCAGCAATTCAAACAAAGATAATTAACTGCACGATATTATCTTCATCTTAAAGTTAAAATGAAAAAAGTAGGGGAGGGGAGTGTATGAAATTGTCTTTTGGCTAGCAGGTATCCTGGTGAGAGAATGACCGTTAATCGAACGCTTTAATTTGTCCGATATAGAAAAAATAATTACTAAAAAGCTCCTCAATCCTCTTCTATGAATGGATTTTCATATCCATAGCAGTTAATCTTTTTGAAAGCTTCTTCGAAATCACCATTTGCATTTAATTAATTAAAATCTTTCGAATTTTCTGTCGAGAAATTGTAAAAAGCGCTGTCCCTAGTATTTGGACACCCTTCTTCACCGAATTTGCTTAATTGAGAAGTTTAATTAACTGGAACACGGTAAAACATTGGGGGGGGACACTTTTTCTCTATTTATTATTCATTCCATCCAGATGATTTTATTGTTTCCATTGAGATTTTTATAATTTTTCTCAAACGGAAACAAAAAAATCGCATGAAAGGAATAACCCTGGGCAATTTATAAAATTGCCCTGAGACAAAAGAGTGGCAGGAAAAAAACCGCCAAGTCCTTTTCGGCGCGTTTAATTGGTCGTTTGGAAATATCTAAAAAAAAAGCCGTAAAAACGATGTTGGAGAGATTTTGAATGAAAAGAATGGGAAATTTTATAAAATTGCTTTCTTACAGCTAAAAGCTGGCCATATTTGCTATAGTTTTGTTAAGCATATTGGATGTAATCGAAGGAACGGTTAAGTTTAAGATTAAAATTAGTCGTTATTTTATTTTTATACCTTTTCTCCTTCTCCGCGTTATTTACTCATTTATTACTAAATATAGCATTCATTTTACTTTTCTTGCACATTATATTATCTAACAGCATTCTTTTAATGCAAAAATATTGAGAAAGCGCATTTTAAGGCTCTTTATGAATAGTCGATTTTCTTTCAATCAATTCAATGACTTTAAGAATTTTTAAGACATTGGTGGCAAGAATTTTACCATATATGTTTTACTAAAATAAATTTTTGACACATCTGTTCCTGAGAATCAGCTATGCATTGATAATGATTGATATGGATTCATAATCGGATTTCGAGGGAGGTAGGAGGTTCAAAAAAAGGTAAGATTTACTTATTCAGTTCTTTTTTATTCAAGTTCAAAGAATTTTATTTTCCTTAAAACACCTATTTCTTAAGATTGACTACAGAGAGAGGCTATAGCCCCAGATAAGCTATATGAAATAGTTTTAGTGTCAAATTAAAGAAGGTATGATATTTCTAGTATCTACTAAGGATTTGCCCTTCCCATTCTTTTCCACTTCCTGTTTAAATATTTTTCTTGAAACATCTATTTCTCAGGACAGTCTATAGATATTTCTTAGATGATGACTGATACGGACTCAAAATCAAATTCCAGGAGTGGGGAGGAGGTTTACTAAAAATCTTTCATTTCCGTTTTTTTTTCACTTCTGGTTAAAAAATTTACAGTTTCCTTGAAACATTTTTTTCCAGAATTGGCTATAGATATAGATCATAGATGATGACTGTTATTGATTCAGCTTCAAATTAGAAAAGGTTAGGTAGTTCAGAAAGAATACTTTCCGTTCTGGAAGCATAACTTTTTTTTTAAATTTACATTTTCCTTGCAACGTCTATCTATCTGAATCAGCTACATATAACGTACATATGACATATGACAGCATCAAATCCCGTAAGATCCACTAAAGATCTCCACTTTGTTCAAAAATTGTCAATTTCTTTGAAACATTTATTTCTCAGAATCGGCCATGAGTAGAGCTGACTGATGTGGATTCAGTATCAAATTTCATAAGGGATATGAAGATTAACTAAGAATTTCAACTTCTGGTTCTTTTCCTTCTTCCAGCCCAAAATGTTTCCTTAAAACATCTGTTTTCTCTAAAATCAAAGACAACTAAATAAGTGGTTAAAAAATCATTTATTAAAATTGCCTTATTATGACGTTTACAATTACGTAACCAAAGTGTTCTTGGACATTATCATGCCCTTCATCAGTGGCGAAGTAAAATAAAGTGCGAACTAGTACCTAAATATAGGCCATACCGCCACGCAAAATTTACATATATCAACTACATACAAAATTACATACATCAACTGATATATTTTTAATCTTTTAAAAAACAATAGATAAAATAAATAATCATAAAAATGCATATTACAATAAGAAATAGAGTTTAATAACCACCATGAATGTCGACAAAATTGAAAAGCAACTGCTATTGAATTTTTAGAAAATCATGTAAAGGCTTGACCCGCAGAGAGTCAATAACGAGTCGCCAAGCATAACTAAGGGTCAAAACAGGATCAAAATTACAAATAGAATTACGGTAAAAATGTATAAATAAAAAGGGATACATAAAGTAAAGTATTGCGGGGGTTATTGCAGTTAATTAAAAGAAAAGTTTTGTCAAACATAGGCTGAAAATTATCGTTAAAAACATACTAGACAAGAGCCGTGAATAGTTTACCATTTTTAAGATCGCGAGTATGTTCAGCTAAACGGGTACCGACAATACGTTTAGTACTGCCAATATAATGCCTGATAATGATGAAGGGTATGATAATGCCCTAAAGCGCTTTGGCTATGTGATTGTAAACGTCCTAATAAGGCGATTTTAATAAATGACTTTGTAACCACTTATTTGGTTGTCTTTGATTTTAGAGTTTATTTTTTGACGTGTTTGCCATGCTGTTTACATCTGTTTTCTACCGTTTATTTATGGATGCAACTGATCATTCACTTTCATATTTGCTTTATGATCCTAAAATGAGACAAATGTCTTAAAACTAAAGTAAATTAATGAAAGTAAATGATTTTCGTATTTGAAGCAAAACTTTGATTAAAATAAATGCAATCAGGCTTGAGAAAAGAAAAGGAACGCTGTTAACCTGTAACGGTTATTTTTCATGTGAAGGAGGTCTATGTACGTTACTTTTCATATAAGCAGAACCTGTAACGATTCTCAAAAAGAGCAAAATGTACTCGTTACTTTTCAGTACTTGTCCTTTTTTCCAAATACATCATGTGTATTACTCATTAACTGTTACATTTTATTTAAGCATTTTATCTTTAAATTTAAAAGTATGAACCTTTTTTATTTTTTCTTTAAAAACTTGTTTTCTATTCGATTGTTTTTTCTTCAGCTTATGAGATGGAATATCCTCTAAAGTATTGAAGCAGAACGAAATTAAAGAATTTCTTCGATTTTAATCAAAATGTTGGTAGATGAGTAGAATCTTAAAAAAAATGTATTAGAATATGTTTATATAAAAATTATTTAGGTTTTAGTTTCTGTTGGATTTCTTGGTCTGAGTTTAAAATTCCTTTGGTTCACAATTATAATTCAATATTTTCTAAATGTGTATAATCACTATATTGTCTATGGGTGTCAAATAATCTATATATGTCAAATAAGTGATATAAAAACATGAATTTAGCATGCTCCAATAACTATTAAAAAGGAAAACTTCTTAAATATGGTTAGAAAAGAGAAATGGAATAAATTGCATTTAAAAGTGCTAATAAAAATGCAACTGAATGCAAAAAATGGGTGTGCCAATTCTTAAAATTACTATTAGGGTTCTTTTGGGGCACTGGAATGTCTAAGGGAGATATACTTTTAAGTATGTGAATATAGTATTAATGATCAAACAAGTACATAAGATAAATATTATAATAAATTATCGCAGTAAATATGTAAAACAGTGATAAATCTAAGATTGAAACAATAAATATATACATAATGAACATATTTTTAAATGATCAATGTAGTCATGCTTAGTGAGCACAAAACTAGCTAAAGCAAGATTTTTAGAATGATTAACTGAGATATAATCAATTGAGCACTTTTTTTTTTATGCAACGCCATATTTTACAGAAATAAATTCGCTTCACTGTTTTCATTACGTTGATTTATTATAAAGTAACGACATAAATGATTGATTTCATTTTGAAACAATTTCGAAACCTCCATTTTTATGCTTGTAAATACGTTTATATTGCTATTGTCAGAGATGCACCTTCGAGAAACAATTATTACATATATACAAATAGTCCATTTTAGTGTACAATATATCCATTTCAGTACTGTAATATATAATTCTAAAAATTAATCTATTTTTTCTAGTTTAATCGGAAAGTTACTCATTCTTTTAACTTTTATGGCTCTCTATTGAAATTGAAGTTACTCTAGAAAATAAATTTGAACGCTCTTGTTTTATAGCGCTAATAAATGGAGCACCATAAAATGTAACGATCTTTCCCGACTAACTTTTTATAAGCTTTTGTCCACCTTTTCTTTAACGCCTATTGTTCTATTGCTATTATTGTCGAAATCTACAAGTATCCAAGACTATGTTCTGTTGAAATATCAACTCTAATAGTATATAATCAGATAAGCATGAATGTGAAACAAAGATCCTCTCTTGCAAAATGTTAAAAATGTATAAATTATATTGTTTCAGTCCTCAGTTCACTATATGCAATGTATCTATCTAATGTATCGAAGGAAAATTTTCAATACAATCTTCTAACTTCATTATATATCCCCTGAACGAGTTTAGATACAGAGTGATTATAATTAAAGTTCCCGGTTTGAAAATGGTCTCAAATAAAAAGCACTGGTCAGAATGATTTGAAATTTTGTGTGAACACTCGTGGAGCAATGGAATTTTCTTTGGTGAACAAGAAACAGTAGTTCAAAAAGTCGCCGCTAGGAGAATAATTGGCGCTTTACTACACTAGAATGCAATATAAAAGTAATAAACGTTGACTTACTCATTGGCTAATGACGTAATAAATCTTCAATATGCTGTCCTTCAAATACTGAATTAAAAGTCGATCTTTCATCATCATATGCATGCAAGAAATGAAAAAAATTTTCATCCATTGAAACAATGTTAAATTCTAAGCAAACGTAAGCCGTATCTTTTTTCACAAAAAGTGGATTTAACTTGTTTTGCATAATTGCTCTTCAAATGCTGCTGCAAATTTGCATAAGACAGTGACGTTGCAATAAACGTTTGCTATAAAAAAGGAAGAGTGGAACTTGTTTCTCATAACTTAATGAAAAATTTCTGTTGTTCTGTCGCAATGACTCTATCTTTAAAAGATCGTGCTCTTCTTGTCAAATTGTTTTATGAGAATAACAGCTCTTATTTAGTAGCTCTTAGAAAGTTCATAACATTGAAAAAGTTAAAATCTGATCCTCTGTGTGGCTAATGCATCTACGAGTGCACGTGGAATTTCCCGATCATTAGACGTACCCTCCAGTACGGTGCAAAAAATTTTGAAACACATTTTGAAATGTTATCCTTACAAACTGACTCATGTTCAACAGTTGCTACCTGCGGACAATGTTGCACGTGAAATGTTCGCACTTCAATTTCTGGCTCGGATAAAAGTGGACGTTGAATGGCCCTGGAACGTTTTGTGGACTGACGAAATATGTATGTAACCGAAAATCCACAGGAACTACGCCAGGTGCCTCTTCATTCCCCCAAAGTCATTGTGTGGTGCGGATTTACAGCAGCGTTTATTATCGGGCCTTTCTTTTTTGAGGAAGTTAGTCCTCATGGCCCCGTCATCTGTTCTGTCAATGGCCATCGATATGAACGTCTTTCGATAAGTCACGTTATACCCACACTGCAAGAGCGCCAATGTATCGATAACACTATTTTCATGCAGGATGGTGCTCCACCACATATTGCAAAACCAGTGAAGCGGCTACTTCGTAGTCATTTTGGAGATGACAGAATCATCAGCCGCCATTTCCCTGTAAGATGGCCAGCACGTTCCCCTGACCTCAATCCATGTGATTTTTGGCTTTGGGGGTATCTGAAGAATGTGGTGTTTAATGGACACATTACCAATTCAGCGGAATTTAAAGCTAGCATCACGCATCACATCCAAAACATCTCAACAGAAACACTCAAATCTGTTGTTGAACACGCTATTTTACGCTTTCAGCTTATTTCAGAATGCGAAGGACAGCATATTGAACATTTATTACTTCATTAACTAATGAGTAAGTCAACGTTTATTACTTTTGTATTGCATTCTAGTGTAGTAAAGCGCCAATTATTCTCTTAGCGGCGACTTTTTGAACTACTGTTTTTTCTTCACCAAACAAAATTCCATTGCTCCACGAGTGTTCACGCAAAAATTTCAAATCATTCTGACCAGTGATTTTTATTTGAGACCATTTTCAAACCGGGAACTTTAATTATAATCATCCTGTATATAATACAAGTATATATATATATATATATATATATTATAATAATAGTTTGAAAATCCAATGATAGAAAAGTGAGAAGCTGCAACTCTAAAAACTTAACTTTCTAACAAACCTACAAAATAAAAGTATAAAACAGCAAATCTTCAATCAAATGGAAAAAAATTCGAGTCATCAAATATATATTATAATATATATATTATAAATATAATTATAATATATATATATATATATATATATATGTATGTATTATAAAGGTAGAATTATCATTTAAAAGTAAATGCTATTATTTACATAAAGCTAGCATTCAGCGTTCGCAAGATATTTTACGTTCTTGATAAAATATTTAGAAAGAACTCTAAAAAATGAAATATATTCAATATTTATTATTAAAAGAACGCATTCTTTGTAAGTATTTTAATAAAATTCAAAGTGATTAACTTTGATGAGATAAAAATATATCTTTGATGATAGCAAAATAATGGGCAATATAGAGTGTTTAATTGGAATATAGAGAACTAAATAAAAGTCTCGTGTGTTGGACATGTCAGATTCTTTTTAGCGCAGACGGGAGGCGACTGATAAATCACATACTTAATACAAAGTGATTAACTTTGATGAGAAATAAATATAATTTTAATGATAACAAAGTGATGAGCAATCTAGATTGATTAACTGAATCTAGAGTATGTATTAGAGATAGTCATGTTTTGGACATATCTGTTTATTTTTGTATAGATACGTACATGAACTGCCACTAAAAATCACATTTAACACAAAGTGATTAACTTTGATGATATAAAAACTATAACTTTTATGATAACAAAGTGCTAAAAGATCTAGAGTTGTAAACTGAATCTAGAGTATTTAAAGCTAAATAACTAAACAATGAGCAAATTGAATACTTACATCTTATTTATACACACTTATTATAAATATTCCAAATATTACATCGTATATTTAACCACATGGATTCCTTTTTCGGTTATTATTCGTAGCAATAGGCGAATGCTTTAGTTTGCTAATTACTGAAACTGAAATCGGTAATTAAATGCGCGTGTGTTATATTAAATTGTTGAACAAAGTAAACTATATTCGAATGTTCCCGAAGAGTGATGCTTGCTATGCCTAAAATAGCATTTAATCAATGCTGAAAACAAATTACCTGCAGCGTATAGCTTGGAGCTAACCTGGAGTGGAATCGATTTGTTTCATTTATTGTTTACATATCATATTATGTATTATCTCTTTCCTCGTTCCCTTTTATACTAAAAGTGCATGTTGATGGGTAAAATTTAATTGCGGTAGAATAGTAAACTAGGATTGAGAAATCGATATACAAAATTTTGTAAGCATTATGTATTTATTTTGAATCTACTTACGTCGAAGGTTAGGAAGAAGATACATTTTTAAAAAATACAAACATTCTAAATACATATGAAACCAACATTCGTGAAAAATACAAATTACCAAACACTTATCTTCCACAAACATTTTTGAATAATACAAACAGTTTAAATACATTTAGAGCCAAACGTTCACTAAAAATGCAATTTATAAATTACTTACCTTCCACAGACATTTTTACGTTTTTAAATAATGCAGACATTCTAAGTACATTTGATGCCAACATTCGTGCAAAATACAAGTTACAAAACACTTACCTTCCACAGACCGTTTTAAATTTTTAAATAATACAAACAGTCTAAATACATTTGAAGCCAAAATTTGCAAAAATGCAATTTATAAATTATTTTCCTTCCACAGACATGTTTACATTTTTAAGTAATGCAAACATTCTAAATGCATTTGACACCAACATTCGTAAAAAATTCAATTTACAATACACTTACCTTCCACAGTCATTTTTACATTTTTAAATAATACGAACATTCTAAACACATAAGAAACCAACATTCGCAAAAGTACGAATTACAAAACACTGACATTCCTCTGTCATTTTTATATTTTTAAATAATGCAAACGTTCTAAATACATTTGAAACCAACATCCGCGAAAAATACAACTTACAAAACACTTACCTTCCACAGACAAAAGTCTGTGGAAAGTAAGGTAAGTAAAGTAAGGTAATTTTTGAAAAATTAACAGGAGTGTCGACTAAACATCGCTTTGGAAATGAAATGTTACCAAAAGATAATTCATAGTTTGCTCATCTAATAGATGAGACTAAACAATACTTTGCATGTTATAATTGCTGAGTATTAATGGCTATGCCACAGAGAAACTAATGTTTTTGATTTTTTTAACATTTTTACGGACCTAAGCTGCTCAAATTATATCACATAGAGGTCTTCAGGGCTCTGAACTGGCCCACTCACGGATCAGCTAAACATTATAAAAGTTTAACTATTTTAAAAATTATAAAATTTTAAAAATGTTCTTAACCATATCATGATCAAGGAAAATAATATCTATATACGTATATAGGAAGTTTTATCAGAATGAAATATTTTTAAAACGCTAACTGTGGCATATGACATGTGTTTTACTGCCACTTCGGTTACGAATATTCGATGCTGTTAAGCTTTAACAAAAGGGGGAATTTCGTTGTTTACTGCAGAAAAACATAAATGGATGAAGATTTCTTGAAACTTAATTTTGAGACATAATCCCTGTGAAGAGTCGTTTCCTTATTAGCATCTCTGATCATTCAAGCAAAGTGGTGAATGAAAGAAAACTCATTCTTTATAGTAATACTCATTCTTTATTTATACTGAAATTTATGTGCATTTGGTTTTCCTATATTTAAAGAAAATTATGTTTGCTTTCTTGCATGCTAGATTTTTGCCAAGATTTGATTAACTATTAATTCGTAAACATAATGCTTACTAATTATTACACTTAACAAGTATTTAATCCCGTCAAAGGCAGAGAAACTGACGCTCTTAAAAATTAAGCTGCAAATTCTTATAATAAGTTTATTTTGTTTAACAATGTATGGTGCTTATTGTCGAAAATAGTTGTCTCGATTGAAATATTAGCACAGTTAGATTCCGTTCCGTGATCGAGTTTCAGTTTTATATAACCCAGGTGGGGGTGGGGATGGGTGGGTTTGGGGAGACTTTATTCCCCCCCCCCCCCACGCTCTTTCCTATTTTGCCCACTTCAGGAGGAAAATCGAAAATCCGGCTTGGATAAGTTCGGTCTAGGATTCGATACTATAAATGAACAAAGATTCGGCCTTCTATGTCATCTTAAATCTATACTCTAGATCAATGGTTCTTAAGTTTTTATAACCCCATTCCATTTTAGCTGTGTAAAAAATCGTGATAATAAGGTAAGGGACCTCTGTAGCCCTCCGACCTTATCTCTTTGCATTTTGGTTAAATTAAGCATCAGTGGTAAATAATAGGTTCTGCGGTTAACCAGGAGGGTGGTGTTTTGTAGCACACCCATTGGCTGAACAATTGCATTATTTCTCCATTAAGTCCATATTGGAAACCGAAATCCAAGCTTCTAAACTCCCTCTTACACATTCCGCCGCCACCACCACCTTCCCGAAATACTTGCTACGCCACTGGTGGATACAGTGAAACGACTTCGACCATGTAACAGGGCGTTGCACAAAATCAACAAAATGTTCAAATGATCCCCCACACCACCTCCGAGTGGTAAAATGGTTTCACGGTTATCACTGCTCCGCAGTACTGTGCAGGCGATCAGATAATCAGTGAACACAAAACGCCTTAAAGAAAGGATTTTAGAAATTTTCTAGTAGAAATATTTTCAAACTCAGTAACAATTCAGCGCATTATTTTAGCGTCGCTCACCGTTAATAAAATTATAAGGGCTCAGGATTACGCTGAAGGAAATTTTACCCTTTAACAGGGCGTTGCTGAAAAGTAAAAAATGTTTAATTGACCATCATCTCCACCATCGTTTCGCGGACATTGCCGCTCATCAGAATGATGCAGGGGATGAGATGAACAATGAGCACAATACTCCTTAAAGCCATTTTTTAAGCCTAAAGCCCCAAAAATTTAATTTTTTTTTTATTAAAAAGGGTGTAAAATCCAAACTATAAGAAGTTTTGTTCGCACTGGTAATCTCATCGCCTTATTATTAGGCTTTTCTATGGTAATCTAGACATTTTATTTTTATTTAATTATTTTTTAAATTCTCTCACACTAAAATATATTACCCTCGACTCAAACTAATGTGAAATCTGCCTCCCCACCTTGCACCATTAAAGAAATGTATACTTTTCAAGCAAAATTCCATTTGATATTAACTGATTCATGCTGTTTTCAGATACACTAAAAAGAATTATTTAAATGTGATTGACCAAGTCACTTTGCATGCCGCCGCCGCCCAATTAGAGGATCTTCGTAACCCACTGGTGTCTCACGGGCCGCACTTTGAAGAGCACCGCCGTAGATAATGAGTACTTTTATATTAGAATTTGCAAAAGTTATTATTATATCATTTCTCTACCAGAAAATTTTGGACTCCCCACTCTCACGATTCCTGTAGACGTTTCTTTAGCTAATGATTAGAGTGATGGCATTAAGCCTGATTCAAGGAGGACGATAGTTCCCTGTTAAATTTTCATGCTTGAATGCAGTTCAAAGTTTGGCGTTTTCACTCTTCAGTAATATCTTGAACATATTTTCATTAGCCGGTGGGGTCCCCGTGTTAAGCGTTGTGTGTGGCTTTAGTTTTAGGCACACCAGAACAAAATTACATTTCCACCTTCACTACAAATCATAGTAGGGCAAATAAAAATACATTAATCCTGCTTCAATGAGTTTTGTACTTACTGACCAACTCAGAAACTGTATCGTACTGACCAGCGGCAATGAAGCATAGCCCAAGGGGTAGATGATCATCAATTGAGCACCTGTCTTGTATGCAAAGCTATTACAGGACAGAAATCGCTTCACTGTGATTCTGAGCGCTTAGGATTTTGTTAACCGTAGGCGTGACTAAGATAATGTAATGCATTGTTTTTGGATTCAAAGTAAAAACGTCTGCTAAAATGCCTGCTTTAAGGAGTTTTGTGCTTATTGATCACCTCCTCACCTGCATCGTGCTGACAAACAGCAATGACCATCATTCTGTGATGATGATCAGGTATTGTGATGATGATCAGTTCTTCTTACCTATATTCAAAGTCTTATTATCCTCAGCGCTTTATATTTTGTTGACTGTGTGTATGGCTAAGACAATGCGCTGCATCGTTACTTGATTCAAAATAAACTTCTGCTAGATTTTTTTTTTAATTTCTGTTATAACACTGATCGCATGCACAGTGCTAAAGAAAGGTAATGACCGCGAACCATGGTTCACAAGTAGTGATAGATGATAAATTGCGCACTTTATTTTCTTGCTTTTCTGAGACACTCTTTTTCAGGGCCAACATTGAAACAATACAACATGTTTCAACAAACAACATAGTTGCACATTGAAATAATACAACATGTTTCAACAAACAACATAGTTGCACATTGAAACAATGTGTAACAGAGGTAATTCGATAGTTTTCAGCAATCATTAGTCTTCGTTAGTATCTGCATGCTTTCCGCTGTCCTTTCATCTACAGATTCAGCAGCCACATGTCAGCATTATTTTCGGAATAGCTATTTTACGTAAAATGGCACGGTGTTCATAATAATTTGACTACTCACTATATTCAAGGTGTTTGAAGTGCTTGTCTAAATATGGCTTGAACGATTGGGCGTAGACTTATGGTTCTAATTCTAAAAATATTTAATGTGGACTTTTAGATTACGACAGTTTAGGTCACGTAATACGTTTCAGTAAAAGAAGTACACAATTTAACGTTTTTACAAAAGAAATTCCAATTAGAAAATTGTTCCTTATTCATTTAAAGATCACTTAAAAAAACTTGTTGTCTTATATGTAAAATTGCCAGTTAAAAATTGTCGAAATTATAGGACCGATCAAAAGGTACGGCGAAAACATAAGATTTATGAAGTCGAACAAAAATAGAATTTCGTTAGATAAAATTTCTATTCGAAAACTTTTATTCGTATCTATCTTTGGCAAAAGTTTTATACAGTCTCCAACTATCCTCAGAAAAATTTAATTAATGATCACTCGGTTCATTTTGATCGTAAAACTATGGAACAACTCTTAGTTTGACTTCGGCTACGGAAACTATATAATTCACTTTATTTGTTCTAAGCAGACCGTATAGAAAAGTTACACTTTGTACTTTTTACAGAAAGGTATCAAAATGATCAAAAATTTGTCTATCTTAGTCTACCTTAATATACAATAGTCTACCCTAAAATTAAATATGCAATAGTCCACCTTAATTAAATCATTTAAATTGGAGCTGTGGGTCTACGATCAATCACCCAAAGAGATATTTAGTCGTGCAATCTTTTTAAAACGCCCTATGTATAATTCTGTTGAGGAATGATTTTATCGAGTATCCGGTTTTAGGGAGTAAACTAGTGGGTCTTGAACTGCTTATTATAACCGAGTTTTACTATATTTAAATAAGTTTAAAAACTTAGTAAGGCTTAAGGGTGCATACAATGCTAATTGTTCTATTTCAGCTTGATGAAGAGGGCTTATAACACCCTCGAAACAATTGTAGTCACCTAACTGACTTAAGACTGACTTATACAAGGAAGTTTTAAATTTTGTCTTAAGCAGCTGTGTGTTTTTAGTGTTACTTATTTAAGACGACGATCTATTTTATTCAACTCAACTGAATTTACGATTACCATTTTTTATATTACCATTTACAATTTTTTAATTTCTTGATATTGAAAACAAATTAAATTCTCCATTAACCATTAAAAATAATCTTGATCGAAAGAACAAATAGCGTATCTGACAAAAGATGACATTCTATTGCAAGTTCGAAAATCCAAAAGTTCCATCGTATTACCCATCTCAATTTCCCCTTTGTTTTTACGATACTTCTTCCCTCTATATTTGGATCCGTGACTTCGTCGACAAAAATTACAGAAAATTAGAAAGGAGATTTTGAATCCTTGAAAAGAGTTAATAGCTTCGGCGATCAGGTTTTTCTTCTTTATCCGAAGATTAAAAATATAAAAAAAAATCTAAGTCTGTTATGGGAACTCAAATCAAAAATAAATGTTACCGCAACCTGCGCCGTGGAAAACGGCAGCGATCAATACTTGGGAGGAAAAAATTCCGAACAGCTTTTTTGAAGTTTCTCTAACTCTTTAAAAATGAAAAAGAAAAAAAAGGTGAATGAATATCTTGAGCTATCATTTGGAAGTTTTTTCAATGAAAAATTCATAAATAATATTAAGATAAATCGGAAAATGTGTAGACAACTTGCGCAACTCCAGCTTCGTTTTTGAATAGAGAACCAAAATATTTCCAAACTAGAACGAATAAAAGTAGCATAATTTGAATAAAAAGGGGATATAGAGATTAAATATTTGAACAATATATATGAAATGCAAGAAACTACGCAATATTTTATCATAATTTATATTATGAACAATATGTGAAACAATTTCTTTTGATAAAATATTAACGTAGAATTGGAGCTTTTAAACATAAATTCAACTATGTCAAGTTATAATTTTTAACAAAAAACAACTATATAGGGTTCCTTAGAAAGTCTTTCGGTACCCCCAGTAAATTTGTAAGGAAAGGTCATAAGTATACACACTAAATCCATCAATAGTAAAGTGGCCCTGCCCAATCAAAGAACAGTGATTGCAGTGCCCCTAGCGGAAAATTTTAACGGAAGGACTTAGGATGACAAACTCCGCAAGAAAGTGAGATATATATAATCGACAATAAAACTGTTACAGAACGTATTTATTTGACACAATATGGCTATTGGCGAATTGCTGTCATATTGAGAAATTATACAAGCCTGTTTAAAATGTCCTTCGTTGGAGACAATGCCCATTTGAATTTCAGAATTGCAGCATACTTTGACAAGCATTGCAGGTATCACCGTATAAGAAGCCCTGATGATACAATATTTTGAGAAGTATTTATAATCTTTCGTGTACTGTCCGGCTACCATGAGTTGGCAGATGACCTTGGATGAGTCCACTTCGCTATAAGGAAGAAGGCTGGCAAACAGACGATTTGTGCATTATGGTGTTATTACACGGAGCAATTCCTTCCAGCAATTTTTCAGCAACACCATACATTTCAATGGGAAGAAATCTCGCCGCCGAATTGCGGCAATTCGTTCGTACTCGGCAATACCCAATCAGAGCACGATAAAATTAGACGTCACTACGCTCCGCCTTTCCTCTTCTCATTTGCATTCAAGATGGCGATGGCGACTGTAATGCAAACACGAAGCAGCTGAATTATGTTAGAATCTGGAGATGGGAAAAAATAATAGAACTTCTACCAAATTACAGACACCTTGGGATATAAAATATCCAAATTATACGAAAAAAAAAACCACTAAAGAATGCTTACTGAAATGAACTGCACTAAACAGGGAGGGCCTGTTAGAAAGGAGGAGCTTACAGTATCATTGCCGGGCGGAATTGCTAAAGTCTGGAGATGAAAAAATAGTAACAGAACTTTTACCAAATTGCAGACACCTGTGGCATATAAACGATCTAAATTATACGAAACAAACCAACTAAATAATGCTTCTTGGAATAAACTCTGAGGTATTAGAAAGGAGAGGCGTTTTAGAAAGGCGTGGCCTAAAGTATCATTGCCGGAAGGAATTTCTAAAGTCTGGAGATAGAAAAATAATAATAGAACTTTTAACAAATTACAGACACCTTTAGGATATAAAAGATTCAAATTATTCGAAAAACACACCAAATAATGCTTTCTGAAATAAAATCGGCGAGATTAGAGAGAAGGGACCTGTTAAAGAGGAGGAGCCTAAAGTATGATTGACGGGCGGAATTGCCGAAGATCGGCAATAAAAATTGCCGTGTGTAATAGCACCATTACAGGGAAAGGGTTGCTGAACGCAGAAACTCGTTTGGCGATCGCGTTTGTGGAGCGTATTTCGTCAATAATTTGGGATTTAGAATTGTTGGAACGCATTTAGAATCGTTGCGATGGACTAGCATTGCGCTTGCGACTGAAAATCTGTCTAACCTTTGTTCCAATTTCTAACATCTGTTTATTTAGTTAATCAGGATATAATATTTGTGATATAATATTCAGAATATATATATATGGCTTGGGCTTCCATTAAGAGGTATGTGCGAGAAAGAAATGTTAATGCCGAACTTAACAACAATGAAAAATCCAACTTCTGAAGCCATTGCCAGTATTACAAAGGAGCAGTGGAATAAATATTGTGAGCACGTAGTAAAAGTTGAAAATAAATATTGGGAAATTGACAATTTAGTGAAAGAAACTATAGAAGAAATAAGTTTTGTGGTAGGAACCGATTCCTCTTCAGAACATGACTCAGAGTCAACTGAAAGTGCAGAATCAGATTTCGAGAATGACGACTGTGATACAATTTTTTAAATATTTTATATATAAAATAATATAATATATATATATATATATATATATAAAATAAATAAAAATATATATAAAATATAAATATTTTATGTATTTTTTAAATGTTTTATATATTTTTATAAGTTCCCAAATTTTGTATTTCGGGGGGGGGGGGGTGTTTAGATTCCTTAGATGACATGGCCATGCAATCTGAGCTCTAATGCAGAACTGTCCAAATAGTGGCACACAAACAAGGATTTTCCCGGCCGTCCAAATAGTTGCTCAAGTCCTTAGGATGAGTCGGGCGGTCTGGGTCTTCAACACAAACAAGGATAATGGTTAGATAACATATTTAAAATTAATTAAATTACTAAAATTTATTTTAAAATGAACAAATATTAATACTTTATGAAATATGTAACTGTATAAATTAAATTACTAAAATTTATTTTAAAATGAACAAATATTAATACTTTATGAAATATGTAACTGTATAAAATGTGATGCATAGATATTACTGAAATGATTTTCAATGGCAGCAAAAGTTTTTGGATCGAAAATGTTTTCTGTGTTTGATAGAATTTAAACGCGTTATATAAAGATATAAAGAGTAAAATATATAATGACAAAAATATAGAGATGTGTGTATGTCACGTTGTGCATTTCTCACTAAATAAAAGAGTTTAAGTTACAAGAAAAGTAAGACAACACGAACTCTTCAATTTTAATAAAACATTTACAACCAACATTGTAATAGATGATTTCAATCATTATGAAGAAAACAATTCCACCATATCCCAACATTTACACTGAATGTACTTATACATATAAATCTCTTTATCGTACTGCACAAATCATGCATTAATTCGCACTAAATGCGCCAATTCTGGAAACCCGTTCTTCTGAGGACGTTCCTACCTGTCATTGAATTTAACTAATGAACTCCTCCAAAAGCACGTGACCCAAATGCCTTCTCGTTGTAGTCGAACAGTACGCGTTTCGTTCATTTCCCGGTGTCAATTCCTACTAATTACATAATGCTCTACAACTTAGAATTTTTTTTTTGTCTGTCTAGCTCGCTTTATTGAAGAGTTTGTTATCCTAGCTAAAATTTTCATATGTCCTAAACACAGTTTCCTTTACAGCTTTACAAATGTCTACTTTGTCGGAAAAATAAAACAAAATAGAGCTTTATTATTGCTACATTCCACTAAAAATCTATAATCAACGAGATATAGATATAATAATACTCTAATCTTCCCTCAATATCGAAATTTGTTATTCTGTATCAAATTTGTGTGGAGGATACAGCAATTTTTACTTTCCCTACAATACATGATAATGTGTAGGGAAAGTATCTGTCGAAAATCGAAGTAAAGTGTAGAAAATCGAGGTAGTGTAGAAACTCGGGTTTTCGATGGATATACACATTCTAGATTCCGAAAAAATATTTTTAACGTAATGTCTGTGTATGTGTATGTATGTGCAACGTAATCCACTCTAGCTCAATAACTAATTGACCAAATTTCACAAAATTTGGTACATAAGAGAATATTTGTGGTTTGCCCTGGTGCTAATTATATTCTGGCACGATTCGAAAAAAGAACCTGACAATTTTTGCGAAATGGTCAATAAAAATTGTCAAAATATAAAATAAAGGACTACATATGCTCAAATATATCAATTAAATGCTTGTTTTATAGAAGTTTTGACAAGGAAAAGAATTAGGACACCCCCATAACTCTAGTGCTAACCGTTCTCGAGATATTTTAGTTTATTTACATTTTTGCAACCTTGCCTTTGAAAATGTGTCCAGTCGTCAAATAGAAACAAAATATCAATTAAAACTGCACATTCACTGTAACTTCAAATAATTATTCGTGTTATTTTCTTTTTGTGTGAAATTACACTCAATTTAATAAAGTATAAGAGAAGTAAAGGAAAAATAACGTTGGGTCTGTAGGGAAAGTCATATGCTACACACATCATATTTTCTATTTCGATAACAAATATCCCAAAGCCATAGTCAAGTACGGTGTATTCCCTTTCTCCGAAATTTTCTATCAACTTTTCTTTTAATTGTCAATTATTTTGTTTTACAAGTTTTTTTTTTTCAGTCAGTCAGTTAGTTAGTTAGTTACTATAGTATCAAATTTTCAAAATGTCTTAAATTTCATATTTTTGTCTCACTGTGCCTTTACCAAGTAACTAAATCTAGAAAAATGAAAATCCTACAAAATTATGAACAAACTCAAATAAGAAAATCCCCCCCCCCCCCCCACACACACACACACTTCTCTTGGAAAAGAATTTCCTAACTACGGGTCAGAAATACCCTGAATACTGAACGTGACTTTCCGTAATTATTTCTGTACAATAATGCTTCCTGATTTACAAATTTTTAACTGAGGAATCGTGTAATTCTACCTAGTACAATTATTTTTCTACACTATAAATTCTCGCAAATTTTTCTGGACGAAATTAATCATCAGAAAATCAAATTTCTCATTCAAAATTTCATCAAAAATTAAAAATCTTCTTAAAATAACAGCCATCGGTCCACCAAAAACAATGGAATGTTCTCCCGTGCCACCCGAGATTAAATCCCTAATCCTCAACAACATAATTCATCGTAATCAGGATTACGAGATCATCGGATTAGAGTGGTATGATTCTATCTTGTGACCCACAGAAATAGTGGTGGACTCGCCATTAACATTTCACTGGAATTATCGAGCAAATCTCTCAGCTTGCTGGCATTTCAACATGAGTCGAAAGCTTGTACTGCATGAGTAAATATAGTCTGATGTATTTGTCTGTAAGACTGCATTGTTTAAGTTAACACCGCTACTTCAGTTGGCGGTGGAATGCAGCAAGCAATACAATCTTTGCTTCTTATAAAGTTTAAACTGCTCTTTTTAACACTTTTCAATATAGTTGAAAAGTGTTTATAAAAGTGTCCCCGTCCCTCAAAGAAAAAATCTGTAGCTTTTGAATGAGTAACTATACTTTATTTACCGTTGATGATATATAGGGACAGTTTTATTAAAAATACTAGAACACTTAATTTATTTGCTTATAAAGCAAAAATTATAAAAACGTTAGTCATAAAGACAGTTTAATAAAGTAGATGATCTAACAAATCAATATCCGGTATATTGTTTGACATGCTAATTCGTAGAATTTGCTCTAAAGTCTCCGTTGAAAGGCACTCTCTATGTTTATTTTTTATTACGAGTTCTGATTAAATACTGTTTTGCATAAGTTTGTTGTCGCAAAAAGAATTATGATTACCAATGCTACTTTTGCTATTGACGAATATTCTTGTTGTCGCCTTGTACAAAATTATTTCATTAAGTTCCGTTTCAAGGAAATACCTGGTCTAATATCAATCAATTATTTTTTAACTACCTACACTTAATATGATCATGTTTAAAGCAAATTGTGTTCCTATCCAATCGTACTTTCAGTCATCATTTAAATTTGACAACTATTTTCTGAAAAATCGTTGTAATTTGGCATTCTGATCAAGTGTATTATTTAAATTGAAGTCGAGAGATATTTCATTGGTGGTAAGTTTAAACTTATTCAAGTATGAAATCATGTTTGTTCATTCTTGATTAATACGTTTTGACCAGAATTACAGCTTTTGTTGGATAGTTTAAAGACTGGTATTCAGAGTTAAAATGTTGGTATATTTTAAAGAAAGATTCAATTCGTTTACTTTGTCAAAAAAAAGTTCTACAATTCTTTTTAAAACATTTCTGTGAGAAAACTCTCGCATTTAAATAAAGTTCTACTGTATGTAGTACTTCATGCACCAAGCCCATCTCTTTGCATAAAATCTTAAATAGTCTCGAATTTACACGGTTTACAGTCCGACTTATAAAATTTACTACAGGCATAACTATATTCAAAACTTCACTTAGTTCACAACGCAGTTCTCGAAAAACTAAATGTTCTCTATGCATTACACAGGGAATACGTTTAACATCTGGGCATATTTCATAAAATAGCAACTTTACGAAACATACTTCAAAAAATAATTAATAAATATTAATAATACTTTTCGAATACTGATATATATCGCGTCTCCATTTCAAGAGCTTCGTGACCCTCTTGAGAAGCGTTGCGATAGAGTGTAGAATGAAAGGTAGAATGAAATTTTAATATTGAATTCAAATACCAAAGCTACTGAGTCTGAAAACGGCAAAAATAGCAATTATTCTGTTCCTCGTTCCTTGAGTATCATACTATCATCTAGATTATGTATGATACTTATGGAATGATGTAAACAGTAAAAGATGAGAGTCCATTCATAAATCTTTCTATTAGAGGTGAAGATCTTCATGGTTAAGGATTTCTGACTTCCACATATTATCACCAAATGGCCTCCAGATTTTGTCACAAAAATTTTCACTTCACGAGAATAACATTTTGCGATAGAATTCAAATCCCAAAACTTCTGAGTCCGAAAAACGCCAAGAGCAAAAAGTCTCCTTTTCACTGTTCCAAAACTATCATAAGATTACATGGGTTACTGATTACGTCGGTTCCCTAAAAGCACTTCCCCCACCACAGCACTGGATTAGCGACTAAAATATACACTTTGGGAATTTCATTTAGCCACACCTGTGTCAGCCGGTAATCTAGATGACGATAGGGTCATTAGAGACGATTAAACTCTTTTAGAAGACCGCGCAAAGAGTAAAAGATCGTCCCTCGGGTAGTTTCAATTCCGTACTATGGTTTCAAAAGATGGCGAGTCAGGAATTACAGAAAAAAAACTCTGATCCAATTGTTGGTGGATATGCGCAGCTCAAAGAGTCTTTGAATCCTTTTGGAACATTTCATTTCTTTATAATCCCATCAAGCTGATCGCATCAAGTCTGCATTTCGGTCTCCCTTTTAGCTATTCTGAACTATTGCGGGGAGTTGACCCATGCTCATTACGTTGATTTGGCTTCTTTCGCTACGAAAAGTATATATGTGCTGCTAATGCTTGCAATCGAAATGAGTGGCCGCGCCCAGGGACCATCTTTTAGCCTCATCTTGTCTTCTTTTGTTTTAAACCTGATTTCCCCGAAGAATGATACTTCAAGAACGAAATAAGAAAGACATCCCCAAGATCAGATTATTTTTCTTATCACGGATATTTTGTCAGCTTAGCCTGGAAAAGCGCCAATATTTTGAGGTGGGACTTCTAACAATAGAAGAACAAGAGCAGTTTATGTCTGTTTCTTATTTAATGGGGAGATAAGATTTAATGTGTCAAATCTTAAAAGTTTGTGACAAACGGTTTCTTGGATAAATTCGGCTAATGCAGCTTAATGAGATGTTTGGATGGAATGTAATTCACCTTTCATAAATAGGGGAGTATCTTTATATTTTTTTTTGGCAGAGCATTAGAACAAATCATTTGCTTATTACGGGGTTAAAAAAATGAATGTCATACATTTTCTTCATATCAATAACAGTTCATATCATTCCAGTATTACACAGCATTGTTTCTCAGTGTGCCCACTTTGCCCTAAGTGATAGACCGCTAAGGTTTTAATTAAATTATTTAAAATTAACATTCATGGTAAAATTTATAGAAATAAATCCAAATTGATTTTCATAGGCAAAATTCATAAAAATTAATTAAAATTAATTTTCATAACTTTTGATGACAAAAAAAGTTGAAATTAATTTTTATAAGCAGCATTTTCTCAGCTTTGACCTTACAGTGTACATAATATTTACAAAATATTGGATAAGTATTGCAGCCAGTATTGCATAGATGCTGCATGTACGTATTAATGACACAATATGCCTTTTGGCAAAGGATCTGCATAAAAATATTAGCACAATATATTGCATGACAATACTGATTTGTTAGTAGGGCTAACCTCTTGACTTGGCAACTGCTTTGCATTAAATTAATTATTTACGTGATTTATATGGAATATAAATTCGTATCCAATATAAATTTATTCAGTTATTAATTTCCAAATTGTGTATATCAAATATATTTCTAATATGTTAGACTAAAATCACAGATATATAGCTACACTAGAATAAATATACACCTAGCTGTACTGTAGGAATCAGAAATTCATCTTAACGGTAGAAAGCATAAAACGTTCTTATTACATAAAACATTTGATAAGAAAACATTCTTCCCTCAATGCGTGCAGATTTCGAATTTAATACCAATATTCCAATTAAATTTTATTATTAAATATATTATATAAAGTCTATAAATTGAATTTTATTATTAAATATGTGAGACCAGAAATAGATCCCACACTTTGATGAGACAGTTTTATGTACATTAAATATTGTGTCTGAAACATCGGACAATACCTCCAGTCTGAATGATGCCAAGCTTTACAGCACTTGAACCCAAAGGTCAGATAAAACCATAAATTTAGGGATGTCAAGACAGAGAGGATCGAACGATCTCGTAAGAAAATGTGAAGTACCGACATTGGATAAAAGGTTAACCAATGGAGAAGGTGCTTGTTGCGTAACCCTAAAGGCCGCAAATGACAGAAAAGGTGGAGTAACAGTCCTGAGGCAAAAGAGCCACAACCGAAGACAGAACGAAAACAAATATACATATAACTTGGATATACGATGACTTGATGGTGAAACAGGTATAGCACGACACTTAAAAAGAAAGCGATATAGAAGCACGATGACTTGGTTAATAAGAACGACAATACTTGTTCGACATTATGACTAGAACGACGGTGACTGGGTTAATACTGACTTAAGAGATTATCAGCTCGAAATTAAGGAGCACGAAACTTGGAAAGATGTGTCGAGAGATGTAGTGAACGACTTCGATGGCTAGATCAATTTGCAGTGCAATCAGAAGTACGAGATGGAGCCAAACACCCTGAGTTACGGCCAGTACGAGTTACTGATGCAAGCATTATGGTCTATGATCAAAACAGACTTGAAGGTATGTGTTCCTCAAATATGATATCTGATCCTACAGTTTAGGCATTTTCATACATGGTCCGAAATAATTAATGAAAAGAATAATTGTTGTAATTAAATATTTATTTTATGTTGTTAATAAATGTTTTACAACGCAAGGAAAGAGAGAGAGGTTACGATAATTATGTGTGTATAAATAAATATGGATATGAAAATAAAGGTAAATATCGATGAGGAAAATTGTACGAAAATAAATATAAATGTGAAATAAATACGAAATGAATATAAATAAATACGGAATGAATAAATAAATATTATAAAATAATAAAGAATTTAGATGTCAATAGGGAATGTAAATAAAAAATTTAAAGTTATCGATGGGATATGATAGCAACTGAAGAGTATTTGTATACAAAAGTCATCTACGCAAAAAAAAAATATATTCTGTTTATATCAGTTGATGAATAGGTATTTGTAAATATGACAAAAAAAATTGTGAAAAAAATATTCTGAATAAGGTTCAGAAATGTTATGTAAATATATAAAAGTAAATATGGATGCAATAAATGTCATGTGCAGTAAGTTGATAATTAATAATATGTAATATATAATAATGCTATAAAGATATTAGCCGCAGTTACTAAAATGTCAAGGTAAATAATAATTAAATAATAATTTGGCGATAGAATGATAAACAATCGCGAGTTATGAAAGGTTATAAATGTCAAGTTATAAGGATTAAAAAGATTGAAATAATTAAATATGATAAATATTGTAGGTACGGTTTAGTAAATAAATTCACGATAAAAAAAAAGATATAAAAAAAAGAAATAAATAAAAAGGGTTTAAAATCATAAGATGTTAAAGATAAATAAATAAAAATTTTCAAATAAGTAAATAATGCACGGAAGTCATTTTATTAAGCATTAAAAAAATATAAATAAATAAATAAATAAAAGTTTTGAGACAAAGAAATTAAATCTCAGAGTTTGTTTTAAAAAAAATTATATAAAAGTTAAAAGTTATGAAAGTGTTAAGCAAGGAGTTCAAAAAAAAAATTAAACAAATTAAATAGTAAACATGTTAAAATTTCAACATTTTTATAATTTCTTTTAAATTCGTGCAAGTCATAAGGAAGGTATAAAAAAATTGTAATAAGAGAGAATCTCAATAAGGAATGAAAAGGCGAAATAAAATTTAAATAGGGGATTATAATATATAAATTCTTTTAAAGAGAAGTAAATTTGAGTTTAAAAAGAAAAGAAAAAGAAAGCATACGTTAGACAACAATGAATAGGGGTTTTTTCAAATACCACGTCTAAAATGGCTGTAATAGAACGATAGTTAGCAAATATGAATATTAAAATAAAATAATGAGGAAGTATACGTTTAAAATAGATTAAGTCAACGTTTATATACACGTCGAATGGGATAATAAAAGCTTAAGATACTTGTGTTGCAGTCCTTTATTTTACGAGCTCCTCCATCACGGTTTCAGACCACGCGAGCAACCACGGCAAACGTCTTCAAAATACCCGGTGATGCTTCAGAGTATAGTTGAGTGGATGCGTAGCTTAATCAATCGTTGACAAAAACGTTTTAAGAAGGAATCGAAAGGGGCCAGCATTATCGTTTTTCACGACGGCCGAAGGAAATTGCTGAACACGTCCTGTTACGAACTTCCGCCGGAGCAAAAGGGGTCCTCTACTGATCAATCAATTAGCTGTCACAAGTCAGAGGTAGCTGTTGTTGTTTGAGTTCGGTGCTAAGAATGGCATTTAAAGGAAAAATGTCAGATCAATGTTGTCATTTTCGTTTGCAATGCTAAAGGTACTTAAAGAATCTGATGTATAAAGCATGTTTTAAATGGCTGAATTTAAAAGAAAAATTTGTTTGGTGTTATTAAGAAGTGTGTACCAAAGGTAAAGGTTAAGCAAATATGTTGTATTATATTCTGAACTATCAATAATGAAAATTGGTAAATTAAGAAGGAAAGAATTGTGTTAAAATGATATACTGTGTAATTTGTAAAGAAATGTATAATTGTGTTAAAAGTATCAGTAGTTAAATATATAAGTGTATAACATTTCCGGGTGAATGTGCATATGTTTAAAATCTTATGAAATACTCCAAATTTAATTATTCTTCAGTTCAAAACTCGACCTGATATATATTTGATGAGTACATAACTTTTATATAGATAGTGTATAATATGTGTTGACAAACTTTTGATGATCACAACAAGACTGTGTTTCAACTGCAGTTCTATGACGAACTTTTTTCAGTGAAAAATGTCAATTACAGAGTTGCAAGTGACTAGAACTTTTTCGAACTTTCTTGGTGTTGATTTTTTTATTTCATTGTCCGCGGGGAGATTTGTGAGACCAGAAATAGATCTCATACTTTGGTGAAACAGTTTTATGTACATTATTTATTGTGTCTGAAACATTGGACAATACCTCCAGTCTAAATGACGCCAAGGTTTACAGAACGTGAACCCAAAGGTCAGATAAAACCATAGATTTAGGGATGTCAAGACAGAGAGGATCGAACGATCTCGTAAGAAAATGTGAAGTAACTACATTGGATAAAAGGTGGAGAAGGTGCTTGTTGAGTAACCCTGAAGGCCGCAAATGAGAGAAAATGGGGTGTAACAGTCCTGAGGCAAAAGAACCACAACCTAAGACAGAACGAAAACAAATATACATATAACTTGGATATACGATGACTTGATGGTGAAACAGGTATAGCACGACACTTAAAAAGATAGCGATATAGAAGCACGATGACTTGGTTAATAAGAACGACAATACTTGTTCAACATTATGACTAGAACGACGATGACTGGGTTAATACTGACTTAAGAGATTATCAGCTCGAAATTAAGGAGCACGAAACTTGGAAAGATGTGTCCAGAGATGTAGTGAATGACTTCGATGGCTAGATCAATTTGCAGTTCAATCAGAAGTACGAGATGGAGTCAAACACCCTGAGTTACGGCCAGTACGAGTTTACTGATGCAAGCATTATGGTCTATGGTCAAAACAGACTTGAAGGTATGTGTTCGTCAAATATGATATCTGGTCCTAACTACATTTTAGACATTTTCATACTGGTCTCACATGGTCCCTCCGCCGAAATAATTAATGAGAAGAATAATTGTTGTAATTAAATAATTGAGTATTTTATGTTGTTAACAAATATTTTATTGTTAAAGTTAAAATGGCGTAAGCCATTTAGTACTATATTAATAATAATTCATGTACAGAACTCGCGCGAAAGGTAAACAATTGGAGAGTTAATAGCGGCACATAATGCAATGTACGAATTTAATAATGGAGTCCACTATATACGATTTTACGGCCATGTTAAAAGATAAAATATAGATATGTTAATGATAATTAAGCTAAAGCCCATCTTTAAGTCTTTTATTTTAAAATGTGTCCCATATTTGGTTTGGTTTCCCACAAAATATATTATATAAAATCTATAAATTGAATTTTATTATTAAATATATTATATATAAAATCTAGAGCCAATTTCCTGTAATCAGCATGATTGAACTAAAATTTTATTTTTTTATAACATTTTCCTCTGTGAAGATACAAGGACAGTTTAGACTGCGTTGTGCATAAACTGCTTTGAATGCAGTTTATTTAGCGCGATATGATTTAAATATTATTAAGGTAAAAAAAAATGAAATGCGAATTTAAACGTTAATTGATTTAAAGAAAATAATCTTAAGTGAGTGGAAATGCATTTTTTACCATTCTGACCATTTTCTTTAAAATTGTATTGGAATAACGTCGCCACATTTTTTTCTATTAGCGTAGGGAGGGTAGTAACCAAATATTTTGTCTCCAATTTTTCCAAATATCATTTCTTCGATGAGTTCTAATAAGTTCCTGGGGGATTAGGAGTCAAAACCCACCTTGACAGCCCACTGTTGTATTATATAGCTGCTTACGTAGAAGACGTTTAAAAAATTATTAGTTGAAATAACAAGTCTAATTGCTACCTTATCAGAAAATTGACAAGATGTACACACACACATTAACACTGATTTGTATTAATATGGCAAAGATCATATTAATACAAATCTGACACACATATAAAAACAATTTTCTAAAATTCTGAATTCGGTATTATTTATAAATAGAATAAGAAAAATTTTTGATATAATGTAGCCTTAACCATTTAGCCATCTTAAAACATATTCCATAATAATTAAGTAAATAATTAGAATTAAAGAAATAGTAAAATTACGAAAATTTGCAATTTAAATATTTATATTTTTGTCCACAAATATTTCATCGAATGTCGCTTTTTCTGCAGGAAACGTACCTCTCCCATTTAAACTATCTAAATAAACTATGCCTGCGATATAAAAAAAAACATTAAAGTACCTCGCTATTACATGCATCATGGAGAAATGATGATAAAGCAATAAAAATTCCTAAGAAAAAAATTCCTGTTAAACATTTGTAACCTTATTTCTCGTTTATTAAATATCTAAAATAATATTTTTGACTTAATATTAAACTGATATTTATCGAAATTATGTTATCTGGATAGCCAACAATTTCTATATAAAATATTCTTTAAGAACTTTTCGTTTTATTGAATGCCAGCACGTGTTCCATAATTGAGTATTCTAACGCAATGTAATTTCTGTTTAACTTTATATATATTCTATGTGTAATATATTTTCTATTTATATAGATAAGGTACTTCATATTATTTTCCGTGTTAATCTATAATAATAAAGGAATATGTCTGTCTATCTGTTTGATTGTTTGTTCGTCTGTAGTGGAAAATCTAATTCATGTATGGCATACATATTTTATCTAATTTATGTATGGCAACATGCAACACAAAATAATGGAGTCGACAGGTTTTGAAGGCATGAATTAGCCGTAAATATCACCAAAAAGATACCGTTCAGCAAAAGTCCAATTACTTAAAATTTGCTTTGTAACAGGCGTTTCTCGCAAGTTATAATAGCAAGGATTCATATATCCAATAACCAACCTTGTCGTCTTTTGAAAAATGCAATGAATGAATCAATTGAATCTTTACTTTTGCAAAACATTACCTCTCATTTGACATCATTTTTATCAATTTGGCGATATTTTTATCAATTTGATGACATTTTCGTCACTTTGCCAACATTAAAAAGTCGCCAAGTTGGTGACATCTCGTAAGATTTTTAACACGCGTAACGGACTGAAAAATGTTTTTTTTTTGCTTTTTTTAGTCGATTCTTATGTTCTTTCCAAGATATTAAATTTTCATCAATTAGTCGTCATTTTCATTGATTTATTGTCATTTTTATGAATTTAGCGACATTTTCTTCAATTTGGCAACATTTAAAAAGTCGCTAAGTTAACAATATACCGCTAAAATTTCGCCAAGCGTTATGGGCGGAGAAATTGGTTATTATTATAGTAGATAAATGACTATTGGCGTCCAAATACAAAAATATTACCTGAAGTATCTTCTCTCGTGAATGGAACAAGACAGATTTACGAAAGTGGAACCTATTTCACAATAGTTAATATATTTTTTTTAATTTATGTGATTTTTTGTAAATTTATATGAAAATGTGAAATATTTCGAGAACGGTTCCTGGTAGCGTTCAAATGTTTGCGTCAACCGTTTTATAATGAAAAATTACATAAGAAATTATTATTTACGTAAATTTATTGAAGGTTTTACTTTTTTGATGACTTTTCAAAATTCCATTCGAAAATTTGGGGGTCTTTTGAACAATCGATTGAGTTTAAAAACAATAAACTTCCAGTATTCACTGATTATAAATTTTGTACCAAATTTCGTTCGAATCACTCCATTTGTTCGTGAGATATCGTCTCCACGGTCTCACAGACGCACACATACCACCTCAAAAACGTTCTATTCGTGTTCAGGGATGCTTAAAACGAGCTCTCTCATCAAACACTCGAATTCGAATTTTTGACCCCGCCACAATACTTTCCTTATGCATTATACTATAAGAAAAGTAAAAGAGAACAATTAATGTAACAATAGTGTACTGTAATTAAAGTCATTTACTTCCCACACTAAAATGTTTAGCTTAAGTTAGCTTCTGCCATTCAGAAGAAGTAAAATACTTCTTGATCCTTATATTTCTATTTAATCCCATCAAGCCTCTGTCATTCAGAAATAAAGTTGTGACGTTATTTTCTATCAATGTTCCTCGGTACCGTACGTTTGTTTCTAATGCTGGCAATCGAAATGAACATCTATATTTGGGACAATCTTTTTAAATCTTGAATTTGAACACATTTGTTTTGAGCCTGATTTCCCCCAAGAAATGTGATTTCTAAATAATAAAGGCGTCCCGATGAGCAATATTTTTTCTTCTTAGCCTGTTTTGTCAGATCAACTTGGAAAGGCGCCAATGTTTTGAGGCAGATCAATCTTAAAATAGAATAAGAGAATTCCATTTCTCTCAGACATTCGATATGAGAATAAAGTTTAATAGAAGTAATACTGAAAATATAGCTTAAATTATGCTTCTGTAGAACAATAGCAACATTTTAGTAGACTCTCCACATTTTCACTGACCACTCTTGGCGTCTTACTAACCAATGTCAGTGCTTAAGCACAAGTTACTGTAAATGCAACAATATGAATTGATAAAAGCATGCTCATAAAATGAAACAATTAAAAGAATATAGAAATAATTTCATTTTTTACACTACTTTAAGTTATATTTTATTAACGCCAGCATACAAAAAATAGGCCAATATTACTTTCCCTACAATATATATATTAATGCAGACCAAGGCAAATTGATACATTCTTAAGTTTTTTTTTCACTTACTTTTAAAAAAAATACTTTTGTTCCACAATAGATTGAGCCAATTAAAGTTTATGAGATTAAAATCAGAAACCCGTGAAAGATTGTTTAGTTAATCAAGTGGAAGTGTATCAATTTTCCCCAATCTGTGGCAAGTTGATATTGATTGATAGATTACAAGTTATTGTGCTTACAATAAGCGTAAGTTAACAGCATTTTATGAATTATAAATTACAGTTTTCAATGTTAATAATATTAAGAATTAAAAGAATTAAAAATTAGCATCATACAACACATTACTATTATTATTATTTCATCTTCTCCGTACTTAATTTTTAATATTTTTAATATGGTCTAAATTTTTCTTAATTTTTAGTATAATTGTTATTATTCAAACATCAAAATTTTATAATATTTCAAAGATTTTTTTGCTTTATATTTACTATATGTGATAACGCACATTTTAGAAGTATAAATGACGAAATGAAAAATTCAATATTGAAAGTTACAGCGTCCACTTTGATGGTAAATGTTTGCAATTGCATCCCAGTAGCTCAACAGTAGAGCATCGACTGCCCAGTACAAAGATTCGTGGTTTGGTTTTTGGTTGGAGTAGTAAGGTTCTTGTCATAGCGAATATCACATTTTGCGTAATTTGAATGAACACACATTTATTTTAAAATCTTTTAATCTTTTTGATTAAATTTTAATTGTGAATTTGATATTTTACTCAAAATTCATAGATTCCCATTTTACTTTTAAATACATCTAAAGACAGTTGTTATGGTCAACGTGTCATTTTACAAATTCCTTTCTCACGCTTTTTCACATCTTCAGGATGAGATAGCCACAACTGCGAATTCACGAAGGTTGTCATAAGTTACTAGCCTCCCTCTAAAACACACGTGCAAGGATTTTTACATACTTAACCCCTAACAGTCAAAAATTCCTTCACATGCAAAAATTTAGTTTCCCACAAAACTGTGAACCTAGAAATCTACTCTATTCACGATAACATGGGCAGATATCTGACGACAGCAATTATTGCTGTCACCATACAAAAATAACGTGTAAATGTTACTCCCACCAAACAATACAACTGGACAGAATTCTCGGATGGGTCCACGATGCTCCAAAGGGGGACTCAACATCATATTCTCCTTGATTCCCCCCCCCCCATATTCCCGTGCGAGAGACCTCAGAATGTTGGCCCTGAGCTAAGATGATCCAATTCAGATGGTGGGATCTAGTTCCCTACAGAGCCTTTAGACAGGTACCAAGAAAACCACGATGAGTCTGTCTCCCTTTAATCCGTAATGGTTGATCTTTGCCTTGTATACTGCAACTCCAAATGATGATACTATGGAACGACTGATAGTCAGGGACATGGGTCCAATCCATTTGAAATGCGCCACGACTGCACCTGATGACAATGGATGGAGTATGATTCCATATTAAGCGACTCGAATAGGGCATGGGTTCCTATATGGCTCAAGCTAAGAAAAAACGGCGCCTGAACACAAGCCGTGTAAATAAAAAGACTAACAAAAGTGCCATAGCCCACAGCATGAGGCTTACCATCATACATTACTATTAGGATCAACAACTTAAGTGACCTTCTTCATTGTATACATTTTGTAATTACATTTTATGAATTAACTATGTAACGGTGTAATGGTCTAGATACTAAATTGAAGGGTGTTTACCCATTTAACATAAAATGCAAAATTTGATCAAATCATCTTAATGAGGTCTATTAATGAATAACATAGTATTTGTCACTATACTTCAATCTACTATAGATTGATACTTTTTTAAATGATTCCCCCATTGAGACTGCAGGGGAAGACTATCATTACTTCTACGATTATTACTAAATGTAAATATATTGAAATATGAAGAAATGCAATACCATTTGTAATCTATTTAGATGATAGAGGTTTGATTATGCTTTAAAATTGTGTTGAAGATTAATACTTACTGGAATCTCTCTTATGCATATTACATATATATATATATATATATTAATAAATATTACTTTGGATCCACACCTACCTCTTATGCATATTACATATTCTTATGCATATTACATATATATATATATTAATAAATGTTAATTTGGATCCACACCTACCTCATGATTGCCTCTTACCTTTTAGAATGATTTAATTATAATTATGCTTTCTTTTAGTTAAATTGGAGTATGAGATTCACACTTTTTAAAAACCTAACCACTTGATCAATTGATATAAGTAATAGACCAAGAATATTTATTCCTTAAAGAAGTATTCATACTTAATAATGACTGAGCATTTTACTTGATCTATATACTTCTTTTGCATGTATCAGGAGTACTAACGGCCATACCATCCTGATAGTTTTGTATAACGAAGCCGGAATGAATTAAATCTGCAGGTTAGTACGGTGCTGTTGAGGATCTGAAAGTGACCTTAATACGATTATACGGATTCAGTGGACTCTGGCATATTGGATGCCGGATTCAAATCGGAATTCCAACAACCCCGTAGGATACTAATCTAAAAAAAAATAGTGCCATTAGGACTCTAACCTTAAGTAAACAACTGGTAGTCAGTCAGATTGTCGAGCAGAACTTTAATCTGACATTAGTAGAAGAAGAATACATAGTCCACTTCAACGAAAAGAGCTTTCAACTTCAGACCAATTCAACAAAACTCAGAGGGATACATAAGGACTTATGAGGAAACTTTATACATAATATTGTCATAATTTGTGAATTTATATTTTAAAACTTCAAATGAACATAAAGGAACAAAGTTTCATATATCTACTTTTCATGCTTTGGATTTTAAAAAACGCTTCGGTTTTTAAGTTCATGTTTTGGTTTTCACAATGATATCAACAGTTCTGTTTCTTATTATATAGGGATATATGAAAAACACAAAAAATATTTTTAGAGTGTTTAAATATTATTTAATCCTAAATTAGCATTAAAAGCATTTTAAGCCTAGCCGTAATAAACCTGATGATAACATAAATAACGTATTGGACACATTACCTTGTTTACAAGATAATCAAGCAGACAAGTACGATATGTATGACTACACTACTTCGAAATGTATATACAAATATAAATATACGCGTATGGACTCTTTTAAATTCAAAAAATGTGGATCAAGTAGATGCAAACTATGTCCTGTCGCTAAAAATGAACAAATATCTGTCATCAATAATAATTATCGTATTTTTTGTAAATCTTATAATTGCATTTATTCTATAACCTGCGGTAAATGTCAACAAAAATATATCGGACAGACTAAAAATGCACTTAATTTACGCATAAATCTACACCGAAGTCAAATCAAGCAATACAGCAATAAAGCTGTACAACATACAACTTTAGAATTGTGTCATTTTAGTCAACATGGTTTTAAAGAAATTACCGTAGAAATATTAGATTTTGTGACTAATCTGGACGAAAGGTTATGGTGGGAATGTTTTCATATTAGACAATTTGGAACAACTTATCCTTATGGATTGAATTCAATACTTTATAAGGATATACATAATATGGATTCCTGCAGAGATGGACGAGTACAATCAAATATGACCCGCACACATGGTAATACGCTTACACGACATAATCGAGGAAAATGTGCATCAAGAACATCTTACCTTGATACTCTCCAAAAATTAGATGTTTTAATAGAACAAATTTACAATATGGAAGAAATAAGTACTAATTGGATTAAAAATGCCGTTTTTGGCATTCGTAAACGATATGTAAGACGTATCTGGTCGCACTATAGTGTTAAACATTATGAAGATACAAGGCAAAATCAATCTGACAATAAAACCAATAAATATGCTATATTTTTGGATTTGATTAAATTAAGAGCATCACGATTTAACATTAATTTGAGTTATGAAGAGAAAAAACCTGTTAATAAGGAATTCTTTATTACAACCTTTAGTAATAAGAATTTTGATGATATACCTTTTAATCGAATATTTGAGGGTCAGGCTCATTGTTTTCCCATTTCTAATACGAAGATCACTATCACTCATCGATATGTTGTTCCTTTAGGACGTAAAGTTTTTAACTATAATCATATTGGTAAAAATCTGAACCTTTACGATAATCCGACCTGTCAATGTGCTTCTAGCCTCTTTGTTGATCACGATCACGGTCATATTATAACTGGTAATTTGGACATAATCACCAATAATGACCTTAAGGATGCATTGAAAATGGGAGCAAAATTTCGTATGCAGAATTTTAAAGGTATAGACATGAAATTTAGTCATGAATTGAGTGATTTCATATATAAAATGGCAGTACGATACAGCATGCATTTATCATCTTTTAATGAATGGCGCGATCACACTATGGAGAATTTTTATTTGTATTATCATCATTCTTGTGGACAAGATGAACGTCACACAACGAATAGACACATACTGGAAAATGTATGGAAAATATTCGCAATTACGTATACCGATAAGGTTACATCGAATTTTACCTTTACTTGTATGAAATATTACATCGATCAACTCCATATCAGTTATAATAACGAAGACATGTATGTTTTGTTGAAATCAAAACGAAGGGAAATCGAAAATAAAATAAGGGCTTTACATAAACGCATAGGTATCAACATCAATCATATTCGATATCCGTACTTGGTATTGATACCAAAACTACACAAAACACCTGTAAAGTTTCGACCAGTAACGGTAGCCTATAAAGCTTATACTACTACAGCAAATACGAGACTTATTACACTTTTAAAACCTATTATGACTCAAATTATGCAAGGTGGTTCAGTAATGATTAAAAATAGTGGAGATATAATAAAGTATTTGAACAAACATCCCACAAACCTGATTTACAAGTCTTATGACTTTAAAGATCTCTTTAATAACATAGATCTGAAAGATCTATATGATATTATGATAGAAATCCATAGTCAATATCACCTACATAAATACATAGCTTTACACAAATTCAAGGCTATCTTGGATATTGTGCTTTTTGAAAATGTCTTATTCAATGGTTTGAATTATTATAGGCAAGTAAAAGGTATACCTATGGGGGGAGGCTGCTCCTCGATGATGGCAGATCTATACCTCCATCACTATGAAAAAGGCACACATATATTAAACGAATTGCCGTATTTCCGTTTTGTGGATGATATACTTGTGGCACATCAAAAAACCAATATTAAATTTAACTTCGACTTTTAACCCTGCACAATTGGATTTAATTGAAACTCCTGCAGATTCTGCCGATGAAATTAATTACTTGGATATTATCATTCACTTCGCTGAAGATGAACCCTTATATACGATACTTTATGATAAAAGACGACATTTCAAGATTAAAGTGAATTATGTTATCAATTGGAGGTCTAATTTAAGTCAGAAAGTTTTTCGTAATATCGTAATGAATCACTTTATACGGAACGCCCGCTTGCATACTTATAAAAAAGACCGTATAAAAAGTGATGTTGTATTTATCAAGGAAGCTATCAAACAAGACTATCCCCTTGGATTCCTCAGACATATTTATAATACCTATCATAATAAAACAGTCAACGCATTTGAAAATGATTTTGGCAAACGTTTCGTTTTGGGTTATAAATGGCAACGATGATGTTAGTCCTATACACTCTACTCCCTTCTCTCTTTTGACTGAGGGATTTCAGTTGGCCGTTTTACTTTTCTTGTGTGTTGTCACTCTGAATTCTGACTTTGTATGTATACCCTTGCTTTTACAACTTCGTAATGGAGTCCATTTGTTCCTTGTTCGGACTGTTTTGTGCGTCTTTTGCTTTGACGTTTGTACGGAGATTGGCCTCAGGTATTTTTCGGCTCCGGGAGTGTTTCCTATGGAATAAAAGTCGACTTTTAACCGGGGAACTAGGGGTCACCACCCCCCTCGGCCTTTTCAATTTTCCCTGTTGGCTTTTCTCCACCCCACCCCCCCTTTTTGAGATTTCTTTGTAGAATTTTTCTCTTTTACATATATATATATATATATATATATTAATAAATATTACTTTGGATCCACACCTACCTCTTATGCATATTACATATATATATATATTAATAAATGTTAATTTGGATCCACACCTACCTCATGATTGCCTCTTACCTTTTAGAATGATTTAATTATAATTATGCTTTCTTTTAGTTAAATTGGAGTATGAGATTCACACTTTTTAAAAACCTAACCACTTGATCAATTGATATAAGTAATAGACCAAGAATATTTATTCCTTAAAGAAGTATTCATACTTAATAATGACTGAGCATTTTACTTGATCTATATACTTCTTTTGCATGTATCAGGAGTACTAACGGCCATACCATCCTGATAGTTTTGTATAACGAAGCCGGAATGAATTAAATCTGCAGGTTAGTACGGTGCTGTTGAGGATCTGAAAGTGACCTTAATACGATTATACGGATTCAGTGGACTCTGGCATATTGGATGCCGGATTCAAATCGGAATTCCAACAACCCCGTAGGATACTAATCTAAAAAAAAATAGTGCCATTAGGACTCTAACCTTAAGTAAACAACTGGTAGTCAGTCAGATTGTCGAGCAGAACTTTAATCTGACATTAGTAGAAGAAGAATACATAGTCCACTTCAACGAAAAGAGCTTTCAACTTCAGACCAATTCAACAAAACTCAGAGGGATACATAAGGACTTATGAGGAAACTTTATACATAATATTGTCATAATTTGGGAATTTATATTTTAAAACTTCAAATGAACATAAAGGAACAAAGTTTCATATATCTACTTTTCATGCTTTGGATTTTAAAAAACGTTTCGGTTTTTAAGTTCATGTTTTGGTTTTCACAATGATATCAACAGTTCTGTTTCTTATTATATAGGGATATATGAAAAACACAAAAAATATTTTTAGAGTGTTTAAATATTATTTAATCCTAAATTAGCATTAAAAGCATTTTAAGCCTAGCCGTAATAAACCTGATGATAACATAAATAACGTATTGGACACATTACCTTGTTTACAAGATAATCAAGCAGACAAGTACGATATGTATGACTACACTACTTCGAAATGTATATACAAATATAAATATACGCGTATGGACTCTTTTAAATTCAAAAAATGTGGATCAAGTAGATGCAAACTATGTCCTGTCGCTAAAAATGAACAAATATCTGTCATCAATAATAATTATCGTATTTTTTGTAAATCTTATAATTGCATTTATTCTATAACCTGCGGTAAATGTCAACAAAAATATATCGGACAGACTAAAAATGCACTTAATTTACGCATAAATCTACACCGAAGTCAAATCAAGCAATACAGCAGTAAAGCTGTACAACATACAACTTTAGAATTGTGTCATTTTAGTCAACATGGTTTTAAAGAAATTACCGTAGAAATATTAGATTTTGTGACTAATCTGGACGAAAGGTTATGGTGGGAATGTTTTCATATTAGACAATTTGGAACAACTTATCCTTATGGATTGAATTCAATACTTTATAAGGATATACATAATATGGATTCCTGCAGAGATGGACGAGTACAATCAAATATGACCCGCACACATGGTAATACGCTTACACGACATAATCGAGGAAAATGTGCATCAAGAACATCTTACCTTGATACTCTCCAAAAATTAGATGTTTTAATAGAACAAATTTACAATATGGAAGAAATAAGTACTAATTGGATTAAAAATGCCGTTTTTGGCATTCGTAAACGATATGTAAGACGTATCTGGTCGCACTATAGTGTTAAACATTATGAAGATACAAGGCAAAATCAATCTGACAATAAAACCAATAAATATGCTATATTTTTGGATTTGATTAAATTAAGAGCATCACGATTTAACATTAATTTGAGTTATGAAGAGAAAAAACCTGTTAATAAGGAATTCTTTATTACAACCTTTAGTAATAAGAATTTTGATGATATACCTTTTAATCGAATATTTGAGGGTCAGGCTCATTGTTTTCCCATTTCTAATACGAAGATCACTATCACTCATCGATATGTTGTTCCTTTAGGACGTAAAGTTTTTAACTATAATCATATTGGTAAAAATCTGAACCTTTACGATAATCCGACCTGTCAATGTGCTTCTAGCCTCTTTGTTGATCACGATCACGGTCATATTATAACTGGTAATTTGGACATAATCACCAATAATGACCTTAAGGATGCATTGAAAATGGGAGCAAAATTTCGTATGCAGAATTTTAAAGGTATAGACATGAAATTTAGTCATGAATTGAGTGATTTCATATATAAAATGGCAGTACGATACAGCATGCATTTATCATCTTTTAATGAATGGCGCGATCACACTATGGAGAATTTTTATTTGTATTATCATCATTCTTGTGGACAAGATGAACGTCACACAACGAATAGACACATACTGGAAAATGTATGGAAAATATTCGCAATTACGTATACCGATAAGGTTACATCGAATTTTACCTTTACTTGTATGAAATATTACATCGATCAACTCCATATCAGTTATAATAACGAAGACATGTATGTTTTGTTGAAATCAAAACGAAGGGAAATCGAAAATAAAATAAGGGCTTTACATAAACGCATAGGTATCAACATCAATCATATTCGATATCCGTACTTGGTATTGATACCAAAACTACACAAAACACCTGTAAAGTTTCGACCAGTAACGGTAGCCTATAAAGCTTATACTACTACAGCAAATACGAGACTTATTACACTTTTAAAACCTATTATGACTCAAATTATGCAAGGTGGTTCAGTAATGATTAAAAATAGTGGAGATATAATAAAGTATTTGAACAAACATCCCACAAACCTGATTTACAAGTCTTATGACTTTAAAGATCTCTTTAATAACATAGATCTGAAAGATCTATATGATATTATGATAGAAATCCATAGTCAATATCACCTACATAAATACATAGCTTTACACAAATTCAAGGCTATCTTGGATATTGTGCTTTTTGAAAATGTCTTATTCAATGGTTTGAATTATTATAGGCAAGTAAAAGGTATACCTATGGGGGGAGGCTGCTCCTCGATGATGGCAGATCTATACCTCCATCACTATGAAAAAGGCACACATATATTAAACGAATTGCCGTATTTCCGTTTTGTGGATGATATACTTGTGGCACATCAAAAAACCAATATTAAATTTAACTTCGACTTTTAACCCTGCACAACTGGATTTAATTGAAACTCCTGCAGATTCTGCCGATGAAATTAATTACTTGGATATTATCATTCACTTCGCTGAAGATGAACCCTTATATACGATACTTTATGATAAAAGACGACATTTCAAGATTAAAGTGAATTATGTTATCAATTGGAGGTCTAATTTAAGTCAGAAAGTTTTTCGTAATATCGTAATGAATCACTTTATACGGAACGCCCGCTTGCATACTTATAAAAAAGACCGTATAAAAAGTGATGTTGTATTTATCAAGGAAGCTATCAAACAAGACTATCCCCTTGGATTCCTCAGACATATTTATAATACCTATCATAATAAAACAGTCAACGCATTTGAAAATGATTTTGGCAAACGTTTCGTTTTGGGTTATAAATGGCAACGATGATGTTAGTCCTATACACTCTACTCCCTTCTCTCTTTTGACTGAGGGATTTCAGTTGGCCGTTTTACTTTTCTTGTGTGTTGTCACTCTGAATTCTGACTTTGTATGTATACCCTTGCTTTTACAACTTCGTAATGGAGTCCATTTGTTCCTTGTTCGGACTGTTTTGTGCGTCTTTTGCTTTGACGTTTGTACGGAGATTGGCCTCAGGTATTTTTCGGCTCCGGGAGTGTTTCCTATGGAATAAAAGTCGACTTTTAACCGGGGAACTAGGGGTCACCACCCCCCTCGGCCTTTTCAATTTTCCCTGTTGGCTTTTCTCCACCCCACCCCCCCCTTTTTGAGATTTCTTTGTAGAATTTTTCTCTTTTACATATATATATATATATATATATATATATATATTAATAAATATTACTTTGGATCCACACCTACCTCTTATGCATATTACATATATATATATATTAATAAATGTTAATTTGGATCCACACCTACCTCATGATTGCCTCTTACCTTTTAGAATGATTTAATTATAATTATGCTTTCTTTTAGTTAAATTGGAGTATGAGATTCACACTTTTTAAAAACCTAACCACTTGATCAATTGATATAAGTAATAGACCAAGAATATTTATTCCTTAAAGAAGTATTCATACTTAATAATGACTGAGCATTTTACTTGATCTATATACTTCTTTTGCATGTATCAGGAGTACTAACGGCCATACCATCCTGATAGTTTTGTATAACGAAGCCGGAATGAATTAAATCTGCAGGTTAGTACGGTGCTGTTGAGGATCTGAAAGTGACCTTAATACGATTATACGGATTCAGTGGACTCTGGCATATTGGATGCCGGATTCAAATCGGAATTCCAACAACCCCGTAGGATACTAATCTAAAAAAAAATAGTGCCATTAGGACTCTAACCTTAAGTAAACAACTGGTAGTCAGTCAGATTGTCGAGCAGAACTTTAATCTGACATTAGTAGAAGAAGAATACATAGTCCACTTCAACGAAAAGAGCTTTCAACTTCAGACCAATTCAACAAAACTCAGAGGGATACATAAGGACTTATGAGGAAACTTTATACATAATATTGTCATAATTTGTGAATTTATATTTTAAAACTTCAAATGAACATAAAGGAACAAAGTTTCATATATCTACTTTTCATGCTTTGGATTTTAAAAAACGTTTCGGTTTTTAAGTTCATGTTTTGGTTTTCACAATGATATCAACAGTTCTGTTTCTTATTATATAGGGATATATGAAAAACACAAAAAATATTTTTAGAGTGTTTAAATATTATTTAATCCTAAATTAGCATTAATTCATCTATTCCGTACGAATTGCTATATATTTATAAATGCAACTCTAGTCAACTTTTCAAATATAATATTAAAGCAATCCTCTCTTTCCTCATCTAATATTTCTACTTTTGACGACGTTGTTTATACTGATAGTTAGATCTGCAGTTTCGCTTTTTATTATATAGGGATATATTAAAGACGCAAAAACATTTATACAGTATTTAAATATGATTTTAATGCTAAATTTCCCTTAATTCATATAGTCCGTGTGGATCGCTATATATTTATAAACGGAACGGAATGAAACAGAATTTAAAATATAATTTTAAATCAAGTCTCTCTCCTCATCTATTTTAATTTTTGACGTAGTTGATTAATACTGATCGTTAGATCTGTAATTTTGCTTTTTATTAAATAGGGTTTCATAAGAGCACAAAAAAAAACATTTATACAGTGTTTAAATATTATTTTAATCCTAAATTGGCATTAATTCGTCTAATCCGTGTGAATTGATATATATTTATAAACGAAATTCTAGTCAAAATTTAAAATAAAATACTACAGCAAGCCTCTCTCCTCATCAAATATTTTGACTTTTGAAGTCGTTGATTTATTCTGATCGTTCGATTGGTAGTTTTGCTTCTCATTATATAGGGATAAAGTCACAAACATTTATACAGTGTTTAAATATTATTTTGATCCTAAATTTGCATTAATTCATCTAATTCGTGCGTATTGCTATATATTTATAAACGGAACGAAACAAAATTTAAAATATAATATTAAAGCAAACCTCGCCTCATCTAATATTTCAACTTTTGACGTCGTTGATTTATACTGATCGTTAGATCCGTCACCAAGAGGCTTTTGAACCAAGGAAAACAAATTTGAGCGGTTAATGAGCGCCGTTCCCCAACCAAAGCACATTAGCTTTCAAAAATTAGATGATTAGTTACATAGGGCAGATAAGCGTTAATCAATGGATGAAACCATTAGAAAGCGAAACCATGGTAGGAGCTAGTTAAAGATACAGATTTTGCAGTTCATTTTTTTTTTTACAGGTTTGTGATAATTTGGTTACGAACCGAAATATGTTATAGCTTTTAAAATTCTAATCACGGGTTTTTCTTTGATGGTGATGATGACATAAACGGCTCAGTTATGTAAATTCACAATACCATTAGGGATGATTATAAGTTTTTCTGTAAGCAGATGTGAAACTAAATGTGTGGTGTGTACATAAGCTGAAATAAAGCTAGTATTTTTAGATGTGTGAAAGATGGGATAATATAAGTCCTTTGGGGAGCAGCATATGAACACAACCAGAATGCATCAACTTTCAGTATAGCTGGCCCTTAAAATTTATTTTACAGTTCTCGCTTAAAGTTATATTCACTGACCTAATTTATTTATCTATAAAAATCAAGTAAGATGTTTGTCTATCTGTTTGTTTGTCTGTTTTTCTGCCTGTTTGTCTGTTTGCTGGTTCCTTAGTGGAAAGTCTAAGCTAACCCACGGCTACGAAATTTAATACAGTGACACTTCAGCCAGGTCTCAAGACACCTTGAAGCGATTTCCGCTTAATTAATTTTTTAGGTGTTAAATGTTGAAGGGCCATTTTGTGTGAATTTTGCATACATTGGTTCCTTAACGATAAAAAATATTCAGAGTTTTTATCTTAATAACATCAAAAATATCGAAGAATTATCTTTTCAATGAATTTTAAACCGAATCCGTAGAATAACTCTTTCATATTTAAGAATAAAATTTAACATTCGAATAAACATCTGAAAATTAAGAGAGTCGCTCCATTTTTTGGCATAAATCCAATCTTTTGGCACAAATGTTGTGTAATATCTTGTATTCTAATAAAATATATTAATTACTCTATTCGTGAATTCTCTATAAATTTCAATGCAAAACCTCTCACAAATTTTCACCACTCTGATAGCTGACGTTATGATAGAAACATTTTCTCCAGAAAGCAGTTATTTTCCTATGTTCCATGATAATCATTGTGAGCGTTGGATGTATTTAGGAGCCTTATTGTCTTATTCCTAGCGTCCGATTAAGACAAAGAGGGACCCGGGACCAGCTGGTACTTCGAGGCCCCCATACACACTGAGCACACAGGGCGCGGTAGTCCAGTGGTTAGCGCGCGGAAATTGCATTCGGTAGGCTCGGGTTCGATTCCCGCCACTGCCAAAACTGTCGCCGTGTTCACGCAGAGTACGATCACATTAAACATGTGGGCCCTAAATCCTTCGAGAGGTTGGTGGTAGGGGAAGGAAGGCACGGTCCCTGTGGATGCCTCCCTCACTGGGTTCTGGTCTGAATTGGGTGGCACTTCCCGGCCGTCCAAACAGTTACCTTACACCTTTCTGGTAGGTCGGACGATCTGGGTCTCAACAACAGCACTGAGCACACAAGAAACATATACCGAATTTGAGGGCAAGAGACAGCAGCACCGAAGTCCTTTTGGACATGTAGACTTCCATACTTTTTACTTCAAAATACATTAAGAACTAAAAGAATGTATAATATTTAAATTATTGACATCTTTGTAGGGATGCAAAATGCCTACATTCTAATTAGAAGAAAAATATTTTTCAATGAATTATTTTCGTAATTCTATTTTTATATTTTAATTTTAGGAAGATTTACTTCATGAATATTATATTTTTCTTAAAAAGTAAAAATTATTTCTGCTTAAAATTTATTACATACAAAATATAGGGGCCCCTAAAATTGTGGGGCCGTGTCCCCGGAACCCCGTATGTTATTCAGACAGTGCTTTTTCCCCACGCTAAGACTCCTAAATATACAAGCAGGCGCAACAGCAGCCATCTTTACTTCTATTCGAAACGATGTCTGTATGTACATGGAGATTAGGGGTTACTTTCTTATCCCTTGCTCAGGACCTCGAGGAAATCTAAACATTCTAGACTTCTTTCTTGAATGATCGCATTAAAAAGCCAGGATTATGAACTAGGATTCAAAATTAGGATTCAAAAATTTAGGATTTTTATTTCGTTGTCAAAAATGAATACTGGAAAAAAGGAATAATTTTATAAATATAACGCGACATACTTTTTTCTAATTGCTAAAATGTGTTTATAATAATTAAATAATTTTGTCGCGTGTATAGAATATTCAAAATTCATGAATCACAAATAATATAAACACAACATTATATCCTTTCGCTGCCAATCGGAAAAATGGCACAATTAAATCATTTTGTTGCAGGTGGAAATAAGATTCCCATTTAACATGTTAACAGAATTATAAAATGTGCTCCATTCTTATGTGCTTTAAATCTGGAAGGGTTTTTGATATTCAGAACAGTTTTCAACAACCAGTGGCGTAACTAGTATTAAGCGCGGTTAAACGACACTTAAGGGTCCAAGAAACATAGGGTTCCAGAGTGTGCTGAGGTATTTGTGGCGCTCAGAACGGGAAAATATTCCTCACAAATTGTATTGAAAAATAGAAGTATATTACTGTAATTATAATAATTATACGTATTAGTTATTTATAACTCATTAATTTTTTTATGATAAACACAAAAACAGTTTTACACAACATATTCATTACTTGTTAAATATAAATAAAAATGTTTCTAAAAGTTTGAAAACGCGAGACCCTATCAAGCGTAAGGGGGGAACCAGGACGGGGCCAAGCACATGCGTGTGCGTTTAACAATAGCTTCACTTCGCAATTATCTGCATTTTTAAGCGCACGAATACTAGCCCACGAAGTGTAAGTGGTCTTAGGATAGCAGTGGTTTTTTTTTTTAAATATAAGCTGTTAAGCAGTGAGTAGTTTCTCAAATTATTTAACCCATTTGAAAATAATTTTTATTCAGGAAGAGCAAAAGAAAAAGAAGGAAAATTAATTAAAATACTAAAAGTTTCAAATGTATTCACTTATATAAATGACCCCCCCCCCCCCACACACACACACACACCAAAAAAATTATTAAATAAATAAAAATATTTTCTTACATGTTTTTATGGCTCTGTCAAGAACTTTTATTAAGTGTGTGTCACATTTAAAAACCACAAGCCATTTCTAACGCGCGTAGCGCGGGTGGTAATGGACAATTTACAGATATTTGTATACGAAATTTGCTATATGATCAAATTATCAAATATTTATACAAAATTAATTTCTAAAAATCGAAAAATTAAACAGTAAATTGCACTTTTGACGTGTATAAAGAATGTAAAATGTATACTGCGTCAAGATATATACGGATAATTATTTTTTTTTGGCTTTATAATAAATGGTGACAGTTTAAAAAAAAAATTCATATTGTACAAAAAGTGTATAAAAATGCCCAAGCTCATTATGGCTTATTAATGATTCGCCAAGAAAGAATTGGGCAAAAAAAATGAAATATGCATATTAATTAACATACAATACTTAATAAGAAATCTATTTACACGAAAAGACGTATGACACATTGTAGTACGCAAAATATTGTTTTTACATACCGCTTTGTGACCTAACCTACGACACTTAGGGAAATCAAAATTGCAATACATAGAATTATGCGTATTTGATTTGTCTGAAAATTCGCAAACAAGAACACCATGACGACTATGCAAATTATAAAGTTTCTTAAATATCCCGCAGAAGAGGTAGCTGATATAAGACCAAATCTAGCAAGTTGGGACTTGGGTATTTCATTCATTTTTATCGCGGAACAATTTTTTGTGAAAACATTTTCAAACAAAACTTGTTTCTGAAGGATGATTAAGTTGTGCATTTAGAACGCCTAGATAGCGTGCTTGAAAGGAATTTAACCAACTAACGGACATCGTGTAGTCAACTTGACCTATGAGCGCACATGTCGACCGGGATGCCACTCGGTTCAAAAATGTGCCCAGAAATGGTTGAGAGAAGGTACACGTTGACACTGGAACACGTAGAGTGACTAGTCAACGTCATGATCGTCTGATTCGCAAACAAGTCATATGCGCATGTTAACTTCCTATAACTGATGCCAATCGCTTTTAATTAAACAGTTGCACATAAAATCACTTCTTCTGTAACATTATCGGAATAATTCTATTTTCATAACTTTTCCTTTTTCAATTTTCGGTAAAAATGTTTAAAAAAATTGAGGGCTTTTCTCTGGTCCGTCCATCCCGAAAGTAGATCGACCTTTGACATAAGCCAATCAAATTTCATTCGATTTTTTTCATTCGACACATACACGATAGAACAGACACACAGACTTCATCCAAAAAATAGTTGATCCATATTCAGGTTAAAATGTGCAAATTCACCACAATACTTTCCCTTTATATATACTACTAGCCGATATATCCATCTCTATATATAATTATCTAAAGTGTCTAATGTATTTTTGTCTTTCCTTTCCAGGCTATCCAGAAGCCGCCGGTGGCCTAGAAGGCTGAATCTTTGCACACTTATAGTATCAACCACTAGATAGAACCTAACGGAGATGGATTTTCGATTTTTCTCCCAGAGAGGATAAAATAAGGAGAGGGGTAACGTCTCTCAGAATCCTTCCTAAGTCACCACAGGGGACATAGAAAGTTTAACTCGACCACGGGGCCACTTGGGCTAATTTTCAATTGAGACAACTATTTTTGACTCCAAACGCTATACATAGTTAAATAAAACTCTTTCACAATTAAGAGCGAGTTACACGAAATCAACTTAGTCCGAGTTAAATTATGAACGAATTTTATGCCGGCCACGTGGAAGGATTGCAATTGTCAGTTCCCAGTGAAGTTCGCAAAACTGCGGCAAATAACAAGTTTTCTTGCTGCCATTACAGTTAACAGTTATTCCATGCTAATGAAGGCATAACAAGGGCGAAACCTGTCCAAGCATATGTTATCTGCAATAGGCATGTCTCCCTTATTTTTTGGAAACTCCCCCTTTCTGACCTGTTCTTGCGATTTTGAATGTGTATTAAATTTCTCAAAGAATGTCGTCAACACAGACTTCATTGAACAAATATCTTACGAAAATCGATGCGCTATTTCTAAACACTCAGCTTTTTTACTTGGACCGTAAATGCGTGTTCTACGATCCAACTAATAATAAATAGCCTGGACCTTGAATTTCAGTATTCTCTCCTGCAATTAAGGGGAGATTTATAACTTCATGCTTCTCACTTGCACAACATCTAAAGGCTTTCATCGAATCGTTCTTTTCATTCCCGTGTCACTCACTCCTGTTTTTTTTATCCTGTTTTGTTCCCAGGAGTTATCGAGGAACAACGTTCATTTCGGGGATTCCGGGGTATGCCTGGAGCTTTCGATTTCGTTCGGAATGCCCATTTTTTTAAAGGCAGCTATTCGATCTTTTCAGTCACTTATCGTCCCCCGGCATCTTGATAAAGTAGACCACTGTGAAAAAAAAGGCAGCAAGCTAGCATTAAAAAGAGCCGGACAATTGGAGGTTGAAATTCATGGAAAAAGTAAAAATGAAAAAAGAATATGCAAAAACTAAAAGGAAGTAAAATCTTTAAAGTCAGCTGGGAAATTAATGTTTGTCATAATCGCAGAATCCACATTTAGGATGTAAAACCAAAAAGGTTTGCAAAATTACCGTGCATAGCATTTTTTTTTTCTCTTTTGTCATTGCTGGCTTTGTCAATTTCATACTGACGTGGACATAAACACTTGAAACCACTCCTTTTCTACAGTAGGTGCTCGATCCTGGATGTGTGTTTTTGTCGTACTATCCAACCCGTCCGACTTAGCCGAAGGTGTATAGTACTTGTATATGTTTGGACTGCAAGGAGAGAGCCACCTATTTTTGACCTGAATCTAAACGATGGGTATGGCAACCACAAGGACTCTACCATTATTTCCATAACACATCACCTTTCGGGTGGACTTTTTAACCTGCAGCATTATCATGTTCATACTCTGTGTAGACAAGGGTATAGATTTGAGCGGCCTTAACCACTCAGCTATCTCTATCCCCAGGGTGTTGAAGACCCAGGCCACTAGGCTGGGCTTACAGCAGGTAGTTGAGTGGCCGGGATCCCAGAGGGTGTCGAAAGTCCAGGCCGTCCGACTCATCCGTAGACTAAGAGCAGTAGTTTGGGCGGCCGGGGGTGTGTCGTTCTTACTTTCTTTCGACCTAGACCGTCCGACCTACCCGAAAATGTAAGGTACAAATGTGCGTTGCTAAAAGAAATTAAAAAACCCAGACCGTGCGACTCATCTTGTATATTTTAAGTTATTTATTGCACGATCGAGAAAGGATACCTCCAACATTCAGGAAGCGCCCAAAGTCTCCCAGTTCCGCCAAACCAGCATTTATTGAGATTTAGAAAATAACAGTTGAAGAAAAATATATTCTTATACAAACAGTTTAACATGTAAATAAACTTGACAGGTATGTCCATTTAGGCATAAATGGGTAGTAGATTAATGCGACTTTTGAATAGAGATCATTGAAAAATAAAATAAAAGTTTAGAGAAGTTTAATTACATGGAGATCAAAAATAATATTTAGACAATTTAGAATAAAAATTCAGTGAAAGAAAAATTTTGACAATAAACAAGCGAAAGAAAAACAATAATAAAAAAGAAAATAATAAGAAATAAAATTATTAAAACAGATGAAAGAAAGATAGCTCTTTTTTTTTATTATATTTCTATGAGTAAGTGCTCCAGAAAGAATATTAAAGAAATAAAAGACATAAATTTACAAGGTGAAAGTTCATTGACCAGCAAGTTATTGAAAGCAGAAAACTTATAAATTCAGGTTATCTTTTCAGAGATTTCTTTGACAGTAATAGCACGGTTTTTAATTTTATTTATTGAGGCAGGATTAAATAAGATATAGGAACAAAAAGTAGTTGGTAGAAAACTTGGAAAATTCTCCAAGGAGTTGGGAAAGTTCTTTATTCATAATAGTAAAATACATTCACAGATAGGTTACTAAATTAAAATGAAGTTGACACATAAATAAACGCAAATAATTTTACCTTTCAAGATCAGCAGTTGAGCAGGTTACAATAATAAAGTTGAAAAATAACTACATTGTTTGGTCTCAATAATCAATATGTACAAGACAAAATTTAACATATTTATACAATAAGAGAAAACTTCAAAAAGGCCTATGGCAATGAAAAAACATTGTTGGAAATTAAATAAATAAGAATTATTTAAAAATAGTTAGTTAATTATACAAATAGGAGCCGAATTATGTAGAAAATATGAGATAGCATAACACATTTAAAACTTATTAAAATTATTAAAAAAATGTGGCAGATAAATAAAACAGTCGTAGAAACAATATATTAGATACATATTTGAATTCATAAAAGGGAAAACTAATGATGGTAAGAAGTAAAAAAATCACAATAGGCTGGCATAATTAATAATTTGAAGAGAAATATTTAAATTACTTCATATAAAAGTATTTAGAAAACATTTTTCTTAAAATATTTTTTTAAATAAATTCAAAAATAGATAATTCAAAGCAAGTTTATATATTTTGAATGAGATATTATGGCAAAGATTTAAAGTTTTGAAACACAACAATACTTGAAAGTATTAAAGTGAAACTTGGAAAAGCAGGTAATTTAGGATAGCTGCCGATTTAGACATCATAGAGAGAAATTTACATCATTAAAAAAAGCTTTAGAAGAGAAATCCGATGATATGCAAAAAATGCACTGAAACAAAATTAACCGGAACAGGAAAGCAATTTCGGCACAAACAAAAGATCAACATACAAGCTGAAAGACGAGAATGAAGACCCAATGAATGAGAGTGAATTCAAAGAGGAAACAAAACTATGCAAGAGGGAATCCTGTGACATCTGATTCTGCCTTTTTAAAAATAGTACTTCTTTTAGTGCCATAGTTGCATGTTTTATCTAGACTCGCATGATTCTACAATCGCACTAATAATAAATGTCCCAAGGATCCTGATTTTCAGTATCCTTTTCTGTAATTAAGGGAGATTTATAACTTCATGCTTCTCACTTGCACAACATCTAAAGGCTTTCACCAGATCGTTCTTTTACGTTCCCGTGTCACTCACTCCTGCTTTTTCTCTCCGAAGTTATTGAGGAACAACGTCCATTTCGTGGATGCCAGGCATGTTTGGCGATTCGATTCCGTGTGGAATGTCCATTGGTTTAAAGGCAGCCATTCGAATTCTTAAATCACTTAAACACACCTTATTGTCTTAATAAAGGAACAAAGTGTGAAAAAAATTATAAAGACTAACAGCAAACAGAAGGCTGAAATTCGAGAAAAAGAGGAGAAATGTAGTGCAGTTATGTTGATGTTGAAACCCAGACCGTCCGACCTACCAGAAAGGTGTAAGGTAACTGTTTGGACGGTCGGGAAGTGCCACCCAATTTAGACCGGAACCCAGTGGGGGAGGCATCCACAGGGACCGTACCCTCCTTCCCCTACCACCAACCTCTCGGAAGGACTTTCGGACCCACATGTTTAACGTGATCATACTCCGCATGAACACGGCGGCAGTTTTGGCAGCGGCTGGAATCGAGCCCGGGCCTACCGAATGCAACTCCAGCGCGCTAACCAATGGGCTACCGCGCCCCCGTAGTGCAGTTATGTGGAAAAGGGCTTCAGTTTATAAAAATAATGTGACTTTCCAACACATAACTTTTCAAACTAGTAAGTACACTTCTGTACTGTGAGAAAATAATAATACGAACAAGAAATGTATAGATCCACCGTATGGTGGACAATGGTGTGTACACTTCATTTTCGTCTGGACAATTAAGCATTTTTATTCTCTTTTGCACACTTATTTAATACAGTCATACACATTTTCTGAAAAACCAGAAGTAACATTTTCAGAATCGTAAATGGTAATCATTAGTATCCCCACCTCTTCCGGTATTCAATGCTGAATCTATACGAGTAATCATTTAAGTTCTATAAATCATCTAATTTTCTATAGCCGCCAATCAACCCCTACCATTCTCCTTGGGAATTTGATTCTAAATCCATATCAGTGATCATCTAAGTTCTATCTGTAGCAAATCCCTAGAAATGTATTTTTCAAGGAAAATTTAAATTTTTTAAGCGGAGGTGGCATCTCTAGAAAGTGGAAACCCTTAGGGAGTACCTCGAACAACTCTGCAATTTGACTCTGAATCTATATCTAAGCTCCATCTGTAGCAAATTTGGTGAAATAAGTGTTTTAAGTAAAATGAAAATTTTTGAACCGAAAATAGAAAAAAGCCGAAATTGGAAATCCTTAGCAAATATCCCGTTATCCTCTAAAAGTTAATAATGAATGCAAATCAATCATCATATGAGTTCTATCTGTAGCAGATCGTGAAAACTCATTACAAAAATTCCCTCAAAAACAATTATAGAACAAAATGTTTGCCACCTATTAAAGCTTTTTTGCCACACAATCGCACTGAAAATTAATAGATTTATCAAATAGGTAAAGAAACGTTGTTCAAAAAATAAGAAGAAATTTATACAATTTAATCAACCACAAATTAATAAACAATCCAGCATGCAACTTTTTTTAAGATACATTGGCTTCCCTTTTCAGTACTAGGCAAACTAACAAATCTGTTAAAGAGAAAAGAAGTAGACACAAATAGAAGAAACAGAGGGGTATATATACCCAAGTCATGGATCCATAGTCCACTTGAGCAAGTTCCCAAAACAATTGAAATATCACAACTAGACGATACATGTCCGATCAAAATATAACGACCCAGAGCAAGATAAAAACAAGCCAAAAATAAATTACTAAGTAAACACTAACAACCATATCGTTGTAATTGAAAAAGAGAAATTCCTATTTTTCACCCAAATATCTTTGCTTTTGAGAATAATTCTACCTTTGCTACTGCTACTGTATGACAAGAATCATCTACCAAAATAAACACAGCAAAGTCGAGTACGATGGCTACATATTTTTTCTAGAGATATCCTAACAACAGAAATCATTGAAAAAAGGATGAGATTCATTATCGAGATTTCTCAAAACCCCAGAATTAGAATTTTGACAACATCACAATATTCTCCCTTTAAATACTGCTATATATATATTGTAGGAAAAGTAAAAACTGAAAGAATTTTAAAATTTCAAGTAAAGTAGATTAAATTCTCAAAAAAAAAAATTCATCACAGAATTTCGTAACTAAAATCTACAAAAGTCAATCTCGTATTTTAAAAGATCCTACTTCTTTATGAATATCCCATTACTCTATTAATGATAAAAGTCTCAGGGATCTTAAATTTCAACATTCTCTCCTGAAATTAAGGAGAATTTAAAACTTCATGCTTCTTACTTGCACAACATTCAAAGGCTTTCACCGTAGCGTATTTTTTTTTATTCTCGTGTCACTCACTCCTGTTTTTTCCCCTGTTTTACTCCCAGGAGTTATTGAAGGACAACGTTCATTTCGCGGATTCCGGGCGTGCCAAAGAGTTTTCCATTCCCTGTTGGAATGCCCCTTGGTTTAAAGACAACCATTCGATTTTCGTAGTCACTTAACGTCCTCCAGCGTCTTAATGAAGTAGGCCAGTATGGGAAAAACTATCAAAAGTTTCGCAGTAAAAGTTCTGGACAATTGTAGCCAGAAATTCAAGAATAGAGCTGATATGAAAAATAAAAATACTAAAATATCGAGTTGGATTTTAAGGTGGGGGGGGAATAACAAGAAATTTATAAAGGAAATTTTATATGGGGGGGGATGTTGTGCACACTTCATGTTTGAAGGAACTATTAAGCATTTTTATTCATTTAATTATTTTCTTTTGCACTTATTTCGTGCAGTCATGCAAATTTTCGGAAAAACCGGAAGTGGCATCTCCAGAACCCCTTGCATCCTCTGAAACTTATATGTTGAATCCTTATCAGTAGTCATCTAATCTCCATCTATAACCATTCCTGAAAAACAGATGTTTCAAGGAAATTGTTTCAATTGAAAATAAAAAAAAAGCTGAAGTGTAAATCCTTGTAAACACCTTTGCCTTCTCTAAAATTTGATACTGAATTCATATCAGTTATCATCTAAGTTTTATCTCGAGTCAATCTTGTGAAATAGATGTCTCAAGATTTTTCTTTTCTTCTTGAATCTCGAGTGAAAAAAGAACCTCAAAAAGAATCGGAAATGGAAATCCTTAGTAAACCCCTTTTCCTCCTCCTGAATTTGATGCTAAATCTATATCAGTTATTATCTGAGCTCTGCTAGTAATTTTGAGAAATGGATATTTCAAGTAAAATTAAAATTTTGAATGGCAAATGGGAAAAGGACAGAAGTTGAGATCTTTAGTGAACCTCCTATCTCCACTGAAATTTGATACTGAATCAATATCAGTTTTCATCAACTAATTTTTATCTATAGCAGATCCTGAGAAATAAGTATTCCAACGAAAACCTTTTAATAAAAATAATAGCATAGCAAATAAACGGCAAATTTGCCACCCATAATGAAGAACAAATGTAAATCTGCGGCGAATGAATAAGTAAAGTTTTAAATATCTTGTGAACGGTTCGTGATAACTCTTAAACAATATTGCCAATTTATTTATAGCTAGGATTACAAACAAAGCATTTATTCATTTAATAATAGGGACCATTGAATTAAAGCAACTTTTTCCCAATAATAAAGTGTTGCATAAAATCAAGAAAATGCATAACCGATTTTTCATCGTCACCCTGGGACCACTAAACCTACTAAACTGGAACAGATAGAACCGAAAATAACTATACAGACCGGTTATGTCGCCAGTTATGCGGGCAAAGAAAAATGCTTTAATATGGTGACAAATTGTGTATATATATACTTCCTATTCTCTGGAACAATAAAACATTTTTGTCCTCCTTTGCACACTTATTTCATACAGCCATACAAATTATCGGGGAAACCAGAAATAATATCCCCAGAACCGGAAGATGATATCCTTGGTGAACCCCCAACCGCCGCTGAAGTTCGACGCTAAATCCATATTTAGGCATCATCTAAGCTCCATCTATAGCCAATCCTAAGAAATAGATGTTGCAAGTAAAATGTAAAGGTTTTAATCAAAAGTAACTTTTCTTGAACTGGTAGTGGAAATTCTTAGGGAAACCCCTACTACTACCATACTTTGATTATAAATCCATATCATCATCTAAGCTCAATCTATATACGATTCTGAAAAAACATATTTTATGTAAGATGTTTGAATCGGAAGTGGAAAAAATAGCAGGAAATTGAAATCCTCAGTAAATTCCCCTACTTCCTAGATGCTAGATGCTGAATTCATACATGTAATCGTCTGAGCTCTATTCATAGCTGATTCTGAGAAATAGATGTTTCATGATAAATGACAAATTTTGAACCAGAATTGGGAAAAGCATCAGAAGTGAAAATCCTTAGTGAAACCTACAACCCACTCTGGAACATGGTTGATTTTAAATGCATATCAGACATCATCGTAATTTGATGCTGAATCTATACGATGATGAATCCATCTGTAACCGATGCAGAAATATATGTTTAGCAAAGGCAATGCAAATGTTTTATTCACCAGTGACATCCTCAGAACCGAAAATGGAAACCTTGGTCAGTTCATGTACTTCTTCTGGAATTTGATGCTAAGTCCAATTCAGTCATTATCTAAGCTCTATATAACCAATCCTGATAAACAGATGTTTCAGGGAAAAAATTGAAGTGGAAAAGGAACCGGGATTGGATATTATTAGTGAATCATTAGACCTTCTCTTGAATGTGATGCTGAATCCATATTAGTTATTTTATCTCCAGTTATAGCCAATCTTGATATATAGATGTTTCAAGAAAAATGAAACGTTTTGAGCAATGGTAAAAGAACCGTAAGTGGAAATATTTAGTAAACCAACGTACGTCTTCCGGAATTTAATGTTAAATCCATATCAGTCATCATTTAAGCTCTATCAATAGCAGATCCTGAGAATTAGATGCTTCAAAATATTTTTTGGTAAAAACATAGATGACAAATTTAATTGCCACCAATAAAAAGCTTTCATTACACACCAATCACGATTTTGGGGGGTACGAATTAGCTGAGAAAAAATTTTAGACATACATAGATAGTCACACGCGTTTTAATAGCATACATGTTTTATGTTTAATAAAACGTTCCACTATATTTCATATTATTCACATACTTTTATATTCACATATTGCATACTATTCACACATCATACTACATATTAGATATATTCTAACGCAAGCGTGATTAAATTAGCGAAATTTCGCATTTTAAACCACCTTTGTGAGAATCACAAATTGCAATTCCATTTTAGCTCTTTCAAGATGTTCGTTAAGATGAGAGATAAGTTTATGTTTAGATAACAATTATCAAAGGCATAGTGAAGCGCAGAAGCATGAATTTAATCCGGTGCCCACATGGCACGCAGCAGGTAAGAATAAATTTTAACACAGTGTTGCGCCACTTTCGGCTTAGGCTGTTGTTAAATTAAAATAGTAGAGTCTGCTTTAAACAGGGTAGTAAATTTGAATAAACGCTAACTGTGAATTTATAATTTCAAGTAATTGGCTGCTAGGCGGAATCCACATTTCCCAATACAGATTGCATTTTAATTGAGCGTTGATCTTTAATTTCTAATTCATTGCGTTTTAGGGATCAACAATTTATTTTGATTTTAAATTATTTTATTTGTAAAAGGTGTAATTGTGATCCAGAAATGTGCCTGGTAATAAAATATTTAACTTTGAAGGTACTAAATATATTTTGTTCATTTCGCATTAATGACAAGATGCAAGACCAGACGATTTTATTTACTGTAATATTCCCTACATAGTGTATGTAAAGAGAAAGTATGTGGAAGGGATGAAAAATTCGCCTTGATTTTGATGGATCTACGTATTTTCAACATCCCTGAATATAAACCGTTTTATTTTTAATAATGCCTATGTGTCTGACTGTGGGCGCGATATATCTTGAACAAATTAATGAAGTCGAAGGAAATTTGGTATGATTATTTCAAGAAGGAAACGCCGAGGTTTTATGGATTTTCGGGAAAAGGGTTCAAAGGAAGGTCCTCGGTTTTTTTAATGCTTTTCCTCAAAAGTCAAGAAAAAGTTGTACAAACATAATTCCGTGTAACAATGTTGTGAAAATAGAATTTAATTATGTGATTTAAATTTAAAAGGAGGAGATCAGAATCGTGGTCCGAATCCCGGCTGGGGCAAGCGTTCTTTATAAATCTCCAAAACATTTTCCTATTACATAAAGATTTCATCCTCTATAAAATGGCGTTAATTTCTCAAATATTTTGTTTATTTTATTATTATTATTATTATTGTTATCATTTGCATTTAATTAAACATCTGTTTTTTAAATTTTTTAATGTTTACTATCTTTTTTCTTCTTCTTTTTTTTTTTTTTTAATTTCTGTAATTAGAACCCAACAACGATTTTTGTGAGCGCAAATTAGCTGAGAAAAATTAAGAAAACATATATATATGAGTAAAAACACACAAAAAACCGTGTTTGCCACCACTAAAATGATACTTTTAAACAGGTAAATTTCCAGTCATACACTTAAAAGTAACTATATCTATATGAATGTGTTATTTTAATCTTTTATATGAGAATTACGCAAAATAATGGGTATATTTTATCTGCTATCCACTTGCTTATCTGCTTAAAAGGGTATTTTAAGAGGAATCCATTTAAGCATGTAAATAAGTGCTTAAAATGAACATATAATATTACCTTTTTACCTGTTTATAACGGTCTTTTCATCGTTAAATAAAATTATATCCATTATTTCGTATAATTCTCATATAAATGTATAAAATAATAATTTTATATAGATATAATAGCCTTAAGTGTATAACTGAAAATTTACCAGTTTAACAGCGACATTATAGTGGCAGTAAACCCAGTTTTTGTGTGTTTTTACCCATATATTTTTAGTGTTGCAAACCCAGGCCACTCAACTGACCCAAAGAGTTTGTAGTAGCCGGGTATATTTTTATATATATTTTTAGTGCTGTTGTTGTTGTTGAGAGCCAGACCGTCGAACCTACCAGAAAGATGTACGGTGACTGTTTGGACAGCCGGGAAGAGCCACCCAATTTAGACTATAACCCAGGGGGAAAAGCATCCACAGGGACAGTACCCTCCTTCCCCTACCACCAACCTCTCGGAAGGCTTACGGACCCACATGTTTAACGTGATCATACTGCGCGTGAACACGGCGACAGTTTGGGCAGCGGAGGGAATCGAACCCGGGCTTACAGAGTTCAATTCCCGCACGCTAACCAATGGACTACCGCGCCATATATATTTTTAGTGTTGTTGTTGTTGACACCCAGACCGTACGACCTACCAGAAAGGTGTAAGGTAACCGTTTGGACGGCCGGGAAGTGTCACCTAATTTATACCGGAACCCAGTGGGGGACCGTACCCTCCTTCCCCTACCACCAATCTCTCGGAAGAACTTACGGACCCACATGTTTAACGTGATCGTACTCCGCATGAACACGGCGGCAGTTGTGGCAGCGTGCAAATCCAGCGCGCAAACCACCGGGCTTCCGCGCCCGAAATGTGCCAACAGCACGCAGTGTTCCCAGGTGGTCACCCTCCCAAGTATATTTTTAGTGTGGAAAACCCAGGCCGTCCGACTCATCCAATGGACTTGAGTAACTAATTGGACGACCGGGAAGATGTATATTTTTAGTGTGTAGATGTTTCATCTTTACAAAATGTTACACGAAATTTATTCACATATTATACTACATTTTCGATATATTTTAACGCAAAAGAGTAATCTATTTATTTTCACTCAGTTTTCACGCATTCCATTTTAGCTCTTTCAAGACCTTCATTAAGATTAGAGATAGGTTTATGTTTGGATAACAATTATCAAAGACATGTTTATTATAAAGGCATATTTATTATAAAGGCAAGCTTATTATAAAGACATATTTATTATAAAGGCATGCTTATTATAAAGACATGTTATATCAAAGACATATTTAGATAACAATTATCAAAGCATAAATTTGATCCGATGTCCACATGACATCCAGCAGGTAAGGAATAAAACTTTAACAAATTGTTGCGGTACTTTTATAGCTTGGATTGTAGTTGAATTAACACTGAAGAGTCTGCATTAAACAATTTAGCAAATTTGAATAAATGCTAACTGCAAATTTGAAATTTTAAGTAATTAGCTGCAAGGCAGAATCCACATTGTCAAATACAGAATACATTTTAATTGAGTGTTTGTTTCTCTTTAATTTCTGATTTATTACGTTTCCGGGATCAACAATTTATTTTGAATTTAAAAGATATGTGTGTGTCTGTTTTCTAGGAATATCTAGGTTTTAAATGCTTTCTGTTTATTTGCATCAATGACAAGATGCAAAACCTGGAAATTTTCTTTTTTTAACACTCCTAATATTATGGAATATATAAATGGAGAGTAGAATAGATAGATATAGAACAGATAATAAAAGATATAGAATATATAAATGGATACTTTTTTCAACACTCCATAAAATATATAAATGGAGAGTATAGTGACAGGGTCAATCATTTGGCTCGATTTTAGTGGATCTACATGTATGCGAATCACATATTTTGTCATTGATGTTTATGTTTCTGTCTGTAAGCAAGATATATTATAAACAAATTAAAAGACATCAAATGAAATATAGTATGATTGATTCATAGGGGAACGCCAGGGCTTATTCATTTTCAGGTAAAGCGGTTTAAAGTAAGGTCCTCAATTTTTCGACTATTTTTCTTGAAAATCTCGAATATAAAAAAAAAACGCTGTAAAAACATTATTATGTATAACGATATTACGAAACTAAATATTTATTACTTGATTTATGTGATTTTTTATTTGAAAGGCCATGTTTAGATGCATGGTTCGAATTCCGTCTGAGACTGGTTCAAGAGCTTTTTGCAGATGTCTAAAACATTTTCCTATTACATAACGAATTCACCCTCTATTAAATAGCGGAAACTTCCCAAATATTTTGACCCCGCCCCTTCCACAAATAAAACGACAGTTTTAAAGAAACATTTATGTTAGCATTAATGGATGATTTTTTCTTTATTATACAAAAAAGTCATGAGAGGTTAATTCATTTCATACGATTAAACATATTAAATGTTTTAAATATATTGTGAATAACTGTTAAAATAGACTAAGAAATTGAAAATCCTATTCAAATACGATTCAGAATCCGATGAAGAAGATGTAACGACATGCTTCAAAATGTATCAGCTACAAAGCACGGTAACTTCTATATTTGTTATTATGAGGTCCTGAGAACAATCGGCAACTAATTTTAATTGTTTTGATTTCCTAAAATTAAATATCAGGCTATCCCATTTTAATGAGTTTGCACTAATATCTAATCTACCCCATAATATGTGTTTATAGGCTGTAAAATTTTATAATGTTATAATAATAAACAAATGAGTAAAACTATGTACTCAGAGAAATCTCCTTTAATAAGTTTTATATTTACAGTTGAATAGTAAGTGTTCCGATTCAGTGGAAATTTGGAGGTTTTGGGGGCACACTTTCGTTAAAAACATAAAATATGTGGGGGAGGGCGAAATATCGTCCACCTCATACTGGTGTCTTCCCCTTTAACATGAAATAACCTTACCACACTATCCATAGACAGAAAACTGTTTCTTTAAAATATCCAAAGTGATAACGAAATCAAAAATGAATCCTATTCAAAGACGGTTCAGACAAACAATATTTACTCAGAATCTGTATACTTCAATTCTCATTTTTATTTCAATATAGCGCAGATATGAAAGCTTTACTGATTATTTTCGAAGTATATACATTAAACAGCAAGAAATCGTCTCCTGTATAGAAAATGTCCGATGTGTTTCCCTCTGATTTACGCTGCCTTCACCAACAACCACTCAATATGTCAGAGTAAATGTTCGTTGAGGAATTGCAGAATCTTCTGATATAAAGCCACTTTTGATATATCGTCAAAGGAACATACGGCGGCGGTATAAGCAGAGATAGATTGCAAGTGTAGTTTCGGCCGCTATGTGCAAAATTGCGCCTTTTGCAATACAGATATCCTTGATAACAGTAGTCTGCAATAAGCGACTCACAGGAAGCAAGCGGTCTCTGATAATTTTTTATGCGGCTCTGAAAATTTTTTCGCAGATCTCACGGTTCACTGAAGTTTGCACTTTATACAACCAGCAAAGTTCAATTAATCAAAATTGTAATTTGACGACTTTTACCACGTCAGATTTTTTTGTGCGCATCCGCATGCTAATTATTTTAATTCATAGTATATGTAATTAGAATGTATTGTGATTTAGTTAAAAGTTTGACCCTACCATTTTGATGGATCTACGTTTCGAGCATCCCTGAATCCGGCAATTTTTTAAATGATATATGTCGGTCTGTTAGTCAGTCTGTCTGTCTGCGAATCAATGGAGACGATGTCCCTTAAATACATTCAGATTATCGAATAAAATTTCGCATGATTTTTTTTTTTTTTTAAATTGATAAACGTCAGAGGCCCACTGATTTTTAGGATGGTCTGACCAGGCGAAGACTTTCAATTGTTCGAACATTATTTTCTCAAAGTTGAAAAAATTATATAAAAATATAATATATTGAGCATTGTTGCAAAAATAGTCATTGTAAACGAACGTAATTACCATATTAAATTTGCTTTCAATAGCAAATTCTGTTTTAATTCTATTTAAAAGTAATCCCCATATTAGAGTTACACTTTTACAAAAGTCCAATCCATTCGCAATAATTTATTATTTGTTTAGTATATAAGATAAAGCTCCCATTTTGGGTAACAGCATTCATGAACCGGTTTCACACGTATCGTTCTCTCGTCAGCATAGAAAGCCGATCAATTTAATGGCAACAAAAAGTTTCCTAGGTAGAAGTAAATTTATCAATCGCCATAAAGATTCGCATAATTCTGTAACATGGCAAGTTGTCTATAAAATACACTTGTCTACTTTCAGTTGTCTACTTCCGTCCAGGCGGCATTTTAACGATTCTGTGGCTTCTGTTATTAAACATTTCTTTAACAAAGAATTCGACGACTTTAAATGTGTGATATATTATGTGACAGAATTTTCTTTTTTACACAGTGATATTAAATAAATATCTATAAGTGGCCATTTCGAACGGACATTGCTGCTACTTAAATAATACAGATACAGATAAGTTGTTTTGAACTAAAATCACTGCCGCGCACCGTGTTTTTTGAGTATTACAACTTTGCCAATTATACAACTCGGACTTAATATGCTCTAGAAAATCTCCTTTGATACGTCCTAAATAACCACTCGATTGCAATCGTTGGCAGAACGATACAGTGAAAATATTTAAAAGTCACAAAAAAAAAGAAAAAAATTCCTTTATCTCCGAAATAGAAATGCAGTTAATTATTGCCATCTTAGCGAATTTTCCTCCAATTTAAGTCAAATTTATCACAATATTCAGAATGATATAGTACCAATAAAAAGAAAATAAGACGAAATCAGATAAATTCGCAAAATTTGGAAAACTCATAAATTAAATGCACTTAATGTGGCATCAGCTGTTTTTCCGTCGAGACGAAACGCCTCTGATTTCATCAAAACATCAGCTCTGGAATGATCGTCTGCTGCGGCAAAGAAAGATTATATTTAATGTGACAAAATGACGGTAAAGGTGATTTTCGACATTAAAAACCAATTACTTTTAAACTAGTTCAAATTTTAAAAAATATCGTCGAGCCATATTATCCGGGGACCTGGAGTACGCTAAGCCCGAATTTCGCCGCTGTTGGGAGCTTCGATTTTCCGCTATAGACGACACAAACATCTTGTAAGAACAGATATACTTTCATATTTTTGGATGCCTTATATTTTTGGACACCCTGTATAAATCAATGCAAACATTTGTGACTTTGTTTATGAATGGCGTAAAAACAGGAAATATGGTATAGGTATGTTTTTTCTTCCTCGCGCGGAGGTGGGGTCATAACAAAAGATTCAACAGAATCCCGGCAAAATGTCTCGCACCCTTAACATGAAAAACATATAAATAACAAACCTTCGGCTATGGTATAGTTGCAGAGATGAAGCAAATATATTGGATAGAGTTCCCTGAATGATATTCGTAGAAAGGAATGGGAATCACATTCCCACGATAAGAAAAATATGAGATAGATGTTCTAAAAATGTAGAACAATTAGGCTAATGGAAAAACGTTCGAAAATCGAAAAGCTGGAAAAGCGAAGATTGAAGAACGCTCATTCCTATAGTGTTAAAATGGAAACTGTGTGATAGTATTTTCGATCCCTAAGTAAATTTATTTTATTATATTTCGACTGGCATATTATCTATTTAATTTTAGTAAGGGCTCACAATATTTTAAAACTCAGTGTGAGCTCCATATCGTACATTCTCCCGTATATACCCAGTTGTATAAAATACGTATTACAGATTGAGCAAACTTCGCGAAAATCCTTCAAAGGAAAAGATACACACACTTAACTACCATCAATCTAATATATTTGTATGCAAAATCTCCCATTTCAAATATAATATCTCTTCTTCTTCTTCTTCTTATAAAGACATCAAATTCATGAATTTCATTTCAGCAAGTACCCGCACATTAATTCTCTTCATTTTTCTGTATGTGTGTCGAAGGGCGAGTGGACTAGACACGCCTTCGATTTCTGCACACGAGGCAAAAGGTGGGAGACGTGATTTATATTTTCAAGCAACTGCCTTTTAAGAGCTCTGCCACAATTTATCAGGACTTCCATCTAGGCGGCACTTTAAAGATTCTGTGGCTCCTGTTATTAGACATTTCTTTAACAAAGAATTCGACGGCTTTAAATGTGTGGTAGATTATTTGACAGAATTTTCTTTTCCACTTTTAATTTATGCGCTTCATTTCATTGTTGTTAGTTTGGATTCCGTTGCGATTAGATCACTATGGTTAGATTGTGGCGTCAAAACAGTAATATTAAATAAATATCTATAAGTAGTCATTTAGAACGGACATTGTTTCTACGCAACAAAATCATTTAATTATTGTGAAACAGTTTTTAACAGTTAGCTGATACTTTCCTGTTAAAAATATTTTCTATCGAACAAAAATTCAATTTTGAAATCGGTTTGATAGATTCTCAAAAATTAAATATCAAAAGAGTCTTGGGCTTTAAATATAGATTTTAGTTTTGGTTCAAATCATGTAATAATTGAGCTTTTCACGCGCGGATTATTTGATTATTATTAAACAAGAAAGATCAATCATGCATAAAGAATTGATTATGAAACACTTTCCAACTGCAATGCAATTTTATTTAAACATCTCTGAAATGCGATATATTCAGCGGTAATATTTTTAAAATTATCACAATAATACAATAATTCATTACATTTGAAAACTTAAAACTTCATCGAAAAAAATAATCTTTACTCAAATGACGTCATTGAAATATAAATCGTCTGGTTCTATGTAAAAGTTGTAAATATTTCAATCATACACTTTTATTCCATTCCTTTCATTCATCTCAATATTACAGTAATTTATTTTATTTAAAAACTTAAAACCATGGAGGTAAACGTAATTGAACTCTGTGCTTAAAACTTCATCGAAAAAGTCTGCTATAACATCGTCTGTTCTCTATGTAAAATCAATGAATGTTTCATTCATATCAGCTATATTTCAAACTCAAAGAGCTAAATAATTTTGTGTTAAAGAAATTCAGCAATTCTTATGTAACTCATCCTACATCTTTATGTGTTTACATTCTCCATAAGGGAAAATAAGGCTTCGTGGTAGAAATAGTCAAACTTTCATTCAATAGTCAAACAGATCATTTAAACAATTGTAATTGCTTTGTTTCAGAATGCAGATGCACAGAAATTAAGCAAAAATAAAGTAGTTTTAGGACGCATACAACACTAAATATAAATTAAAAATAACTTTAAAAATCACGATTTTGACACAAGATGGATGCCATTGATCATTTAAACTCAAATATATTGTAATTGCGTTGTTTCAGAATATAGATGCACAGCAATTAAGCAAAAATAAAGCAGTTTTAGGACGGATATAACATTAAATATAAATTAAAAAGAACTTTAAAAATCACGATTTTGACACAAGATGGATGCCATATTTTATTTTGAAGTGAGTCACGTGATCTCTTCATATAATATGGGTGTAATTATTATTTTAATTTTTATTTAAAAAAACTACCGAATATATTTTGCTGAAATTTTTTTCATCTTTTTATGGGATAATTTGAATATTTCCTAAAACTTTCGAAACAATTTGTGAATTTTAAATTTGCTTAAAAAATATTTGAAAAATTAGGTCCCATAAGGTTCTATGTATTTCATTTTGTCAACCCGAGTTCAGTCCAAAACTGTTTGGGTGATATTCATTTATATTCCCATAGGTCCCACAGACCGTCTGAACAACATACTAAAATTCCATTTTGATAAAGTCATTTTTACGGCAGTTATCGTGGTAACAGACATACAGAATAAACAAAGTCATAAACACATTTCAGCTATGTTCCAAAGTGTTAAAAACGTAAGAAAAGGAGCCAGGAAATCCTGGGTCTGGACAGCGAAAGAGCTGGACAGCGAACGACCGGATCTGTGGATAGCCAGTTCTGTCCTCACTTCAAACGCAATGAATTTTCAATTACAATTTAAAAAAATAAGTAAACAATGGTGTCAGGGTAAGAGATTTTGTGGACTCAATATAATGACAAAAGCAATGTGACCACTAAGACAGCCAGTTTACATGCCAAAGATCCAAATAAATATTTTTAAAGTTAACGGAGGGACTGATCAGAAAAAGCACTGATACCAAAATGACTAACTCACTATATACATGCGAGTGGATGGACTTTAGCCAACAGCCTCTGGAATCGAAGGAAAATAACATGGCTACTGAACCAGCCAGTTCGGGCACCAAAGATCCTAATTTAATTCTATTTAAACTTAATGGAAAAGCTGCTCAGAAAAAGCACAAATACCAAAACGACTCGATCTCGTAGCCTCAGGGAAATATTATATTATTATACATCCCTTATGTTATACTATGTAGGTATATAGTGAAAGTAAAATGGCTTTGAGCTTATTCCCTACGAATATTGCTCATAATTCAAAAAGGGGGGGGGGGAAGAAATGACCCAAAAAGTCCTTGAATGCTACATTTCAATTTAAAATTTTATATGTCAGTAATTTTATATGTAAAATATAGCATTCAAGTGCTTTCTGGCTTTTCTTTTCTCTTAATGAAAACATAAATAGTTCTAGTTTCACGTGTTCTCCTGCTTCAAAAGGTTTAGCGGTCAAAAAGTTGGGCAGCGAAAGGGGCAAACCTGTCGAGTTCTGTCGAACAAGCGAGTCCTGTCCTCACCTCGAACGGAATGATTTTTATCATTAAAGCTGTAAATAATTATTAAGAAATATTGTCAAGGTAAAAAATTTTGCGAGTTCTGGACCAAATTTATTTTAATCGCCATTCCAGTGAAAGCTTTATATAGTCAAAGAAATATTAAATTGCAACTCCAATAGTAGCGCAGCCGAAAAGTGCGTGGTAACAGAATGAAGAGAACATTTCGGGCAAGGTTGGCTGCAAATTTTAACCTATTGTTATCACTTTATTAAAACGAACATATTAAAATGTTAAGTTGGGTTCATATCAGATGGTAATTGAGGATTTTTCGTGATAATATTGCTCATCATTAAAAAAGGAAAAAAATAAGCCAGGAAGTCATTGAATGCTACATTTCAATTCCGAATTTTATATGTCAGAGGTGAAAATCTGATATAATCTTTGAAATTTTCTTTTATAAAGTATAATAGAAATTGGATATAGCATCTGGTTTTATCCTATTTATATAGATCTAAACTAAAATATAGCATTCAAGGGCTTAATAGCCCTTTTGTTTTATTTTTTCGTAATGAAAACTTAAATAGTTTCCAGTTTCAGTTTGTTTCGTCATTCTAGCTGTCTAGTCGTTAAAGAGTTGGATAGTAAACACTCCGGTCTTTTGATGACGAGTTCTGTCCCCACATCAAACACAAGGGTTTTCGGATTACAATTTTAAATAATAAATAAATAAAGTTGTCAGGGTAATATATTTTACGGTTTCTGCCCCAGATAATTGAACTTTTCCAGATCGGATATTGCTCATCGTGAAAAAAGGAAAGAGGGAGCCAAGAAGTCCTTGAATGATACATTTCAGTTTAGAATTTTATATCTAAGAGGTCAAAATTTGATATAATCTTTGTAATTTTCTATTATAAAGTGTAGAAGACCCAGACCACACGACCAACCCAAGGGTTTATGGTAACAAATTGTGTGGCCGCTATTATAAATTGGATATAACATCTAATTTTATCGTCATTATATAATTCTAAACTAAAATATAGCATTCAAGGATTTTCTGTCATTCCTTTTTTATTTTTTCACAATTAAAACTTAAATAGTTTTCAGTTTCAGTCTACCTTGTGATTCAACCTTGTGCGAACCTTTTTGTCAAGGTTTCTGAACCTCAACCAGAAAGTATAAACTATAAAAAAAAAATATTAATTGCTCATCATCTTGGATATTTCTCATCATTAAAAAGTGAGTCAGGAAGTTCTTGAACGCTATATTTCAATTTAGAATTTTATATGTAAGACGTCAAAATCTGATGCGATGTTTGCAGTTTTCTATTAAAAAGTATAATGGTAATTGGATATAACATCTAATTTTATCCTCTTTATATAATTCTAAAATATTATATTGCACACAAGGCCTTTCTGGCTAGTCCTTTTACTTTTTCATAATAAAAACTTATATAGGTCTCAGTTTCAGTTTCGCTTGTGATTTAAGCCGTCTAGTGATTTACATTTCGGGCAGGGTGCACGCAGATTTTTAGATGGTGAGTTCTGCCCCCACCTCAAACGCAATGGGTTTCGAATTACAGTTTTAAATAATAAATAAACGATGTTGTGAGGGTAATATATTTTATGGTTTCTGCCCCATTTAATTGAGATTTTCCCGATCAGATATTACTCATCATGAAAAAAGGAAAATGTGAACCAGGAAGTCCTTGAATGCTACATTTCAATTTAGAAATTTATATGTAAGCGGTCAAAATCGGATGTAATCTTTGCAATTTTCTATTATGTCTAATGGAAGTAAAGACTAATGGAAATTGGATATTACATCGGATTTTATCTTCTTTATGCAATTCTAAACTAAAATATGGCATTTAAGGGCTTTCTGGCATTTTTTTTTTCACAATGAAAACTTAAATAATTCTCAATTTCAGCTTATGTTGTGATTCCGGCGGTCTAGTGGTTAACGAATTGGTCAAGGAACATGTTGATAGTGAGTTCAGTCCTCACTTCAAACGACGTGGCTTTCCGATTGCAGTTTTAAATAAACAATGTCGTCCGGGAAATATATTTACTGGGCTCTACCCCAGATTTATTCAAATTGCCAATCCCGAAAAAGCTTTATATGACTAAAATAAAATTGTAGAGTAACAGGGTAAAGCGGACCTTTTTGTCGAAGTTTCAGTACCTCATCCAGAAAGTATCCCTGAGCCAGCCAACTAACATGTCTGGCATTCTAATTAATTTTTTTTTAATTCCAACTAATTTTTTTATAGTTTAAGTATCAACTATCAAAAATGTTTTATTTGCTCATCAACTTGGATATTTTTCATTATTAAAGACTGAGTCAGGAAATTCTTAAATGCTATAATTCAATTTAGAAATTTATATGTATGAGGTCAAAAATTGATAAAATCGTTGTAATTTTCTATTATAAAGTATAATAAAAACTGGATATAACATCTAATTTTATCCTCATTATATAATTCTAAACTAAAATATAGCATTCAGGGTTTTTCTGGCATTTTTTTTTTATTTTTTCACAATGTAAACTTAAATAGTTTTCAGTTTCAGTGTACCTTGTGATTCAAGCGGTCTAGTGCTTAACGACTTGGTCAGTGATCATGCCAATATGTTAGTTGCGAGTTCTGTCCTCACTTCAAACGAAGTGGCTTTCCGTTTGGAGTTTTAAATAAGCAATGCTGTCAGGGTAATACATTTTGTGGGTTCTACCCCAGATTTATTCTAATTGCCAATCCCGAGAAAGCTTTATATGACTAAAATAAAATTGTAGCGCAGCCATAGAGTGCCGCCAATGTAACAGGGTAAAGCGAACCTTTTTGTCAAGGTTTCTGTACCTCAACCAGAAAGTATAAACTGCAAAAAAAATTATTATTTGCTCATCATCTTGAATATTTCTCATCATTAAAAAGTGAGTCAGGAAGTTCTTGAATGCTATAATTCAATTTAGAAATTTATATGTAAGAGGTTAAAATTTGATATAATCATTGTAATTTTCTATTATAAATTATAATGAAAACTGGACATAACATCTAATTTTATCCTCATTATATTATTCTAAACTAAAATATAGCATTCAGGGTTTTTCTGGCATTTTTTTTTTTTATTTTTTCACAATGTAAACTTAAATAGTTTTCAGTTTCAGAGTACCTTGTGATTCAAGCGGTCTAGTGGTTAACGAGTTGGTCAGTGGACATGCCAGTCTGTTGATAGCGAGTTCTGTCCTCACTTCAAACGATGTGGCTTTCCGTTTGCAGTTTAAAATAAGCAATGTTGTCAGGGTAATACATTTTGTGGGTTCTACCCCAAAATTATTCTAATTGGCAATTCCGATAAAGCGTTATATGACTAAAAAAAATGTAGTGCAACTGTAACAGGGTAAAGCAATCCTTTTTGTCAAGGTTTCTGTACCTCATCCAGAAAGTATAAACTACAAAAATAAAATATTATTTGCACATCACCTTGGGTATTTCTCATCATTAAAGAGTGAGTCAGGAAGTTGTTGAATGCTATAATTGAATTTAGAATTTTATATATAAGAAATCAAAATTTAATATATACTTTGTAATTTTCTATTATAAAGTATAATGAAAACTGGATATAACATCTAATTTTATCCTCATTATATTATTCTAAACTAAAATATAGCATTCAAGAATTTTCTGGCATATTTTTTTTTTTAATTTTTCACAATGAAAATTTAAATAGTTTTTAGTTTCAGCTTACATTGTGATTCAAGCGTCTAGTGGTTAACGAATTAGACAGCGAACGTGTCAATCTCTTGATAGCGAGTTCTGTCCTCAGTAGAAACGAAATGGTTTTTTGGTTACAGATTTAAATGAACAGTGTTGTCATGTAATATATTTTATGGCTTCTGCCCCAGATTTAATCTTATCGCTAATCTAGTGAAAGCCTTACATAGTTAAAATAAATTAGAATTACAACGCCGTTCGTAGCACATCGGTAAAGTCCCGCTTAACAGCGTGAATCTAACTTTACGTCGAGGGTTCTGTGCCCGGCAATTTTAGCCGCGTTTCTTCATATAATTTAGAAGGGCATGTTAAAATGTTAAACTTAAATATATCGAAATCAAATACGCAGTCGGCGCCCTCTTGGCCGAAAGGTTTGGGGCGTCAAGTTGCGGGGCCTTAGGTTTCGGGTTCGAATCCTGTCCGGGTAAAAAGAATACGATTGTAGTGTTAGAGGTTTGAGGGTGTTGTTAATTGAGGTGTGGTTAAATAGGGGTGTGGCAAAATAGGATTTGGTGGTTCTTTATTAGTTCTGTCGTCTTTGATCTTTCCTCTCTTAACTTTCTTATATTTCTTACTAAATTATCTGCACGAGATGGAGGACGAGCGGTGGTTGAACCCCACCGTTGCTGGTGGGGTTTCTCTTCGGGCCTGCTGGCTTCGGTGTCGTGGTTCCCACCCTTCCTCGTCCAAAGTTCGTGCAGGGTTTGTTTTGCACCACGTGACACCCGTTAACGAAGTCCTGAAATTTTATGCATTTTTAAAAACAGTGTATCTCTTTTTTACCTTCTGTTCAGGGTAAAGAAATCACAAAAGAAGATACGTCACTTCCGGTACGTCATTTCCTGTGACGAGACTTCCGGTTCGTCATTTCCTGTTACGACACTTCCGGTTCGTCATTTCCTGTGACGACACTTCCCGTCAAAAAATAATATATAAATACATTTTATTCATGGCAGGTAACAACATTCAGAAGAATGTGTTATTGAATGTAGCACAAATGACAAAACGTTTAAATGCAGGTGGATGGACTCGAACACACAACCTCTGGAATTGGAATCAGACAACATAACCATTGATCCAGCCAGCTCCCTTGCCAACGATCCTAATAAATCTACTTAAATTTAAAACAGAGAATGGTCAGGAAAACACAAATAACAAAACTACACGCTATGCTCAAAGCGCGTGGACGGACTCGAACCTACAGTCTCTGGATTTAAAGCAGACAACATAACTACTCAGTAAACCAGTCACATACCGCAGATCCTAATTAATCTATATAAAATGAACAGAGAGACTGATCACAGAAGTCAAAAAGACTTAACACGCTAAAATCAAGGCGATCAGACGGACTCAAACCCACAGCCTGCGCTATTAAAGCCGGAAACATAACCACCGAGCCAGTCACGCACGTTCCTGCTATTCTAAATAATCTATTTAAACTTAACATAGAGTCTGATAAGTAAAAGAAAATTGCCAGAACTATTCACTGGAATCGAACCCCCAACACCTGGACTTAGAGACAGGAAACATGACCACTGAGCTGGCGAGTTCGTGAGGCGACGGTCCAAATTAATATATTTAAATTTAACATAGACTTATAAAAAACACATATACTAAAATAACTCAATAGACAAAAAACCGTATCCTCTGGAATTAGTAAAATACAACATGGGCACCTACACAAGCAGTTCACCTACGGAAAATCCTAATTAGTCTACATAAACCTTATGCGGAGACTGATCAGAAAAAGCACAGAAATAAAAAAAAATGTCTCAAAACGAGAGTCAACGGACTGGAACCAGCAGCTTCAGTAATTCGAAACTCATAGCATGACCACTGAGCATTCCATCTCACACTTCGGATATACTAGTTAATCTAATTAAAATTAACATAGAGACCGATAAGAAAATTGTAGATAATTCTTTATCTTCTGCCCATCCGGAAATTATCAACTGGCATCAAACAAAGACTTAACTTGAAAATCGGTACGACAGTAACCCAGAAATTGAAAAACAGAAGAGTAATGTACTTTACATATGTAGATCTTAGTTTTGGTTCAAATCAGGTGGTATTTGAGCTTTATCCATGCGAATATTGCTCATCGCAAAGAAAAGGATGAAAAGAAGCTAGAAAGTTCTTGAATGCCACATTTCAATTTAGAATTTCATATGCAAGATGTCAAAATCCGATGTAGCCGTTGCAATTTTCTATAATAAAGTGTAATGGAAATTGAATATAACATCTGATTTTATCCTCTTTATGTAATTTTAAACTCAAGCATAGCAATCAGGGGCTTCCTGCCCCCCCCCCCCTATTTTTCCTAATGAAAACTTAAATAGATTCCAGTTTTATTCTGTCTGTGGTTCATGCGTTCAAGTGGCTAAACCGTTGGGTGGCGAACCCGCAGAGCTGAGTTCTTTCCTCGTTCGCAACCATCTTTGTTTGCAGTTATAAATAAGCAATGTTGTCAGGTTAATAGATTTTGTGGATTATACCCCAGATTTATTCTAATTGCCAATCCCGAGAAAGCTTTATATGACTAAAATAAAATTGTAGCGGTAGAGAGCACTGTAACAACGTAAAACGAACCTTTTTGTCGAGGTTTCTGTACCTCATCCAGAAAGTATCCCTGAGCCAGCCAACTAACATGTCTGGCATTCTAATTAATTTTTTTTAATTCCAACTAATTTTTTTATAGTTTAAGTATCAACTACCAACTATAAAAAAATGTTTTATTTGCTCATCAACTTGGATATTTCTCATTATTAAAGACTGAGTCAGGAAATTCTTAAATGCTATAATTCAATTTAGAAATTTATATGTAAGAGGTCAAAAATTGATATAATCTTAATTAATTCTCTATTAATTTTCTATTATAAAGTGTAATAAAAACTGGATATAACATCTAATTTTATCCTCATTATATAATTCTAAACTAAAATATAGCATTCAAGGATTTTCTGGCATTCTTTTATTATTTTTTCACAATTAAAACTAAAATAGTTTTCAGTTTCCGTCTACCTTGTGATTCAAGCGATCTAGTGCTTAACGACTTGGTCAGTGATCATGCCAATATGTTAGTTGCGAGTTCTGTCTTCACTTCAAACGAAGTGGCTTTCCGTTTGGAGTTTTAAATAAGCAATGCTGTCAGGGTAATACATTTTGTGGGTCCTACCCCAGATTTATTCTAATTGCCAATCCCGAGAAAGCTTTATATGACTAAAATAAAATTGTAGCGCAGCCATAGAGTGCCGCCAATGTAACAGGATAAAGCGAACCTTTTTGTCAAGGTTTCTGTTCCTCAACCAGAAAGTATAAACTGCAAAAAAAATTATTATTTGCTCATCATCTTGAATATTTCTCATCATTAAAAAGTGCGTCAAGAAGTTCTTGAATGCTATAATTCAATTTGGAAATTTATATGTACGAGGTCAAAATTTGATATAATCATTTTAATTTTCTATTATAAAGTATAATGAAAACTGGACATAACATCTAATTTTATCCTCATTATATTATTCTAAACTAAAATATAGCATTCAGGGTTTTTCTGGCATTTTTTTTTTATTTTTTCACAATGTAAACTTAAATAGTTTTCAGTTTCTGTGTACCTTGTGATTCAAGCGGTCTAGTGGTTAACGAGTTATTCAGTGAACTTGCCAGTCTGTTGATAGCGAGTTCTGTCCTCACTTCAAACGATGTGGCTTTCCGTTTGCAGTTTTAAATAAGCAATGTTGTCAGGGTAATACATTTTGTGGGTTCTACCCCAAAATTATTCTAATTGGCAATTCCGATAAAGCGTTATATGACTAAAAAAAATGTAGTGCAACTGTAACAGGGTAAAGCAATCCTTTTTGTCAAGGTTTCTGTACCTCATCCAGAAAGTATAAACTACAAAAATAAAATATTATTTGCACATCACCTTGGGTATTTCTCATCATTAAAGAGAGAGTCAGGAAGTTGTTGAATGCTATAATTGAATTTAGAATTTTATATATAAGAAATCAAAATTTAATATATACTTTGTAATTTTCTATTATAAAGTATAATGAAAACTGGATATAACATCTAATTTTATCCTCATTATATTATTCTAAACTAAAATATAGCATTCAAGAATTCTCTGGCATATTTTTTTTTTTAATTTTTCACAATGAAAATTTAAATAGTTTTTAGTTTCAGCTTACATTGTGATTCAAGCGTCTAGTGGTTAACGAATTAGACAGCGAACGTGTCAATCTCTTGATAGCGAGTTCTGTCCTCAGTAGAAATGAAATGGTTTTTTGGTTACAGATTTAAATGAACAGTGTTGTCATGTAATATATTTTATGGCTTCTGCCAAAGATTTAATCTTATCGCTAATCTAGTGAAAGCCTTACATAGTTAAAATAAATTAGAATTACAACGCCGTTCGTAGCACATCGGTAAAGTCCCGCTTAACAGCGTGAATCTAACTTTACGTCGAGGGTTCTGTGCCCGGCAATTTTAGCCGCGTTTTTTCATATAATTTAGAAGGGCATGTTAAAATGTTAAACTTAAATATATTATAAAGTATAATAAAAACTGGATATAACATCTAATTTTTTCCTCATTATATAATTCTAAACTAAAATATAGCATTCAGGGTTTTTCTGGCATTTTTTTTTATTTTTTCATAATGTAAACTTAAATAGTTTTCAGTTTCAGTGTACCTTGTGATTCAAGCGGTTTAGTGCTTAACGACTTGGTCAGTGATCATGCCAATATGTTAGTTGCGAGTTCTGTCCTCACTTCAAACGAAGTGGCTTTCCGTTTGGAGTTTTAAATAAGCAATGCTGTCAGGGTAATACATTTTGTGGGTTCTACCCCAGATTTATTCTAATTGCCAATCCCGAGAAAGCTTTATATGACTAAAATAAAATTGTAGCGCAGCCATAGAGTGCCGCCAATGTAACAGGGTAAAGCGAACCTTTTTGTCAATGTTTCTGTACCTCAACCAGAAAGTATAAACTGCAAAAAAAATTATTATTTGCTCATCATCTTGAATATTTCTCATCATTAAAAAGTGAGTCAGGAAGTTCTTGAATGCTATAATTCAATTTAGAAATTTATATGTAAGAGGTGAAAGTTTGATATAATCATTGTAATTTTCTATTATAAATTATAATGAAAACTGGACATAACATCTAATTTTATCCTCATTATATTATTCTAAACTAAAATATATCATTCAGGGTTTTTCTGGCATTTTTTTTTTTATTTTTTCACAATGTAAACTTGAATAGTTTTCAGTTTCAGTGTACCTTGTGATTCAAGCGGTCTAGTGGTTAACGAGTTGGTCAGTGAACATGCCAGTCTGTTGATAGCGAGTTCTGTCCTCACTTCAAACGATGTGGCTTTCCGTTTGCAGTTTTAAATAAGCAATGTTGTCAGGGTAATACATTTTGTGGGTTCTACCCCAAAATTATTCTAATTGGCAATTCCGATAAAGCTTTATATGACTAAAATAAAATTGTAGTGCAACTGTAACAGGGTAAAGCAATCCTATTTGTCAAGGTTTCTGTACCTCATCCAGAAAGTATAAACTACAAAAATAAAATATTATTTGCACATCACCTTGGGTATTTCTCATCATTAAAGAGTGAGTCAGGAAGTTGTTGAATGCTATAATTGAATTTAGAATTTTATATATAAGAAATCAAAATTTAATATATACTTTGTAATTTTCTATTATAAAGTATAATGAAAACTGGATATAACATCTAATTTTATCCTCATTATATTATTCTAAACTAAAATATAGCATTCAAGAATTTTCTGGCATATTTTTTTTTTTAATTTTTCACAATGAAAATTTAAATAGTTTTTAGTTTCAGCTTGCATTGCGATTCAAGCGGTCTAGTGGTTAACGAATTAGACAGCGAACGTGTCAATCTCTTGATAGCGAGTTCTGTCCTCACTTGAAACGAAATGGTTTTTTGGTTACAGATTTAAATGAACAGAGTTGTCATGTAATATATTTTATGGCTTCTGCCCCAGATTTAATCTTATCGCTAATCTAGTGAAAGCTTTACATAGTTAAAATAAATTCGAATTACAACGCCGATCGTAGCACGTCGGTAAAATCCCGGTAAACAGCGTGAATCTAACTTTTCGTCGAGGGTTCTGTGCCCGGCAATTTTAACCGCGTTTTTTCATATAATTTAGAAGGGCATGTTAAAATGTTAAACTTAAATATATCGAAATCAAATACGCAGTCGGCGCCCTCTTGGCCGAAAGGTTTGGGGCGTCAAGTTGCGGGGCCTTAGGTTTCGGGTTCGAGTCCTGTCCGGGTAAAAAGAATACGATTGTAGTGTTAGAGGTTTGAGGGTGTTGTTAATTGAGGTGTGGTTAAATAGGGGTGTGGCAAAATAGGATTTGGTGGTTCTTTATTAGTTCTGTCGTCTTTGATCTTTCCTCTCTTAACTTTCTTATATTTCTTACTAAATTATCTGCACGAGATGGAGGACGAGCGGTGGTTGAACCCCACCGTTGCTGGTGGGGTTTCTCTTCGGGCCTGCTGGCTTCGGTGTCGTGGTTCCCACCCTTCCTCGTCCAAAGTTCGTGCAGGGTTTGTTTTGCACCACGTGACACCCGTTAACGAAGTCCTGAAATTTTATGCATTTTTAAAAACAGTGTATCTCTTTTTTACCTTCTGTTCAGGGTAAAGAAATCACAAAAGAAGATACGTCACTTCCGGTACGTCATTTCCTGTGACGAGACTTCCGGTTCGTCATTTCCTGTTACGACACTTCCGGTTCGTCATTTCCTGTGACGACACTTCCCGTCAAAAAATAATATATAAATACATTTTATTCATGGCAGGTAACAACATTCAGAAGAATGTGTTATTGAATGTAGCACAAATGACAAAACGTTTAAATGCAGGTGGATGGACTCGAACACACAACCTCTAGAATTGGAATCAGACAACATAACCATTGATCCAGCCAGCTCCCATGCCAACGGTCCTAATAAATCTATATAAATTTAAAAGAGAGAATGGTCAGGAAAGCACAAATAACAAAACTACACGCTATACTCAAAGCGTGTGGACGGACTCGAACCTACAGCCTCTGGATTTAAAAGCAGACAACATAACCACTAAGTAAACCAGTAACATACCGCAGATCCTAATTGATCTATATAAAATTAACAGAGAGACTGATCACAGAAGTCAAAAAGACTTAACACGCTAAAATCAAATCGATCAGAAGGATTCAAACCCACAGCCTGCGCTATTTAGAGCCGGCAATATAACCACCGAGCCAGTCACGCACTTTCCTGCTATTCTAAATAATCTATGTAAACTTAACATAGAGTCCGATAAGAAAAAGAAAATTACCAGAATTATTCACTGGAATCGAACCCCCAACACCTGGACTTAAAGACAGGAAACATGACCACTGAGCTGGCGAGTTCACGAGGCGACGGTCCTAATTAATATATTCAAATTTAACATAGACTTATAAAAAACACATATACTAAAATAACTCAATAGACAAAAAACCGCAGCCTCTGGAATTTGTAAAATACAACATGGGCACCTACACAAGCAGTTCACCTACGGAAAATCCTAATTAGTCTACATAAACCTTATGCGGAGACTGATCAGAAAAAGCACAGAAATAAAAAAAAATGTCTCAAAACGAGAGTCAAGGGACTCGAACCAGCAGCTTCAGTAATTCGAAACTCATAGCATAACCACTGAGCATTCCATCTCACACTTCGGATATACTAATTAATCTAATTAAAATTAACATAGAGACCGATAAGAAAATTGTAGATAATTCTTTATCTTCTGCCCAGCCGGAAATTATCAACTGGTATCAAACAAAGACTTAATTTGAAAATCGGTACGACAGTATCCCAGAAATTGAAAATCAGAAGAGTAATGTACTTTACATATGTAGATCTTAGTTTTGGCTCAAATCAGGTGGTATTTGAGCTTTATCCATGCGAATATTGCTCATCGAAAAGAAAAGGATGAAAAGAAGCTAGAAAGTTCTTGAATGCCACATTTCAATTTAGAATTTCATATGCAAGATGTCAAAATCCGATGTAGCCGTTGCAATTTTCGATAATAAAGTGTAATGGAAATTGAATATAACATCTGATTTTATCCTCTTTATGTAATTTTAAACTCAAGCATAGCAATCGGGGGCTTCCTGGCCCCCCTTTTTTTTCCTAATGAAAACTTAAATAGATTCCAGTTTTATTCTGTCTGTGGTTCATGCGTTCAAGTGGCTAAACCGTTGGGTGGCGAACCCGCAGAGCTGTTGATAGTGAGTTCTTTCCTCGTTCGCAACCCTCTTCGTTTGCAGTTATAAATAAACAATGTTGTCAGGTTAATAGATTTTGTGGATTATACCCCAGATTTATTCTAATTGCCAATCCCGAGAAAGCTTTATATGACTAAAATAAAATTGCAGCGGTAGAGAGCACTGTAACAACGTAAAACGAACCTTTTTGTCGAGGTTTCTGTACCACATCCAGAAAGTATCCCTGAGCCAGCCAACTAACATGTCTGGCATTCTAATTAATTTTTTTTAATTCCAACTCATATTTTTATAGTTTAAGTATCAACTATCAACTATAAAAAAATGTTTTATTTGCTCATCAACTTGGATATTTTTCATTATTAAAGACTGAGTGAGGAAATTCTTAAATGCTATAATTCCATTTAGAAATTTATATGTAAGAGGTCAAAAATTGATATAATCTTTGTAATTTTCTATTATAAAGTATAATAAAAACTGGATATAACATCTAATTTTATCCTCATTATATAATTCTAAACTAAAATATAGCATTCAAGGATTTTCTGGTATTCTTTTATTATTTTTTCTCAATTAAAACTAAAATAGTTTTCAGTTTCCGTCTACCTTGTGATTCAAGCGGTCTAGTGCTTAACGACTTGGTCAGTGATCATGCCAATATGTTAGTTGCGAGTTCTGTCCTCACTTCAAACGAAGTGGCTTTCCGTTTGGGGTTTTAAATAAGCAATGCTGTCAGGGTAATTCATTTTGTGGGTCCTACCCCAGATTTATTCTAATTGCCAATCCCGAGAAAGCTTTATATGACTAAAATAAAATTGTAGCGCAGACATAGAGTGCCGCCAATGTAACAGGGTAAAGCAAGCCTTTTTGTCAAGCTTTCTGTACCTCAACCAGAAAGTATAAACTGCAAAAAAAATTATTATTTGCTCATCATCTTGAATATTTCTCATCATTAAAAAGTGAGTCAGGAAGTTCTTGAATGTTATAATTCAATTTAGAAATTTATATGTAAGAGGTCAAAATTTGATATAATCATTGTAATTTTCTATTATAAAGTATAAAGAAAACTGGACATAACATCTAATTTTAGCCTCATTATATTATTCTAAACTAAAATATAGCATTCAGGGTTTTTCTGGCATTTTTTTTTTATTTTTTCACAATGTAAATTTAAATAGTTTTCAGTTTCAGTGTACCTTGTGATTCAAGCGCTCAAGTGGTTAACGAGTTGGTCAGTGAACATGCCAGTTTGTTGACAGCGAGTTCTGTCCTCACTTCAAACGATGTGGCTTTCATTTTGCAGTTTTAAATAAGCAATGTTGTCAGGGTAATACATTTTGTGGGTTCTACGCCAAAATTATTCTAATTGGCAATTCCGATAAAGCTTTATATGACTAAAATAAAATTGTAGTGCAACTGTAACAGGGTAAAGCAATCCTTTTTGTCAAGGTTTCTGTACCTCATCCAGAAAGTATAAACTACAAAAATAAAATATTTTTTGCACATCACCTTGGGTATTTCTCATCATTAAAGAGTGAGTCAGGAAGTTGTTGAATGCTATAATTGAATTTAGAATTTTATATATAAGAAATCAAAATTTAATATATACTTTGTAATTTTCTATTATAAAGTATAATGAAAACTGGATATAACATCTAATTTTATCCTCATTATATTATTCTAAACTATAATATAGCATTCAAGAATTTTCTGGCATATTTTTTTTTTAATTTTTCACAACGAAAATTTAAATAGTTTTTAGTTTCAGCTTACATTGTGATTCAAGCGGTCTAGTGGTTAACGAATTAGACAGCGAACGTGTCAGTCTCTTGATAGCGAGTTCTGTCCTCACTTGAAACGAAATGGTTTTTTGGTTACAGATTTAAATAAACAGTGTTGTCAGGTAATATATTTTATGGCTTCTGCCCCAGATTTAATCTTATCGCTAATCTAGTGAAAGCTTTACATAGTTAAAATAAATTAGAATTACAACGCCGTTCGTAGCACGTCGGTAAAGCCCAGCTTAACAGCGTGAATCTAACTTTTCGTCGAGGGTTCTGTGCCCGGCAATTTTAGCCGCGTTTCTTCATATAATTTAGAAGGGCATGTTAAAATGTTAAACTTAAATATATCGAAATCAAATACGCAGTCGGCGCCCTCTTGGCCGAAAGGTTTGGGGCGTCAAGTTGCGGGGCCTTAGGTTTCGGGTTCGAATCCTGTCCGGGTAAAAAGAATACGATTGTAGTGTTAGAGGTTTGAGGGTGTTGTTAATTGAGGTGTGGTTAAATAGGGGTGCGGCAAAATAGGATTTGGTGGTTCTTTATTAGTTCTGTCGTCTTTGATCTTTCCTCTCTTAACTTTCTTATATTTCTTACTAAATTATCTGCACGAGATGGAGGACGAGCGGTGGTTGAACCCCACCGTTGCTGGTGGGGTTTCTCTTCGGCCCTGCTGGCTTCGGTGTCGTGGTTCCCACCCTTCCTCGTCCAAAGTTCGGGCAGGGTTTGTTTTGCACCACGTGACACCCGTTAACGAAGTCCTGAAATTTTATACATTTTTAAAAACAGTGTATCTCTTTTTTACCTTCTGTTCAGGGTAAAGAAATCACAAAAGAAGATACGTCACTTCCGGTACGTCATTTCCTGTGACGAGACTTCCGGATCGTCATTTCCTGTGACGACACTTCCGGTTCGTCATTTCCTGTGACGACACTTCCCGTCAAAAAATAATATATAAATACATTTTATTCATGGCAGGTAACAACATTCAGAAGAATGTGTTATTGAAAGTAGCACAAATGACAAAACGTTTAAATGCAGGTGGATGGACTCGAACACACAACCTCTTGCATTGGAATCAGACAACATAACCATTGATCCAGCCAGCTCCCTTGCCAACGATCCTAATAAATCTACTTAAATTTAAAACAGAGAATGGTCAGGAAAACACAAATAACAAAACTACACGCTATGCTCAAAGCGCGTGGACGGACTCGAACCTACAGTCTCTGGATTTAAAAGCAGACAACATAACTACTCAGTAAACCAGTCACATACCGCAGATCCTAATTAATCTATATAAAATGAACAGAGAGACTGATCACAGAAGTCAAAAAGACTTAACACGCTAAAATCAAGGCGATCAGACCGACTCAAACCCACAGCCTGCGCTATTAAAGCCGGCAACATAACCACCGAGCCAGTCACGCACGTTCCTGCTATTCTAAATAATCTATTTAAACTTAACATAGAGTCTGATAAGTAAAAGAAAATTGCCAGAACTATTCACTGGAATCGAACCCCCAACACCTGGACTTAGAGACAGGAAACATGACCACTGAGCTGGCGAGTTCGTGAGGCGACGGTCCTAATTAATATATTTAAATTTAACATAGACTTATAAAAAACACATATACTAAAATAACTCAATAGACAAAAAACCGCAGCCTCTGGAATTAGTAAAATACAACATGGGCACCTACACAAGCAGTTCACCTACGGAAAATCCTAATTAGTCTACATAAACCTTATGCGGAGACTGATCAGAAAAAGCACAGAAATAAAAAAAAATGTCTCAAAACGAGAGTCAACGGACTGGAACCAGCAGCTTCAGTAATTCGAAACTCATAGCATGACCACTGAGCATTCCATCTCACACTTCGGATATACTAGTTAATCTAATTAAAATTAACATAGAGACCGATAAGAAAATTGTAGATAATTCTTTATCTTCTGCCCATCCGGAAATTATCAACTGGCATCAAACAAAGACTTAACTTGAAAATCGGTACGACAGTATCCCAGAAATTGAAAAACAGAAGAGTAATGTACTTTACATATGTAGATCTTAGTTTTGGTTCAAATCAGGTGGTATTTGAGCTTTATCCATGCGAATATTGCTCATCGCAAAGAAAAGGATGAAAAGAAGCTAGAAAGTTCTTGAATGCCACATTTCAATTTAGAATTTCATATGCAAGATGTCAAAATCCGATGTAGCCGTTGCAATTTTCTATAATAAAGTGTAATGGAAATTGAATATAACATCTGATTTTATCCTCTTTATGTAATTTTAAACTCAAGCATAGCAATCAGGGGCTTCCTGCCCCCCCCCCCTATTTTTCCTAATGAAAACTTAAATAGATTCCAGTTTTATTCTGTCTGTGGTTCATGCGTTCAAGTGGCTAAACCGTTGGGTGGCGAACCCGCAGAGCTGAGTTCTTTCCTCGTTCGCAACCATCTTTGTTTGCAGTTATAAATAAACAATGTTGTCAGGTTAATAGATTTTGTGGATTATACCCCAGATTTATTCTAATTGCCAATCCCGAGAAAGCTTTATATGACTAAAATAAAATTGTAGCGGTAGAGAGCACTGTAACAACGTAAAACGAACCTTTTTGTCGAGGTTTCTGTACCTCATCCAGAAAGTATCCCTGAGCCAGCCAACTAACATGTCTGGCATTCTAATTAATTTTTTTTAATTCCAACTAATTTTTTTATAGTTTAAGTATCAACTACCAACTATAAAAAAATGTTTTATTTGCTCATCAACTTGGATATTTCTCATTATTAAAGACTGAGTCAGGAAATTCTTAAATGCTGTAATTCAATTTAGAAATTTATATGTAAGAGGTCAAAAATTGATATAATCTTAATTAATTCTCTATTAATTTTCTATTATAAAGTATAATAAAAACTGGATATAACATCTAATTTTATCCTCATTATATAATTCTAAACTAAAATATAGCATTCAAGGATTTTCTGGCATTCTTTTATTATTTTTTCACAATTAAAACTAAAATAGTTTTCAGTTTCCGTCTACCTTGTGATTCAAGCGGTCTAGTGCTTAACGACTTGGTCAGTGATCATGCCAATATGTTAGTTCCGAGTTCTGTCTTCACTTCAAACGAAGTGGCTTTCCGTTTGGAGTTTTAAATAAGCAATGCTGTCAGGGTAATACATTTTGTGGGTCCTACCCCAGATTTATTCTAATTGCCAATCCCGAGAAAGCTTTATATGACTAAAATAAAATTGTAGCGCAGCCATAGAGTGCCGCCAATGTAACAGGATAAAGCGAACCTTTTTGTCAAGGTTTCTGTTCCTCAACCAGAAAGTATAAACTGCAAAAAAAATTATTATTTGCTCATCATCTTGAATATTTCTCATCATTAAAAAGTGCGTCAAGAAGTTTTTGAATGCTATAATTCAATTTGGAAATTTATATGTACGAGGTCAAAATTTGATATAATCATTTTAATTTTCTATTATAAAGTATAATGAAAACTGGACATAACATCTAATTTTATCCTCATTATATTATTCTAAACTAAAATATAGCATTCAGGGTTTTTCTGGCATTTTTTTTTTATTTTTTCACAATGTAAACTTAAATAGTTTTCAGTTTCAGTGTACCTTGTGATTCAAGCGGTCTAGTGATTAACGAGTTATTCAGTGAACTTGCCAGTCTGTTGATAGCGAGTTCTGTCCTCACTTCAAACGATGTGGCTTTCCTTTTGCAGTTTTAAATAAGCAATGTTGTCAGGGTAATACATTTTGTGGGTTCTACCCCAAAATTATTCTAATTGGCAATTCCGATAAAGCTTTATATGACTAAAATAAAATTGTAGTGCAACTGTAACAGGGTAAAGCAATCCTTTTTGTCGTCAAGGTTTCTGTACCTCATCCAGAAAGTATAAACTACAAAAAAAAATATTATTTGCACATCACCTTGGGTATTTCTCATCATTAAAGGGTGAGTCAGAAAGTTCTTGAATGCTATAATAGAATTTAGAATTTTATATATAAGAAATCAAAATTTAATATAATCTTTGTAATTTTCTATTATAAAGTATAATGAAAACTGGATATAACTTCTAATTTTATCCTCATTATATTATTCTAAACTAAAATATAGCATTCAAGAATTTTCTGGCATATTTTTTTTTAATTTTTCACAATGAAAATTTAAATAGTTTTTAATTTCAGCTTACATTGTGATTCAAGCGGTCTAGTGGTTAACGAATTAAACAGCGAACGTGTCAATCTCTTGATAGCGAGTTCTGTCCTCACTTTAAACGAAATGGTTTTTTGGATACAGTTTTAAATAAACAGCGTAGTCAAGTAATATATTTTATGGCTTCTGCCCCAGATTTAATCTTATCGCTAATCTAGTGAAAGCTTTACATAGTTAAAATAAATTAGAATTACAACGCCGTTCGTAGCACGTCGGTAAAGTCCCGCTTAACGGCGTGAATCTAACTTTTCGTCGAGGGTTCTGTGCCCGGCAATTTTAGCCGCGTTTTTTCATATATTCTGGCATTCTAATTAATTTTTTTTAATTCCAACTAATTTTTTTTATAGTTGAAAGTATCAACAATCAACTAGAAAAAAAATTATTATTTGCTCATCATCTTGGATATTTCTCATCATTAAAGAGTGAGTCAGGAAGTTCTTGAATGCTATAATTTAATTTAGAATTTTATATATAAGAGGTCAAAATTTGATATAATCTTTGTAATTTTCTATTATAAATTATAATGAAAACTGGATATAACATCTAATTTTATCCTCATTACATAATTCTAAACTAAAATATAGCATTCAAGGACTTTCTGGCTCTTTTTTTTTATTTTTATCATAATGAAAATTTATATAGTTCCCTGTTTCTGTTTGTCCCTTGCTTCAAGTGGTCTCGTGGTTAGTAAGTTGAACAACGAACACGCAGATCTGTTGATAGTGAGTTCTGTCCTCACCTCATTCGCAATGGTTTTCCGATTATAGTTTCAAATAATAGCCCCAGATTTTTTTTTATCGCCAATCTTGTGAAAGATTTATATAGTGAGAATAAAATAAACTGTCAACGACATTCCTAGCACATCGGTAAAGTTCCGCGTAACAGCGTTAAAACTCGCGTTTTTGTCGAGGATTCTATCCCTGGCAATTTTGTCCGCGTTTCTTCTTAAACTGACATGTTAAAATGTTAAACTTAAATACACCGAAATCAAAGCTTCGGTTGGGTCCTCTTGGCCGAAAAGTTTGGGGCGTCAAGTTGCGGAGTTCATTTCCTGTCTGAGTAGAAAAGATAAGATTGTAGTGTTAGAGAATAACGTGTATTAGAGCTATCGGGCGGGGTTGAATGTGTGCGAGATGCAAAAGAAATTTGGGCTTCTTGTTTAGATCTGTCGTCTTTCCTTAAATTTTTATATTTCTTACTAAATTATATCTGTACCTTATGAAGGACGAGCGGTGGCTGAGCTCCACCGTTACTGGTGGAGTTTCTCTTCGGGCCTGCTAATTTCGGTGTCGCGGCTCTCACCCTCCCTCGTCCGAAGTTCGTGCAGGGCTTGTTTTGCACCCGTTAACGAAGTCTCGAAGTATTATACATTTCTAAAATTGGCGCATCTCTTTTTTCGAGGCGTTGAAATGAAATTCCGGAAGTGACGTTACCAATCAGGACGCACCGGAAATGATGTTTTCTTGTACGTCACTTACGTAACGTCATTTCCGGTCACGTGAATTTTTAAAAATATTTTTATCAATGCCAGATAACAAAATTCAGAAAAATGCATTGGTAAGGACAGGAGTCTCAATCCAGAGGTATGGACTTCAACCCACAGCCTCTGGAATTGGAGACAGACAACATGGCCACTGAGCCAGCCATCTCACATGCCGAAAACCTTAATTAATGTATTTAAATTTAATAGTGGGGCTAATAAGGAAAGCCCAGATACCAAAATTACTCAATGCTCTCGAACCCACAGCTTCAGGAACGAGTGGAATATTTCCTGACCACTAAGCCAGACAGCTCCCATGTCGAAGATCCTAATTAACCTATTTAAAATTAACGGAGATTGATCAGTAAAATCACAAATTCTAAACAACTCGCTTTAATTAACGCGAGTGAATGGTCTCGAAACCATAGCCTCTGACATTGGAGACAGACAGCATGACCACTGAGCCAGCCAGCCTGTTTATATACCAAAAATCTTAATTAATCTATTTAAACTTAACTGAGAGACTTATCAGAAATATCACTAAAACTAAACAACTTGCTATGCTCAATGCGAGTGGATGGTCTCGAACCCACATCCTCTGAAATTGGAAACAGGACTAGTGATCCATGCAGATCTTTTATTAAAGATACTAATTAGTGCGAGTGAATGGTCTCGAACCCATATTTAATCTTAACGAAGAGTCTGATCATAAAAAATGATAAATTCAACTACACTCAATGCGAGTGGATAGACTAGAACCCACAGTCTATGAACTTAAAAGCAGACAGCATAGCCATTGAGGCAAGCAGCTCACATCGTGATGATCCTAATTAATATATTTAAACTTAATGGAGAGACTGATCAGAAAAAGTAGAGATCCCAAAAAAAGCAATGGATCCACGGCCTCTGGCATCAGAAACAGATAATATGACCACTAACCATATATGACCAGCCAGACCACGTACCGACGATCCAAATTAATATATTTAAATTTAAAGGAGAGAGTTATCAGAAAACGAAAAGAAATAAAAAGAAAAATTCAACACGCAAGAAACAGACCGAGTGGAAGGACTCGGACCTATAGCCTCTGGAATTGGAAACATGCGACATAACCGCAGAGCCAGTCAGCTTAACCTGCAGAAAACCTAATTAATCTATTAAAACTTAACGGAGAGACTTCTCAGAAAAAGCACAGTAACGAAAAGACTCAACACGAGCAAGTGGACTCGAGCCAAAAGCATTTGGATGTAGAAACATGCAGCAAGACCACCGTGAAAGCCAAGTCGGTTTCCTGAACTCCTAATTAATCTATTTAAGCTTAATGTGGAGGCTGATCAGAAAAACAGAGAATACAAAAAGCCTCAACACTCTACCACAGTCTCTTAAATTGGAAACTTGTAACATGACCACTGACCCAACCAGCTCACATTGCTTAGATCTTAATTAATCTATTAAAACTTAATATAGAGACTAATCAAAAAAAGCACAAATACCAAACCGACCCGAACCTAAAGCCTCTGGAATTGGAGGAAAGCAATATGACCACTAATACAGCCAGTTCTTACGCAAAAATCATACTTAATTTATTAAAGATACTTAATTGAGATACTGATCAGAAAAGCACAGATACAAAAAGATCTCGTTCCGCTATACCGGATAGGCTCAAACCTACAGCCTCTGGAATCAGAACCAGACAACCTGACCACTGTGTCAGTCAGTGCACAGCCGAAGATCTTAATTAATCTATTTAAACTTAACAGAGAGCCTTATAAGAAAAATCACAGATACCAAGTCGACACGATGGACTCGAACCCAGAGCCTCGGAAATTGGCGGAAAGCAATGTGACGCCAGCCGATTCATGCGCCGGAAATCCTAATTAATCTATTAAAATTAAACGGAGATACTGATTAGAACAGCACATATAGCAAAAAGACTCATTCCGCTATGAATTCAGAATGCGAGTAAATAGACGCGAACCCACAGCCTCTGGAGCTGGTAAAAGACAACATGATCACTGAACCAACCAGTTCATAGGAAGGTTTGTAATTAATCTATTTAAATTTAACGGAGAGACTGGTCGAAAAGTACAGAAACCAAAACCAATCGATAGGCTCAAACCCACAACCTTTGAAATAGGTGGAGAACATCGAGACCACACTCAGACAGCCAATTCATATACCGCGGATCCTAAATAATCTATTAAAAATAAAAGAAGAGACTGATCAAAGAAATTGTGGATATCAAAGCCACTCAACTCGCTATTTTTATTGCGATTGAATGAACTTTAACATACAGACTCAGGAGTTGCAGGGAAACAATATGACCACTCAGCCAGACAGTTTACTTTCCCAAGACCCAAATTAATCTATTTGAACTTAACGATGAGACTGATCAGATAAAGCGCAGAAATCAAAATGAATCAAATCTGTATACATAATAGCAATTTTTTTTTCGTTGTCATTGCAAGTTACCATTGTATTTCCAAGGATTCTGTCCCCGGCAATTTTAGCTAAGTTTTTACAGATTATTTAAACGAACATGTTAAAATGCTAAATTTAAACACACCGAATTCGAAGCTTCTGTCGTCGCCCGATGACCAGCCATATTTTATACCAACAATCTAAATTAATATATTTAAACTTAACGGAGGAGACTGGACAGAAAAAGCACAGATGCCAAAACGAACCAATGGACTCGAAACCATAGCCGCTGGAGGAAAACCACATGACTACTGTGCCAACCAGTTTATGTACCAAAAAATTTAAATTAATCCATTTAAATTTAACGGAAGAACCGGTTAAAAAAAAGCACAAAAAACCAATGATCAATCCGAATGGAAGGACTCGAATCTACAGGTGGGAAGCAGGCAATGTGCCCACTGAGCCAGCCAGATCGCATGCAGGAAAAATTTAATTTTCCAAATTAAAAGAGAGATCAATCAGTAAAATCACGGATGTCAAAACGACACAACTCGCTATACTTAATATGTGTGTATGGACTTGAACCAAAACAACCTCTGAAGTTGGAGTAAAACAGCAGGACCAATGAACCAGCCAGTTCTCATAGCTTTTATCCTAAGAAATCTATTTAAACTTAGCAGAGAGACTGATCAGAAAAAGAACAGTTATCAAAGTGACTCAACTCACTATACTCAATGCGATTGGACGAATGGAATATCTGAACTGCTATTCATATGATCCTAACCAATCATTCACACGATTTGTAATGTAAAATTACTATAAAATAATTGAAATATTTACTTTATTTTGAAAAAGTTCTATCTCTATTGTTCTTTAAAAAATATTAAAAACTGCTAATAACTCAAAAACGGTTCATTTGAGCAGCTTTAAAATGGTTTTAATAGCTTCTTTGAGTAAAATTACATATATAAAGTGACTACTCGCGTGAGCAACTCGAGCATTTTTAATGTTTTTTAAATTTAAATACACACATTTTTAATAGTCGCCAGTTTGTTAGCAAAGCCAGTTTTTTACTTATGACATCCTTAAAAAATGTTAGTAACCCTAAAGTATAAAGGAAAATTGTTCCGGTAAGATGGTGTCTGCACAGACACTCTGGCTCCCCTACTACTACATTTATATTTAGGCGTCGGTTATAGATAATTATATTTCATTTCACTCAATGCACTATTGATGGGAACCATGAATCGAACTAGGACCTGGCGATTAGTATTGAGATACACTGGCCCCTACACCATTCTGATCTCCTTAGATAATGCCTTGCATTTACATGCTTTTGAAAAAATATTTATATTTCAATATTTAGAAACTACCAAATGTTAGACCAATAATGTGCGGAATGCTAATTTTTCCATTAATTTATAATTATCTAATAGCAAGGTCAAATTTACAAAGTTACGGACTGGATTTTACCACTTTGTTAAATTGGGGCTTAACGGTAAGTTAAAATATTCATATGTATAGACTATCAAAAAGCTGGGATTTGATTAGACTCGAGCGTTTGAAATGTGCAAGCTATGAAAGATTTCAAATTAAAGCTCAATGTCATTTAACAAATAAATGATTAAATTAAAAGTATAAAAAATTAATTTCAATATTTGAGAATCATAATACAAAAAGCACATACGTTTTTAGAATCTATATATTGTTTTCAGCAAATTTAAAATACAGGAAAACAATTAAATCAGAGTAATATATTTAAATCACAGCACAAAATATACAAAAACGCATTTAGATTACAGGTATGTGCATGTGAATATACGTTCTCCTTCACGTTTTCGACGCACTAACATATGTGAATATTTTAAATTATCAAATCTGTCAAACGTATATTATATTTCAAATGCCAAATTTCCAAGTGTTTTAAAATGCAACATATCAGCTCTAAAAAAGCTTCTCTTTCTCCAATGTTCACTACCGCATTATATCAAGGTGAATTGCGATTACAAAAGCGAGACACAACGGAATTTACTTTCGTGTGAAAGTAGTTAATTTCCATGTTCCTGTTACTGTAGGAATTGGAATTCTGAAAGTGCTTCCATAAGTTGAACCTGTGTATTTATAGAATTTGACCATCATGATAACAAGAAATTGATTGAGCGGACTATAATTTTATTCATAAATTGTATCCTAAATAAATTTTCTTCATACATTATATCAACAATAGAATCATTACAAAAATACTTGTTTAAATTAAAATTAGATAAATTTAAATAGTTAGGAATGAATTGAGCACGACCAACGAATCAACTTGCATACAAGTGCACAAGCTTAGATTAGTTGCTTTAAAGTTGTAGTTTATATGCAACTTATTTATACGTAGTGAACATGCGTAATTTAAAAATGTTCACTTTGCCCTGTTACTTTTACCGTTTTAAATATTGGAATTGGGATTCTGCACATCTTCGCACAATTTTACATATGTGTGCAAAATTTCATCTTCCTATTGTAGCTTGGAAAAAAATGAGTAAAAGGAATCACAAAATTCAGACAAATGTTTATTTCACTAGGAATGAAGAATGGATATCGTTTCACTAGTTCATAATAAAATATACTGTTGTACCAAAATTTCCAGGATTAATTTGTAAAAGAGATAACTGTTAATCTAGCGTTCTCTGTAAAAATTTTCCTTGAGATTTTCTTATTGAACAGGAAAAAGAAATGTTAAATATGTATTTAACAATAAATAATGCTTTTTGGAACATGAAAACTGTCAAAGCAAGTCTTACATGCATCATAGCTCTCACATGCATCAAAATGAGCTAAGATGATGATTGATATGGATTCAGCATCAAATTCTGGAGAACGAACGGGTATTCAATAAGAATTTCCACTTCCGGTTCTACAACTGGCACTTCCAGTTCCACAACTGTCACATCTAATTCTACAAATGTCCCTTCCGATTTTTCAGAAAATTCTTATGACCTTACGAAATGAGTGTAAAAAATAGAAAAAAATTGCTTAATCGTTCCGTTAAAACTAAAATAAAATGTACCATTTACCACTATATAACGAACATTTATTATAATATATTAACTTTCATGAAATAATTGAGATGTGATCCTCACATTAGTTATATTTTCACTCCATTTACATATCACTTATCAGTATCATATCACTTATCATATCACTTATCATATATTATCAGTTTTATATAAATCAGTTTTGATTGATTAAAATATCTAGTGTTACTTTTCTTTAATCATCCAATGACCGTGAAATGTAAATAGCACAGCATAAATTTAGCAGAAAAATGTTGATGCCATAAATATACCTAAAATATTTCAAAGATAATGGCGATTGTAAATCCCGCCGAATGCGTGCTTGCGTGCATTGAATGAATGCGTGCGTGAATGTCCAATAAAAATATGATATTCTAAATCATATCAAAATGTAAAGGGAATTTGACCGGATCACTTGTCGACCGGAACACATGTCAAAACAGAATTGACCAAATATAAAAGTTAAAAATCGCTGTATTTATTTTACCAATACACTGTGTGAAATGAATGAACCAATAGGCTGTGGAAAACGCTTATAAACTAATACGCTGTTGAAAACTGTATTTATTTTACCAATGGATTTCTTGATGCCATTTCATGTATGATCATTTTAGGATTTCTTAATCATATAGGATAGAACGGGGTGTAATGGATCCCTTTTGCATATAGTTTTATTTTATGAATCTCAACTATTCATTGAATTTGCTTAAAAATATCTGTACATAAATTTCTATGCTATTGCTTTTATGGTATATTTATTTTAAACCAATAAATTCCATTATTTTCCCTTCACTCCTTATTAACTTCACCCTAACTATCCTTGCCCCTTCATTGTCTTTGACGGACACGTTCTTATCCCAGAGCACGTAGAGTGCTGAAACTCGGCACATAGTTTCTGCTCGTGGAACATTTTCATCTATCAAATTTTCGCATCATTACGTTACATCGTTACGTCATTTACGTACGTCATGACTATGTTTTTTTTCCCTTTTTATGCATTTTCTTCAATAATTACGGTTTAGCATCTTCATATAGTCTCCTGGTTCTTTCAGTATCGATCCATATATAATGTTTGATCGGTTTGAACGCCCATTACACCAAAACCAGTGGAATCAATCATGACAACAAAAACACATTTTAATGTGCTCTCCTACACAATAGTGGCGCACAGAAAAGTAGAAAATAAATTTTAATCACGCACAGAATTGAACGAAACTGAGGGTGTAGGAAGAGATTCAATTCAAAATAATTTATATAAATAAAATTGAAAATCTGTCTGTTTGTGAGTGTATTTGGCGGAATTTCATGAAATTTTGTGGGTAGCTTTGGATTAGCCCTACTCAAAATTTAGTCCATGTTTCGAGTTTCTGGGACTAGGAGGTTGTTCAGATGTTAATAAAAAACGCACAGTTACACTTTCCACAAATATAGCATTGCGCAGACAATATTTTTTCCGCAAATTTATTTGAAGAAAATGATATCATGTTGGTAAGTAACGAGATTATACAGCAGACAATTTTTATTAAATCTAAGAAATATGAAAATAATTTAAATGGGAATTATATTTTTGACTGGATTACCTCAATTACGGATGTTGGGATGAAAGGTCACGGGAATAATTGATATTTTCAATTCCTTAAGTCATTTTTTTTTTCTTTGGCAAATATTTTTCTATCTCATATATTGTGTTTAGCCAAATGTTGTAACAAAAATTAAAACGACAAGTGTATATCTTCTAATACAATTTTAGCGCTTTCATTTTCGCATATGTTAATCTAATTTCATGTTTTTTGCAAATTTGTTTACACACGGAACCTGGATGTTTTATTTTTCAGATCTGCCTGTAAAGATTAATTTGTATAGTATGAACAGAGATTTTTTTACTTCTTTTTAATGGAGAATTAAATGAAATATTTTAGTAGAATGTTTTGAATAACAATGTCATTTAGAATATTATAGGAATTTGTACATGATTGTGAATTTTAAGTTTATTTATATTATATATTCCGTGCAAAGAACGGGTATACTGCTAGTACTAAATAAATCTTATCATTATCGAAATTAGGTATAATGCCAAATTGCCGCAAGTAAATGAGAATGCATACAGATTCAATTCAAAACAATACTATATAAATATTATCGTTATATAAATTTGGTATTATGCAAAATTGTCGAAACTCTTTCATCTGCCTACACCATTATTTTCCTTCGACAATTTTGTATAAAATTAATTTTGGATAAGGATAAGTTTTGTATTTTATCGTTTTATTGATCTGTATAACCATCAATTTGGTTCAATTTCGTGTGTGATTAAAATTTGCTTTCTACTTTTCCGTACGCCACTCCTGTGTAGAGAAAAACACTGAAAACTTTTCTTTTGTCATAATGTGTTGATTATATAATTTCTTGAGCAGAAAATTACAAAGTTTGTCATTATACACCGGAAAGGGGTTTAATGGTCCCCTGTTATTATGTGACCAACATGGGGTACTATGGACCTTGAGTATATTTATTAAGAAAAATGCTTTCAAATGCTCAGTTACTGATTTGAAATGTTCAATGACTGATTCAGTTATCTATATATTTAAAAATACAACCCGTGTCATTCAGTTTCTGAGAATCTATCGAACCGGTTTTCAAAATTATTTTTTGCTTGAAGCTGACGATTTCCAGGTGAGAAGTGTTTGAGGAATATCGCCCCCCCCCCCCCCCCGAAAAAAAACACTATACTTTTTAAATGGGAATGATATGAAATTCAATAAAGCTTTTTATTCTTAAAATATGCAGTTTAGATGTGATCTTAGATATGGTCTCTGTGGTATAGTCGATATAACGTCAACTTCGTAACAGAATGTCCCCGGTTTGGAGCTCGCTTGCAGCAGCTTTATATTTTTCTCAAATAAAATTTTTTGGGGAAAATATTTTGCATTTAGCTCATCTACCATCTGTATTTAAAACCTAAGCTTTTATCATTCGATTTCTGTGATTCAGCTGAACTAATCTTCAACTTTTTTTAAACAGCTGAAATTTTTGTATGAGTAAAAGATGAATAAAGTATACTTTGTCGCCGAGTATGGGCAGAAAGCATCCTAATCATTTCACGGGACAACATGGTATTGATTCCCACTGTCTGAATTTTATTTTCAAAGAGTCATTTGAAATGAAATTGTAAAAAATAAGGGTGTTCACCGTTGTAATTGTGATTTTTGAGTAACGCTAAACACTAGGAGTTTAAACCTACAATTGATTTTAATTTTAAAGTCGAGCATCTTCGATTATGGATAAAGTGTGATGTGATTTCCTTGAATATAAAGTAAATACACTTTTAATTCCTTGACGTATATAAACTTAAGTACACTTAAGAACATGTTAAACCTTCTCGAGGAATGCATTCAGAAACAAATTCGAGAGCTTCACAGTATTACATTTTGTTATTAAACTTTATACTGACATTATAAATCCTTTCTATAATGAGTCATTTAGAATAATGAAAAGCGGTCGCAGCCAACTGCTTTCAGATTTTAAGCCAACTTCTTGCAGATTAAGAGCTTGTGATGAGATTGGACCTGCAGTGTTTTTCTGGTTTTCTAAGACTGTTTTTAAATATCTTAAATCCCACTATAAAGAATAACTTTCCAAATTTAATATCCTTAAGCGTGCTTGGCTATATTATTTTACGCTTTCATATTCATTGCGACAGTTTAGCAACGGGTTTCATTAGTATTATTAATTCTATATAAAATAATTAACCCCTTCCCTGACCAATTAAAAATGAAAGGAAATTGAAAAATAGTATACAGTTTTTTACTAGTTTCGGATGCAAAAAGATTGAAATAAAAAATGTTTAATTCATTTTCATGTCATTTTGTAAATAATATATTGATTAATAAACAAAATATTACTGATTATTTTTGTCTTAAGGAAAATATTTAATATTTTAAGAATATATTAGGAACAATGGATAGTGTTCTATTGTACCCCGTAAAGAGGCTGAATATACAAAATATAATTTTAAAAAGTACTAATTGTATTTTTTTTAAGTTGATGATAGCAACCGAAAATGTCTTCTTAATTTTGTATTATGATAAAGCACTTGTTTTATGAAATTGATCATAAATTCAAGAAAGTAAAATTTTACTATCAGCTAAGAAAAATGGTCCAGTAACCAATTAAATTATTTCTGGACCACTTGAAATTAATTGACCTATACGTAAGCGTATTTCGGAATTTTCACTTTCATACATTAAAGGTATAGAAAATTGGAAATACTTTTAGCCGCAAATTTGCTCCTTATTAAGCTTCAAAATCAGTGAAAACTTCAAAATGAAAAACTTCAGCACACTTCAAAATCAGTGAAAAAGTGTATAAACCTGTTGAGCCCGTTATAAGTTCCTCCGCTCCATCATTGTTATACAGAAAGATGTTTTTAATTCTTGTTATTCTGCATTAGAGTCCTGTATCGGATCGGGTACCCGCGATTACTTGAAAGTTACCCACTTTGCGGATCGGTTTCAAGCTGCAGTTCGGCTTTCGGAGTCTACAAGCAAAACTTATTTTTAAAGGCTATACCTTATTACATTATAAAGACTATACCTTTTTTTTTTCAGTAACTGGATAAATTCGTAAACGGAGTTACAAACTATAAACAGCAGACAATTGTGCATATGCGTTCGAAAGTTAAAATCTACTGAACAGAAGTTTCATATAAAATTCCATTGCGGGTCGGGCATTCGGGACAAACGCTGCGGGTTCCTGCCAATTTGAGAGTTGACAGTAATTCTTGTTACGGTTGTGGGATCCACCCAGGTCCCTATTTCGCGCTTTGCTGTAGGACTATAAAACTTACAACAGAATATTTCTTGAACTGAGCCTCATTGCATAAAAAAACATCGAAATGTATTGTGTGACCCAGGATATGTTTAAGTTATAAGCGTGTGTTGAAATACTTCCCTTCAGGTATTATATTAGATATTTGTGTGCGCATGCGCTATACACAATCAGAGAAGCGACAGAAAGCTCATTATCAGCGATAAAAATAAATAATAATTACCGCAGGATCGTTTTTCGGAGCCTCTCTGATAACGCTCTTTGGTGGAACTATAAATCAATTGATTGATTTTATACGCTCTTCATACTTTCGCGAAATCCCTCCATAATACTATTCTAATTAGAATTTATTTGGATCCCGGTGGAGATGAGATATGGCGCATTTATCTCATTTTACAGCAAATAAACTTTATTGAGCTGCTGAATATTTTTGTATATTGCGCGATTTATTTGCTTATAAATTAAAAGTTTATGGCTTAAACTACTCTCTCTGAATTTAAAAATTTTAATTACTTGTTTGGGTTTCCATTGGTATAGATAAGGTTCATTGATTGACAGTAGATGAGCACGAACTCTAATCACCGGTGAGTATGGGCAATTTTTATGAATGTGTATTTCCGTATAAGGTTAATTTAAGATTCGTTGATTGACAGTGGATGAGTCCGAGCTCAAACTCCGAGTGTTAATTGTTTGCTTTTCAGCTGGATGGAATTAGAATTACATCGCTTTAGGTTTAGAGAATGCTCCTTTTATACGTTTTCCCATATTAACGAAATTCGTTAATCTGGGCAGAAATTATCACACACACCGCCCAGTGAATTAGAAACCCAGGTTCAATATTTTGTCGGACAGCCTTCAGCCCATATTACAGCACGTATGCGATTAGGCATGGATTCTACAAGGTGCTGGAGTGCATTTAAGTCAAGAGAATACCAAGTATTGGACAAGCAGATTGTAAACTCCTGTGCAGTTTACGGTAGAGGAGACTGTTGTCGGGTGTGTCTTTACAACGTGTCCCAAACGTGGAAGTCAGATTCATGCTCCGTGAATCATTGTTGCACGGTTCCAACCAATGGATGTTAGCATTATCGTCCATTAAAGACCCATCACGTGTGGGGTAACAATGAAATATTGCAAGGTAGACTTGATCGACAAGAAAGTTCAAGTGCTCCATGGATGACGCCCAACCTTCCGGAAATACCAGAGGATCAGTACCAAACCAGCAGAATATACCCCACACCATGATATTCCCACCACAACCTAGAACTATGCAAATATTGCAAAATAGATTCATGGTTTCATGGAGCCCTCGCCACACTCTCCGCCTGCCGTCGGTGCAAAATAAGGTGTGGCATGATTCGTCCAACCCCGTAACCGTCTTTAAATCATCCGATGTCCAGTGACGTCGTTCCCGGCAGCACTCTAAACGCATTTTCAGGTTCCTCGCCGAAATGGGGGGGTTTTGCACAGACATGCAACTGGCTACACCGAATCGCTGCAATTCCTTGGGCATTGTTCGGATCCAGATCGGCCGAACCGAGCCTTCATTGGGGGTCTTCTGTCAGTTGCTGCACAACAGATACCTTTTCCTGCCGTACAAGCCGTAGGAGACGCCGCCGATCACGGGTTTGATTGATGCTTTTCGATCCACAGTTCCGCCTTTTAGACAACGCCTACAAGTTCTATTTTCAGCTGTTATACACATTGGATATCTCACCTTCGAGAAGCCAGCGAGTTGCTCTGCTCTGGTAATCGTGGCTCCTTGCTAAATGAGCTCCCACAATAAGATCTTTTTCAACCGAAGCTAAATCTGTCGTTTTCTCTATTTTGCTCTACTTCTCTCGGAACACACACCAACAACATTCTTATAGCTATGTTGGGATCACATGTACTTCCCATGACCAACATAATTTGTATATATCCGCCTGTGACTTATATTTGCATACGTGGCCTACATTCCCAGGTCTCTAATTCGCTGGCAATGCGTATATATTGGCCACATTAATGGTTTTGCTTCAAATTATATCCACAACTTTTGTAGTACACATTTAATCCTGCAAATATCTACTACAAAACAAAACCGTCTTTGAACATAGGAAATATTAGACATTTTATTCCAAACAAAAGAAAATACACCTTAGAGATACCATTATAGGCATTCTTTTCAAAATATACGCAGCCATTTTGGTGGAAAAAAACTCTTTGCAAACCTTATCTAATTACATCTTCTTTTAAGCGAGTGCTATATTTTCCGGCACCCATCAACTAGTCAATGACTCTACTGCAATGATTTTCGTTAAAGTCTTCATTCTTAGGACTTAAAATTTGAAGTGGTTTCATCCCTGGAATAAAATTAGTCGTTCTTGAATTCTTTTTAGTTGAGTTTAGTCATTAAAGAGTCGATGGCAGTCTACGTTGCGAAACATGAAAAACAAGAAAAGTTTAAATAAGGATATGCAGAGGATTTAAAGGATATGCAATGAACATTAAAAGAAAAGTTGTTACAGTGTATCAAATTTTTCAGAACTAGGATCGCCCTTCGGTTGCAGACAGGGCCGCCTTAATCCTTGGCAAAAGTAAATTGTAGAACCACTCATGTGTGAAATTTTTATTGTAATAAAAAAGTACATTGAGCACAGAATATTCCAGCTTCCAAAACCGGTTGCTTCCATTATTTTTGGTACAATAATCTTATTTACTATCCCATTCATTGCTATAATTAAAGCGATTTAATTGTATGTTATTTGGAGTTAATCGATAAAGTTAGCTCATATAGCTTCCGAAACCAGTTACATCCATAATTTTTTTTCATATTCTTCTTATTTCTGATATTGTGCGATGGTACTTTTAAAGTGGTTTGATCGTATGCTATTTGAATATAATATATAATGTAGCACTCAAGAACTGGTAGTTTTTTCCAGTTTTGGTTATTTTCTTAATTTTCGTTGTACGTTTAACGATCGTTATTAGAACTAGTATTTTCACAGTATTATGTTTAAGTGAAGTTAGCTCATTTAACCTCGTAGTTTGTTTCCTTGATTTTGTGTACATATTTCCTTGGTATATTTCCTTGGTATAGCACGTGGTTATCCCAATTTTTATACTTCTTACCTTTCACCATCTTACACTCTAATTTAATTACTGTATTCATATTTTGCTATATTTTTCTCTTTATAAAATATTTGTCTAATTCTTCCTCTCTCCAATTTCATATTTTCATACCAATCTTTTATTTTTGCTAGTAATTTAATGGTTTAAATTTTTTCCCACAGTTTCATTTTAAATCTCATATCAGTGAGGCCTTTCAGTTCCATATCTTTCGCTCGGAGTAATTTGTAGGCTAGGGTAGAGCCCGTATTATTGGCTTGAGTTGATGGGTTTATGGTTGAAGTTTCGATCTCAATGCTATCGAATTCTCATTTGTAGTGTTACAGATATAACCATTCGATTATTCATTTGCCTGCCACCTCGCAGTTGTCGCTTAATATCTGTTAAAAGAACACAGTTTCTGACCTGAGAAGAGGGCTTATAACACCCTTTAAAGAATTGCAGTCACCTTATTTGCTCATACATGCTTTGTTCAAGGAAGTACTAGAAAGTTGCATTCTCCAAAAAGGTTCCCAAAATTGTGGCATATAGCAAGAATTTTTCTTACTGCTATTGCAAACTGCAAATATTCCATGTTGAAAAACACATAAAAAGTACGAAACAAATCCATGGATGTGCTGAATTTGTCGGTCTCCATAGAAGTTAAAAAAATCTGATGTGGGCAGCACATGACTTTCCCTGCAGACTTATATCCACATTCTCTTTATTTTAATTAAATTTATTTCACCTTTAATTCAATTTTCTTTCTCATTCGATAACCGGACTTATTTTCGAAGGTGGCGTAGAGAAAATAAGAAAAACTAAAATATCTCAAGAACGGCTAGTCCTAGTGTAATGGGGTTGGTCTTATTCTTTTCTTCGTTAAAAATTACGTATTAAACAAGCATTTTATGGATATATTTGAGCATACGTAGTTTTTTATTTTAGATTTTGGCAATTTTTGCGGGCCATTTTGCAAAAAAAGGCAGGTTATTTTTTTCTGAATCGTACCAAAATCTAATCAGCACCAGGGTGACCTATACGTGATTCATCTACCGAATTTTGTGAAATTCGGTCCATTAGTTTTTCAGCTACAGTGGATACAAGCTTTTGCGGGCCATTTCGAAAAAACGGCGCGTTCTTTTATTCCGAATTGTACCCAAAACTAATCAGCACCAGCCCCGCCCACAAGTGACTTACCTACAAAATTTTGTGAAATTCGGTCCATTAGCTTTTTAGTTAGAGTGGATACAATATCTGCACAGACAGACAGACACACAGACAGACACACAGACACACAGACACACACACAGACGTCACGCTAAAAATAGTTTTTTTTCGTATTCTAGAGGTCTCGAAACGTGTAGATCCGTCGAAAACTCGAGTTGCGATTTTCGTCATGATTCCAATACTTTCCCTATACATTACCATGCATTGCAGGGAAAGTTAAAAGGTGGTGTAGGGAAAGTACAAAAAACTAAAATATCTCGAGAACGGCTAGACCTAGTGTAATGGGGTTGGTCTTATTCTTTTCTTCGTTAAAAATTACGTATTAAATCAGCATTTAATGGATATATATGAGTATACCCAGTTTTTTATTTTAGATTTTGGCAATTTTTGCGGGCCATTTTGCAAAAAAAGGCAGGTTGTTTTTTTCTGAATCGTACCAAAATCTAATCAGCACCAGGGTGACCTATACGTGACTCATCTACCGAATTTTGTGTAATTCACTTTTAATTCAATTTTGTGTAATTCACTTTTAATTCAATTTTCGTTCTCATTCGGTAACCGGGCTTATTTTCAAAGGTGGCGTAGGGAAAGTACGAAAAACTAAAATATCTCGAGAACGGCTAGTCCTAGTGTAATGGGGTTGGTCTTATTCTTTTCGTCGTTAAACATTACGTATTAAACGGGCATTTAATGGATATATCTAAGTATACCAAGTTCTTTAGTTTAGATTTTGAAGATTTTTGCGGGCCGTTTTGCAAAAAAAGGCAGGTTATTTTTTTCCGAATCGTACCAAAATCTAATCAGCACCAGAGTGACCAATACGGGACTCATCTACCGAATTTTGTGAAATTCGGTTCATTATTTTTTCAGCTAGAGTGGATACAAGCTTTTGCGGGCCATTTCCAAAAAAAGGCGGGTTCTTTTATTCCGAATCGTACCCAAAACTAATCAGCACTAGCCCCGCCCACAAGTGACTTACCTACCAAATTTTGTGAAATTCGGTCCATTAGTTTTTTAGTTACAGTGGATACAAAATCTGCACAGACAGACAGACACACAGACAGACACACAGACAGACAGACAGACACACAGACAGACAGACAGACAGACACACGCACAGACGTCACGCTAAAAATGGTTTTTTCGTATTCTAGAGGTCTCGAAACGTGTAGATCCGTCGAAAACTCGAGTTGTGATTTTCGGTATGATTCCAATACTTTCCCTATACATTACCATGTATTGCAGGGAAAGTAAAAATTGTTGTGCATAGCAAGAAATGTTCTTACTACCATTGCAGATGCCCACAATTCCATGTTAAAGAGCACATAAAAATGCTGACGTGATGCACGGATGTTATTGTCTGCAATGGAAGCGTTTTATGATTTCAGTACCAAATTTCCTACCAATAAAGTAGTTTTTCGTTTGTTAAAAAAAATCAAGCAAATGGAGTGAAATCACTGTATCTAATTAAGAAAGTACCTTTTTATTTAAAATTTAACATAATCAAATACAAATGTAATTTAATCTCATTACAGCGAAAGCCATTATAATGAAAATTTCAGTTTAACGAAGTAAGATCCAGTAAATATAGATCTCGTTTGTTTGAAACGAAAATCGATTCTATTTTAAGACATTCCGTTACAATGAAATACACTGGTGTCCAAAAGTTACGTATAAACGCTATACGTATGAATATTTCAGAAACCAAACATTTCAGTGAAGCGAAACTTGAGTATGCGTGTGTAATAAGATAATGCAAGTACAACAGAAAATTCAAGAATAAAAGAAATTATGGAGGAATCATTCAATGAAAATATGCTAAACTGTGAATTTTGTGTTTCGTATAAAAAAAATACTGAAACAACTCTAGTGCAAGAGCATTATTAAAGGATCTGGTCACTTTTTGCAACCATACATGCCTCACAAGGCTCCCTTTTCAGGCTTTCTATGAGGTTGTCCGTGAGCTGTGGGGAAAAAAGTCCCACTCCTGAAGTACAGCTGTTTTTAGTTGAGGAATGGTCCTTGGTAAAGGCTGATTCAATGCATTTCGCCTGCCTAGTACTTCTCACGCATGCTCAATGGGATTCATATTCAGAGTCTTCAATAACCCTTGCATTCGCTAGAAATATTCAATTTGGAGAAAATCATTGACCGACGTTGTTTGCATCCATGAATACGAATCGTATCAATTGATAAAATTTGCAAGCTCACAGAGATTGATTTAGATTAGTGGATTTATTTTTTCAGTAACCCTTTACTTTACACGTTTTACGAATTATGCTTAACTTTTGCACATCACTGTATTTTGGCGATCCATAACATTAGAAAAATTATATAGTAGTGATTCTTTTCGCTATTCGTTTCGCTATAAGTTTCGCTATTCGAGGCTAAAGATATAATAAGAATATACAAATTAGAACTAGAAAATAGTCAATATATTTGGTTTCATTTTCATTTGATGAATCGATCAAATGAATAATTTAAAAGAACAACAAAATAAGACTTGTTTTTATAAAGCATTTGTTATTCTGTGCAACTAATGTGTATGTATTCTATTGCAAATGTGTGTGTGTTAATTATGTGTGGTGTTAATGTGTTGTTGTTGTTGTTGAGACCCAGACCGTCCGACCTACCAGAAAGGTATAAGGTAACAGTTTGGACGGCCGGGAAGTGTGTTAATGTGTGCGTGTTATATTGCAAATGAAATAATATATATATATATATATATATTTGAAACTCAGCACGCAATTTCAAGTCGCGGAAGATTTTCACTTATCAAGTTTAAATGTCATTACACTACCTCGTTGCGTCATTTACATAGTCATGACTATGTTTTTTCCCCATGCATTTTCTTTGCAAATTAAGGTTCAGTGTTTTTAGGTGAACTATTCTCCTGGTTCTAATGTTCTTCATAGATTTTCACATCAATTACGTCACATAAAAAAGAGGACGAAGGATGAACTAAAACTAGAAATGAAAACTAAATGTCAAAAATTAATTATAAGAAAATATATGCTTTCCCATGTCCTCCCCTACACGATAGTCTCGCATTGGAAAAGCAGGAAAATAAATTTTAATAACACATGAAATTAAATCAAATTGAGGGTATAGTAAAATTTAATTCAAACCTATATAAATTTTATCATTATCCAAAATTAATATTATGCAAAATTGTCGAAACTCTTTCATCTGTCTACATCCCCATTTCCCTTCGACAATTTTATATTATATCAATTTTATTATTGATAAGATTTATGTAATATTGTTTCAAATTAATTTCGCCTACTCCCTCAAGTTGGCTCAATTTCGTAAGAGTTTATTTTCTACTTTTTCATGCTCCAATATTATGCAGAGGACGACATTAAAAAACTCGTTTTTTTTCTCATAATTTATTTGTAAAAATATCTCCATAATTTATTTATGTTTATTGTATTCAATATTTTTGAGACTGTTAAAAAGCAATCAGCAAACCAGCAGTTTCAAAAATCTGCTCCACATTGCAAAATGTGAAACGGAAAAAAAATACGGATACATTTCCTATTTTCTAGTCTACATAGTCATCTTTATATCTAAAACTTCAGCTTCCTAATTTCTACTCCACAAAACACCTTTCAAAATGGCAAAAGATTAGCCACTGCCTTCTAAACAAAAAAAAAACACCTTTAGAAGAGTCGTTACAGACTCTCTTCTCAAAATATGCTCTGCCATTTTGGTAGAAAAAGCTCTTTTTGGAAACCTTATCTAATTACATCTTCCTTTAGGGGAATTTTATATTCTCCGGCACCCATCAAGCAGTCAATAATTTTACTGTCATGGATTCTCGGGGAATCTTTCTTTGGACTTAAAATTCGAAAGAGTTTTCGCTCCAAAATAAAATCGGCCGTTTTCGAGTACTTTTCTATTGGATTTAATCATTAAAGAGTTAATGGCGGACAGAGTTACAAAACAGGAAAATCAAGAAGTTCAAATAAAGAAATACAGCAAGTTAAATGCACATTGAACCGTCTTTTATATCCATTATATGACTTTCCTTATACAAATTAAGAAATTTCAATTTTGCGAGGGAAAATATATACGTATAATTGTCTAACGTGCTTTTGTTTTTCCATATCATCCGGTGACCTACAAGACCGAATTTTGTACGCTTATAGCATTGACTAGAACCTAACGGACCTAACGGACAAAACCTAACGGATCCAGATGTTTTATTTATCCTCACCCATACGGGGGCGGGGCGGAGAAAATGGGGGGTATCAAAAAATATTTTCAAACTTTTCAGAAGCCTCCATTAACCTAAAAGGCAGAATATTTGCACACATATAGTGTCGATTATAAAACCTAACGGAGCCGTATTTTGGATTTACTCCCTCGCATGGCTCCCGGAAAATGTGTGGGGGTGGGGGGGCGTCTCGAAAATTATTTTCAGACTCAACAGTAGCTCCCTTGGCGACCTATATTTAGACAATTATACTATCGACCATCGGATAGAACCTAATGGTGCCAGGTTTTCGGAATTTTAAATTTTCTCTTGAAGTGAACAAAATAAGGGGAGAGGTAAAGTCTATAAGAACCCTCCCAAAACCCCACCGGAGACATAAAGCACTGAAACTTAACCAAGGGGCAGAACCTAACTGGGCCATACATTGTTAAACAAACTAAAACATTCAAAAAAGGCAAATTACTTTAGTGTTACTTTCCCTGTTTTTGAGAAGTATACATACTAGTTTTACATAATAAAAGAAGATGTCTGTCTATCTGTGTACGTGTGTGTGTGTCATCTGTAGCAAAAAATCTGTAGCAAAAAGTTTTGGGCAACCACAAAATTCAGTACAAAGATAACTGAACCCCTAAAACGATATTTTTTAAACATCCGAATTATTATCGAATGTTAAAGCGCAATTTTGAGGAATTTCACACACATCGGTTCCTTAGGACTTGCTAATAATCCTTTATGTATAGAAGATAATCGTATGGCCGTCTATTTGTACATCTTGACGATAAATTTGACGAACTTGATGATTAATTTGACGAAATACCGCCAACATGGTGATATTGCGAAATATCGTCAAATATTGCAAGAATTAAGATAAATCAACGAAAATGAAGTCAAATTGATGGATTAATTATTAAAATATGGATTATATTGCGGATGCTATCAATATTGATAATTATTAATTTCGATTTACACGAAATATAAGTTAATTGGGCGCTTTGTTGTTGTTGTTTCTTATGACCTCCTGTTTTCGACGGAGTCGATAGAGGACCAGTGACGCAGGACAGAACGAAGAAAGACAAGAGAACAAAGTTTATTACAACGAAGCATCACTGACGAAGGTCGAAGGGGATGCAGCTTCATATTTAGCCGAGGACCCAGAAGGCGGAAGGAGGACTTTATCCTCGATAAACATCCATGACTTACTCGGGATTCGAACCCGAGCCCACCAGACAGCAGCCGAAGACGCTATCCACTTCACCGCCTGGGCGACACTTTGAAATGGTTTTACAGTTTGTCATCTGGAAAAGCATCAAATGTATAATTCAACGTTAAAATCGTTGTGCCATGGATCTTATACATAATTTTTTCACTGTGAAAGAACGTTACCGTATAAAGCACTGCTAGGTGATTTAAGTTAAACAAAGTCAACCAACGAACAAGAAGAACGAAAGAACAGCTAATAAAAATCAATTGTTTGAAATCGAGATCTAATTATTATTTTCAAATGTACAATATATGAAACATCTACAGTGTATTAAATTGAACATTTAAACATTTTAAATTACACACACACACACACACATATATATATATATATATATATATATATATATATATATATATATATATATATATATATATATATATATATATATATATATATATATGTATATATATATATATAATTATACAATAATCAACGAAATCATCGTATACCTCCTGAGTTTTATATTATGTATACTTTGTAAGGGGTGTAAAAAGTTAGTTGCACAATCCAAGCTAAATATGCGAAAAAAACGGGTGTGCCGAGCTGAATGAAACTTCAGATCGGCGACAAAAATGACACTGTCGGACGTTTCAAAAACAGTTCTCTATACCTCGAGATACAGAGCTTGATAACCAGTCACGAACTCACACCGGGGACAGTTGCCTGTCACAAACTCGAGATAGAACCTAATTTTCGTATGTCGTCTTTTCTCTCCGCATCTGTTGCTTTGTAATCAGAATTCTGTAATACTGAATGAATAAACGTGTTCTAACGTGTGAAAAGTAATTAAATTTTTTTAAACTTTAAAAAGTTCTTCCAGGATACTTGATTTTCGTAGCAAATTGGTTTTCAATGAGATATATTATGTTAAAACTATATTTTATACTAGAACAATAAAACTCTGCCCGAAACCTGAATAAGCACGATAAGCCTCTGATACGTCCTAAATAAGCTCCATTGATAAGCGTATATCTGATAAGCGTATATTGATAGGCGTAATTTGCTAATTTAGAAAACCGGCATTCTAAAAGTTTGATTTTTTGATTGCTTAAAATAAGCACTAAAAAATGAAAATACTTGAAGTCGCAAAAAAAAAAAAGTTTCTTTTCACCAGAAATAAAATTCGTAAAATGAATTGCTTTCTCAAGAGTCTTCATCCGATTTAAATCAGATTTTCAGAGTACACTTATAATATTGAAACAATTGTATGTTCCAAAAATCGGAAAATTTATTTATTTTAAATTCACAAATTTAGAAAATCACAAACATTTATTGCAGTCCATGTCTGGACAGAAAGTCGGAGATATCGCGCACAGAGCATTAACAATTAGGTCATCTTCAGCTGTGATGGATAATTAGATTTGGGAAAATGGCGGAAAATGATCTATTTTCGACTTTGAAAGTGCATAAATTTTAAACTAATTCGAATTAAAAAAAAAAAAACACGACGACGACTGTCGTAACGAAAATTCAGCTAACTCTGTACCAAATTCGCCGCAGTCCGAAGCATAGATTTTCTGTTACAGAAGGCACAGACAAACAGATAAACATCTTCTTTTATTATGCAAGACTATTTTCAGAATAATCGACAATTCCACTTAAAAGTAATGTTTTTTTTTTCGATCGTAAACCAAAACAAAATTAATACAATTAAGTAAGGAAATACAAGTTAGATTCGCATTAAAAGTTACAGTTTAAAACATTGTATGTTTTGAAACTTCGTTTGTCGGAAAGATGGGGTAGACGTCTCGAAAAAAGAAATTAAAACATGTACGATATTCGTAAACTAAACTAAGTTTACTTTTATATACTGCAAAAGACATACCTTTGTCTAATTGGATTAGAAACTGCGTGGATATGAAATCTACACAAGTATCTGGACTTCGAGGCAAGTGCTCAGGCGATATGAAAGAAAATCACATCTACCATAACCAAGATCTCGACCATAACCAAGAAAATTGGGGTATAGCAGGAGAGGGTTTGCTATGCTGAATTTCGTTTTCGACTTTGAACCCTAAAGAGAAGTGATGTAATTTTTACGGCTATAGAAGGAGTGTGACCCCCTCCTCCCATTCTCTGTGTATGCCACTGCATCTATTTGACCCAGCTGCCCTGTAAAATGAAGAACGCTTTTGTTAAATACAAAATATACGCTGTCGATAATTACAGCTTTCAAATTGGACTGGATTAAATCATTTTGGCTCTCTACTATTCTTTTATCAACACGAGTGATGCTTTTAACAGAGCTACAGTTTATCTTTCGCAAATTAAAACAAAATTAACTTTTGGAAAAAATAAATCTCAAAGAATGTTTTGCAGTTTACACACAGTGTACATTGTACTATTTCCCAAACGATACGTGAAAGGATTCAAAGGTGTACGTGGCACAATCTGATAGAGATAATCTGTTACAAGAGTACGTCGGTACCATCAATGAATTACAAGATGTGCCAAATTTGGAAGTTTGGCAAACATTGCTATAGAACAAAAAAAATAAAGCTCCACCCCCGCCACCACCCCTCGCACTCACATATATTTTTTTAATTTCGTAAATTTTTTAACACTAAACAAATTTAATCTTTCTACCCTTAACACAAAACATAGTTTGAACTTGCAAAAGATTAGGTATTTCCATTTAAACCAACGAAATACACCTCTAAACAGTAGTTACAGGCAGGCTTCTTAAAATATGCTCAACTATTTTGATAGAAAAATATCTATTTGAAAATTTTATCTAATAATATTTTTCTTTAGCCGAATTTTATATTACCAAACCCACATGAATTATAGTCAATAATTCTACTGCCATGAGTTTCACGGAAGATTTCTTGGGACAAAATTTCGAAGGAGTTAAATATGAAATCAGCCATTTTCGGGTACTTTTCAGTTAGATTTAGTCAATGGCGAACGGAGCAGTAAAACATGAAAATAAAAGATTAAATAAGAAAATATAGCGTGTCAAACGAGCATTACAAGAATAAATATTGAAATATTACATTATTATATTAAACTTCGTTTATTGGTAAAATTGTGTATATCTTTTAAAAAAGAATCTGCTTTCAACACATGTCTTTCCCAACAGAAGAAGAAATTTTGATATTGTGCGTAATAACAACACAAGCAAAAAAATTATGAAGTAGCCTTCATAGGATGACAAGTGGTGTGTGTGACTCCACTTTAATGAGTTGCCTCGCCACAATTTTTGAATTAAACAATCTTGTCTGTTAATGAAGGTTGGTTGACGGAACTCCACTACAATCAGAAGTGTGCTTTCGGAACTGGCCAGACACGTTGTAAGAAACTTAACTTTTACAAAACGATTATAACCACAATGTACAAAACGATTAAAACCACACACATACTCTTCCAAAATAAATTGAGCCTCTGGCTACGAATAACATGGCACACGACAAGGCGGCTTGGCTCCCTAGCTAGGTGAGTGTGTACATATTTAACAGAAAAAGCAGCGAGTGGCGGGACAAAACCTGCTACAAGTGGTGACCCGGACGTGATGTGAACACGCTTTGGTCCCGGGATTAAACTCCGGGTACCGCCAAATTGGCGATTTCGCATTCTCGCTAGATGTGTATACTTCCTATTCGACGAAATTATACAGAAGTTTTATACTCTCTTGCGCACTTACTTCGTACAGTATGATAATTTTCTACCAAGAGTGACATCTTCAGAACCTGAGGTGGAAATCCTTAGTGACCCCTACAAAATTTGACACTGAATCCATATCCGTCATCATCTAAGCTCTATCTAAAGCCAATACTGAGATAATGCAAGGAAAATGTAAGTTTTTTAATCCGAAGTGACATCTATAAAATAAGAAAGTGGATATTCCGTCGGAAGTGAGCCCCTACTCCAAAAATTTAAGGCTAAATTTATATCATTCATCATTTAAGCTATCTAATCAGTCATCATATCTATAACCGATTCGGAAGAAAAAATGATATTTTAAGGACAATTGTTAGACCAAAAATGAAACAAAACGGAAGTGAAAATCTATAGTTAACCCTGTAACACCTCCAACATTTGATGCTAAATTCATATCAATTATCATCCAAGCTCTTTCTACAGCCGATCCTTAATAGATGTCACAAAGAAAATATAAATATTTGAATTAAAAGTGACATTTGAAATCTAGATATTTAAGGTAAAATAAAATGTTTTGAACAGGAAATAGGAAAGGAACCAGAAGTAAAAATTCTAAGTGAATCCTCTCCTATCCCTACTTCTAAGTTCGATGCTGATTCCATATCTTTCATCATCTAAGCATTACTTATAATAAATCCTGAGAAAATTGATGCTTCTAAAGAATATTTTAGTAAAAACATAGATGGCAAATTTGATTGCCACCAATTAGAATTTTCTTGTGGCTCGATCTTGCTGAAATTCAATAGACTTATTGATATTACTAAATAAGATAGCAATTCAAATTTAAATAAGTAATCAACCATATCACGTAGACAAATTCATACCTCGGTGCTGAAGAAAGTAAGTAGCGCCAAACCAGTTCACAGATATTTGTTTATGCACTAGGAGCATTGTTATAAGCTATTGTGTGTTGCAATTATGGATCCATAACTGGCAGAAGTCAAGGTGGAACTGAAAAATAATGAATATGTATAAAAATAACTGTATCGCAGAAGCTTTATATTTATATTCTTGTGAATTTTAATTATTAGAAAAATGTATCCTAACACACATGATCAAATAAGGCAATATTTTCCCTTAAATATTTTGAATAATTTAAAAACGCAATGTTGGACAACTTTTTAAAGAAATGTTTTACAGTGGAATTTATTCGCTGTAAAATATTTCTTAAGATATCTTTACGGATAAAGAAAATTTCTGGAAGGTCAGTTGTTATCTTTCATGAAACATAGTAATATACGGGAGAAGAAAACATTTAACAAGATATTTTCTTCATTCGCAAAAACACGGGCATTCTTCTCATAGAAGATTTTCCGGGAGTAGCAAGATCCACCTATGACAAATGTTTTACTCTCCGGTCTTCAGATCCATATAAGATGGATTTTATTTCCGGGTAGCGGTAGAGAAGTGCATGCGCGAAATAATTCGGAATCTAATTTAAACTTCAGTATCCGTTCACAGTAGACCTAGTGTGCATAAAAAGGACAGTATAACACCAAAATAATCCATTCTAATTAGATCTGAAACCTACAAACATTGACAGAAGAAAGTTCCATTGTTAAATGCTTTTTGTAATAAAAAAACATTTCTGATTACTCCCATGCAGTTGGATTTCTGATTCTTACCGTATAACTGAATTATTTATTCCTACCATACAGCTGGATGTCTTATTCCCACCGTGCAGCTGAATTTCTTATTCCTCCCGTGCAACTCAATTTCTGATTCCCAGCATGAAGCTGAATTTTTGATTCATACCGCACAACTCGATTTCTGATTCCTATCATACAGCTAGATATTTATTCCTTCAGAATAGCTGGATTTCTGATCCCAGTAGGACAACTGGGCACATATGTTTTACAGTATGGCTGATGCCAATAAATCTTATTAAATCATTGATTGCAAAATGTTATTTCAAAAACTATTTTTTTTTTACTGTCTGTTCAGATCGTTCAGTATACATGTGAAAATAAAACGAACATTATTTTAAATATTCATACAGTTACAAAAGATGAATTTCAAATTTTATTTAACAACCACAAGGTACAGATAAAAATAACTTTTAAATACCATATCACTTTCCTCTTAAAATCAGCCATTTAAATTAATTATTTATTAGAATTTATGCTTACCAATTCGAATAAATATATTTGAATCTGATACAATGTATTCAGTACCATTCAATTAGACTCTTCTTACAAAACTACATGGCTAAGTTCTTTTTCAGTTAATTAGATAAAGGCAACGCAACTTAATTGGTAAAACCTGACGTGCATATAAGTTCTTATAGAGAAAAGGACAAAGTCTGAAATTGGCCCATTTCCAGCGGTCCTTTCCAAATATTTCTCGGTATCCATAAGATTTTATGATTATATACTACTTTGTTATTAAAAGACCATTTCTCAAGTGCGCTAACGACTGCATGTTTTCTAGATTCTACTTGATATCATTTGCATAAACAAAATTATCGCTTTAAATAATGACTTCCGATCGCATTTTCTAATGCAACTTTGAAAAAATAATAAAGTAAAGTGACGGTTTTCACGTTGGAGTGACTTATTTATCTGTGATTCTGTTCAATATTTCACTTCTTAAGTTGTGTGACAGGAAGAGAGGTGTGAATACTTTAACATTTTTGTCGCTGTAGAAGATTTTAGGTAAAATTGATAAATGTGCACAGAAAGGGTGCGTTAACAAATAATATACAAAAATTTCGCAGGGTATAAGTCGAAGTTTCAAGTTTTTTAAGAATTCGAGGTTGACTTAAGCCCATAACACACTGAAGAACTTTTCTGGCAATTTTTCGAATAACCAACTTTTTGAAAATGTTTATCCCGAACTAGGGGAAAACGCGTATGTGATAAGCACAAAAAGTTGGGACAACTCTAAACAACGTTTTCTAGACCGAGCTGAAAAGTTGTTAATTAGAAACATATTTTTACCAGCCAGTCAATAAGCGATGACTAGGGGAGAGATCACATACACAGAATAGGTTGGTGCAGGTTAGGCTGTACTCTGGTTTATGGCATGAAATCTACAAACAACATAGACAAACAAAAATGCTGAAATTTCTGCTTCTTTCGACATTTTAGATACGTTTATATTTAAGATGGAATTTTTTATATTTTCTTCATGGAATAAGAGTGTTCAGCAGGTTTGGCAACATGGTGACGAATTAAGCATATTTTGCTTCGCTTATCGATGTAATACTTACTAAACTGCATTTGAAATGCAGTTTTAAACAGGTATGTTTTGCATATTATTCGTTTAGGTTCTATTGCGTGCTCATAAGCTGACTTACGACCTGTTTATCTTATTTATGCTAACAATGAACGCTTCTGAGATTATGTTAAAAGTACAGAGTTGCAACACTTTGAAAAGAAATAAACTTGCACTGCAATATTTCAGTCGATCTGTGTATTATATAAGATATTATTGCTGAACCAGTTATAGACGTTGTCCTATATAGTAAAAGTTTGATTTGAAATTTTCATATATTGTTTCTAAATTTTTGTTGTGTTCGAATAACATTTTGTTTACAATTTTGTTTGCATGTGACCTCAGAAATTGTACTGGCAAAGTTTTACGTACTGTACTGGTAATTGTACTGGCATTGACTTGAAGTTATGCATGCAGTATTATTTATTTACAAATTAATAAATAAAATATAAGCATTGTCTGTAACAAACATAATTTATGTATGGGTACAAATGAGTTTAATGTTTGCTTATTAGCTTTAAACGTATGTATTCAACATACAAGAGTTTTGATGTGAATGGCCAGCAATATTTCTCACAGTGGTGAGAATTGTGCATTTTCCTTTGAATCGCTTAATATTTCATTCCTTTTTATGTCTTAACAATATATTTCCTAACCATATATATATATATATATATATATATATATATATATATACACATATATATATATATATATATATATATATATATATATATATATATATATATATATATATATACACACACACATATATATATATATATACATATATATATATATATATATATATATATATATATATATATATATATATATATATATATATATATATATACTAAGGCGAGTCAAATGAAAGTGAACCAACCCACCCCTACTTTTAAATAAAGTACTCCGTGTGTCATATATTCGCATTGGCTCACTTTCATTTGACTCGCCCTAATATATTGTAAGAAATTTAATTACTTGTATATTTTAATTACCAGTGACTTATCCTTTATTGAAAGTTGTATGACGAGTATATGCAAAAACAAAAATAAAAATAAAATAAAAAATAGACACAACTTCTGGCTTGAGAATAAATCCTTTATAAATAACACAGGCACTAAACAAGTATTAAATACACATCGTTCCTTGTTCCATATATAAGGTAAGCATTTGGAAACCTGGTTATCATGTTGAGAAAGCCTTAATATATTTTAAGCCTGTACCTAACAGTAAAATTAATATTTATATTTTAAAAATCATATAAATAATACAGGTACTAAACCCCTTGTTTCCTGCATTAACATACATGGTGTAGGTGCATGAATAGTATATGATCTGAATTGATTGAAACTAATAAATCAACGAATGGAGCTTGGCGTTTCTTAGTACCTAAAAATGTGAGAGTGTCACACAAGAAAAATATAATGTAATAAAAGTTAAAAGTATTTCCGAAACCTTGTACGCTCTCAAGGGCATTATATATATATATATATATATATATATATATATATATATATATATATATATATATATATATATATATATATATATATATATATATAATATGAAAATACCATGAAATATAATATTATAAATTTATCAGAAATCACACTCACTTTGCAATGTACCGGCTCTCCGGGAGTGTAAGCGACGCAAAGTATGCTTAACCGAGGTGAGGGGGTCACAACCCTCCCCCCCGGCCATCTTTTGGTACATTGCTTCCATCCATACCTCTTTTCATTTTGAATATATATATATATATATATATATATATATACACTCTTTTGTAAAAAAAAACGAAGCACCATGAAGAAAGTGACTGTATTTATTGAAATTTATTATGCGTACAGTTCATACACAGGTAATGTAATGATTACAAAATCAAGGCCGCAGGACCCATCAATGGTTAGCAATTGCACATTCAATTTTCAAATCAGTAATTGGTGAATCCCCCCCCCCTTGGCGGCAATGCATGCTTGTATACGTCTAGGTAAGGAGGGATAAAGTTTCCTAATGTCATCCTGCTTTACATTCTGCCAGGCATTATTCAATTGTTGCTCCAGATCTGCTACTTTTCGGGGTGCTCGAATCTGGCGGCCTAGCATGTCCCATACATGCTCGAGTGGCGAAAGATCTGGTGACCTTGCTGGCCAAGAAACAGTATCAGCATCACGGAGATAGTCCACAGATATGCGAGCCGTATGTGGCGTGACATTATCTTGTTGGAAAATGGCCCCAGAATGACGTGCCATGAAGGGTAACGCAAACGGCCGAAGGATTTCATTAACATATCGTTGAGCTGCAAAAGTTATGACTAGGGCCACTTGTTGTGCCTGTCGTATATATACACATAATGTAAGGTCATCGGAGTTTAATGTCCTGGAAACTTCATTGTAATTGTAAATAGTTCTACCAATTGGTAAATTATATTTGAATGATTTTTGTATTTTGATTTCTTTTACGGGTAACAAGTGCTGATGGAGAATTAAGAATAGGGTGTTTAAAAGAAAATACACAGTAAGCTATTTTAATATGTGGATTTGGTGAATGGAGAAAGTGGTAATTTAAGAAATTTGTACGTGAAAGAAGAAAATCATAAAATAAATGTTTAAAATGCTCATGAGTTAATTTTAATTTTAAAAAATTAGTATAAACAATACTTAATTTGCATTTTCTGACTTTATATAACCAAGTTCTAACAGGTAGAAAATTGAAAGTTTGAGAATAATTATATTGTAATTTCAAAATGTCTGCATTGTAATCAATAGTTTTACTTAAGTTACTTTTTCCCTTGCCACGCTTATATCGCTTTTTACTAGATGTTGATGACTTTGAATATTGAAAAAGATGTTTATATACTGAAGATGTATTAGAATTGCATTTAAAACTATTGTTAACAACATTATTATTATTATAAATTTGATTTAAGCCATAGGGGAAGAGAGTTTTATATTTTTAATGTAATAATTTTCAAATACTAATCTATCAGTGAGTGAAATTTTAATATCTAGAATATGAAGGGATACATTTTTAAATCCGTGTGTAGCAAAGTGCTGATATTCAAATTGATTTTTAGTAGGGAGATCATTAAAGACTTTATGGTCAAATTTTTTAATATGATCCCTGTGGACATTCATTCTCAGATGTAAAGGGTTGCTGGTTTGGCCAATATAGGATAAGTTACAAATAGTACAATTAATATATAATCTAATATACATTAATTTGTATTAAACCCTCACACTCTTGGATGTTTTTATGAGACTATGAAAATATCACGCATATAGAATGCATACTTTCTGCAGCGTAATAGTACGGAGATGCACAGACAAACAAAAAACTATATACTATGATATAACATATATACAAAATTGTATATTACATACCTCTACATAAATTTAATTTACCAAATGAAATGTGTCTTTGGATTTACTGATACAACAAAATAAAAATCTGACCTTTACGTTATTTAAACAGGTCAGGTGAAATATTGCAATATAAGTCGATTACAATTGCATGTATTTAGCAAAAAAACGAGTTAATCTGTGATCATTCGCACCTTTTTGCCGGACTATCGCCAACCTTTTTTCCGGAAAATTGAAGAAACAGTTGTCTGATATATTTGATTGGTCCAAAAGTTCTTGAATGTGATATGAGCTTTATACAACGAGGTTAAATTTTCAGGTTAAGCGTTTTGCGAGATGAATTTCAAAAGATTGACTTTTTGCGCGGCGGAATGCCATTGAACAGCAATTAAATATGCTAGTAAGCCGAGATTATCAAACTATACGCGACTATAAAAGGTTTGTAAAAACACACCTAATATATCCAGGTGATTGAACCGTAGCAACATAATTTAGTGTGATATAAAATATGTTAATGCTAGCAATTAAAAACTTTAAACTCATTTCAGTTAGTCAATTAAGAAACACATATTACTATAATGATACACTTCAGATAATTAGAATGAATATTATTAAAAAATGTGCATATAAAAATAATGCATTTGAGATATTTATTTTTATTTTTTTAATTGGTCACTTCTCAAAATGCTTAATGATGGTAAAACTTCCACTGGATCTTACCAATAATCCTTTGGATTAAATATGCTGTCTATCAGGATTACATATGATTTGTATAGAGCAAAAGCATTTTTGCACAAGTTAATATGAGACTCGTTAAACACAACACTCCGCCATTACTCATGTTTTTGAGAGGATGCATTTCAGTGACACTCTGTTATTTTAGATGAGTATTAAAAAAAAATTAATATTGCAATATGTGTTTTTTACTTTTTATACATACATAATATGATAGGAAAAGTCTTGAAACAGGATCAAAAATTCGAATTTGAATTTTCCACGAATTTGCACTTTCGAGCATTCTTGAACTCAAACCGAACAGTGAGTCAGTCTATGGACGCGACATCTCACGAATGAATGGGACATTTCGACCGACATTTTGTACGATTATACTAATCGCTGAATACTGAAACCATGTTGATTTTAATCAGTACATCAGAAGCATTCGGAAGATGCCCCAACTTTGAATGACTCTAGAAAATTATACGAAACAAAAAATTCTGGACATTGAATCAAGTTAAATAAATGATAATTATATACCTAAAGTAGCATTAGAAAAACAATGGCACTCATTTCATAACAATGGTATGACCCATTCTGCAGACAATGTGAGGTTTTTTTTTTATATATATATATATATAAATTTATCAAAAAATACATAACACAAGAAAAGGAGTAATAATCGTTAAGTATGTTCGCTTCTTACATGCAGCCAACTGAAGGACCAGAGTTCCATTTCCGGAACTGCCGTAAAACTATCCCTTTTTCTACGCGGAGTATGGACACGTTAAATCTGCAGGTCTTCTGAGAGGTGATGGGGAAAAGAATGAAAGTGCGGTCCCTGTGGATCACACCTCCACTAGATTCTGGTCTAAATTGACTTGTATTAAACAAAGTCAGACTTCTTCTATGGCGTGCCTAGTGTATTTGGACTAACAGAAGCTGCTTTTATACCCCTTCGCCATGGGCATTTGTCTTATGGACTTGTTCTGGCCTTGTTCGATACAAGTGGGATAAGTAACAACACTTCTTATATGCAATGCTATAGAAGAAATCCATTCTTATGGATCTAGCTCCTTCCATTAATGGGACAAGACACTTGTAATAGTTTTGTATTTTAATACCAAAACATTCACTAATTACAATTTATTTCACAGGATAATTATTAAACATCAATTTCATTTAAACGTGGATTTTGCACGTTAGTATAAATAAGTTATTTTGTCTTGGCCAATAAATTCGCCGAACGTGACAATTTTCAATTTACGTCATGTTAATTCAATGCTAATAATATTGTATGAATTTATCTTTTTATGCAAGCATTTGGCGGCTTTGCGTACGATGACTAGATGGTTGCAATAACAACAGATTCGATAAGGTATACGAATTTAATCAAAAGAAATACTCTTTAAAATATAAAAACAAGAAAAATGTTATTTTAAATTTAGTAATCGATTTATTAAAACTCAAAGCACCATTTTTATATAGAAAAATTTAATTATAAATTACTAAAACATTCAATATATGGACTATACTGATAGAAATTTTTCTTAACTGTCTGTGGTGAAATTAAATTTGCATAAAAATATCGATTTTTATAAATATTTCGAAATAGCTTTACCTGGTGTAACTAAGAAAACTATGCAATTTGAATTTATTGTTCCATCCCAAAAAGCATTGTACCGATCTTGTACATGATTATTTAGCTATAAAATAAGTAAAATCAGTACATTCTGTAGGAAATGTCATTATGATCAGATATATTTATCTAGTCATTTAGAAATGCATGTTGATGATAAAACTTATCGTTCATGCCACTAAATCTTATGATCAAAATATGAGCTTACGCGGTGGAAAACATTTTTGTAAAAGAAACCCTATTTATTGGTGTCACTTCAAATTGTTTTATGCATTTAAAATGAACACATATTTTAAACAAAAATATTCATCCAATCATGTGAAATGAATTTTAAACTCTATTCCACGGCCACGAGTTTCAAAGTCAATTTGTCCTCTTACTCTGAAATCAACCATCTGTCACATAAATTACTTATTGAAATTTATCCTTTGCAATTCAAGAAAATATTAACATTTGGTACACTGTATTTGGCATCATGTAATTTTACTTATTTTACGATGAAGCATGGCAAAATCCTTTTCTAGTCAAAGTAGCATAATTGCTAAAACCTTACGTGTATACATATGATATTAGAAGGAAACAGACAAAATCTCAAGTTGGACCATTTCCAAAGTAATTGTTTGAATCCTCTGTAACAGTAAGTTTTTATAATTATATACTACTTGATTAAAGACGATGCCTCAAGCACTTTAATGGTGCTATGCTTTCAAGGATCTTTTGCATCATTTGCATAAATTAAAATTATTCCGGTGGTAAATAATGACCGTTAGCAAACCCAGAAAATTTATCTTAATTTTTTTTCTGTGCATTACGTCAACCAGAAGCAAAAACTGCCTCGGAGTAGATAAGGATCTTAAAAAAGGAAACCTATAAGATATATGTTTGGGATTGCCAATCAAAACCGGCAACGTCTGCTACTTAATCCAGAGCCATCCAATGCTGGGGATTTAATGCAGCAATTTAATCTATATTTCTCATTTCTTATGGACACATAACTTTTCAGCTCCTCATCTAGTGAGGATTTAATAAAAAAAAATTCCGTATTTAAGCGGTCAGATCATCCTAAATATAAACGACTGCATAAGTTATTCATCTGGATATTCTTCTGCTCTCGATTTTAAGTCATGCTGTACCATACCACCCGTTATATACATGTTTTGAAGAATTGTAAATGTATGTTCAGAACTGTTTTGCAGCATGAATACTAATTTTGTAGTTTTAATACCAGAGTCAAAGCGTGAAAACGTGGTATGCGAGCATTATAGCGTTGAGTTAAATATCTCTAGATCAAGCCATTCAATGCTGCCTCATGAGCTCTTTCTCTCTAAACTACCCCTTCCATTTAAAGCAAGGACTCAGATTTCCTTGTAAGAAACGACAATTCTCAGCGTTAAAATACAGTAAATCTTAAGAGGTGAAAAGTCCAAATTATGAGTGTGCCGTAAATGGCAATTCTCAGCGTTAAAATACAGTAAATCTTAAGAGGTGAAAAGTCCAAATTATGAGTGTGCCGTAAATGGCAATTCTCAGCGTTAAAATACAGTAAATCTTAAGAGGTGAAAAGTCCAAATTATGAGTGTGCCGTAAATGGCAATTCTCAACGAGTAAATAAAGCAAATATTTGGTAGAAAATCTAAGTTATGGGTTGTCGTAGTGATGGGTTTCGAGTTCGACGTGGCGAAGCGTGTTCGTAGTTCGAGGTTGTCCCTTGTAGAGTAAATACTAAAAACTTAGCAGCGTGGAGGTATGATACCAGAGTCAAAGCGTTGTAGGCGAACATAGTTGAGTTAAAGGCGTTTTCAATTCAAGACATTTAACACTGTCTTACAAGCGTTCGCTATATTTTCATATCGTTTACATATTTTGAAAAAGTATTTCCGGTTATGAAATGTGAGTTTTACACCCCATTCTATAGCTACAAGTTCAAAGTCACTTTGTGGTTCTTGCTGCACAATAAATCAGTCATTCGTTACATGACATACTTATTTATTGAAATTTAACCATTACAATGAATCATTACAAATTAATTGCAAATCCATTAAAATTCCATTATAATGCATTACAATCCATTACATATTTTATTTGTAATAATTACAATTAATTATTACAAATAAATTTTAGAATTTGATATTGTTTTTGTCACCATTGAAATTGACATTTTTTTCTTTTACGAAAATGCATGGCTAAACTATTTTCTAGTTAATTATTAGTGACGTGCATGTGACATTAATAGGACAATGATAAAGTCTGAAGTTGGTCCAGAGTTATTTTTCGAATCCTCTGAACCAATAAACTTTTGTATTATGCCTACTTGATTATTTAACAAGAAAGAACAATCATGCATAAAGCATGAAACACTTTCCAACGCTAATTTTATTTAAACATCTCTAAAATGCGATACATTCAGTGGTAATATTTTTAAAATTATCACAGTACTGCAATAATTAATTATATTTGAAAATTTAAAACTTCATCGAAAAAAACGAACTTGATTCAAATGACGTCATCGAAATATAAATCGGCTGGCATCTCTGTGTAAAAGCAGTAAATATTTCATTCATACATTTTTATTTCATTCATCACAGTACTATAATAATTTATTCTACTTAAAAACTTAAAACCATGGCGGTAAAAGTAATTTAACTCTATAAATAAAACTTCATCGAAAAAGTCTGCCATTAAATCGTCTGCTTCTCTATATAAAATCAATTAATGTTTCATTCATATCATCTACATTGCAGAACAAAATAATTTTGCGTTAAAGAAATTCAGCAATTCTTATACAACTCATCTTATCTGTTTACATTCTCCATAAGTGAAAATTAGGTTTCGTTGCAGCAATAATCAAACTTTGATGATCATCTAAACTCAAATATATTGTAATTGCGTTGTTTTAAATTATAGATACAGAGAAATTAAGCAAAAATAAGGAGGTTTTAGGACGGATACAGTACTAAATATGAATTAAAAAGAACTTTAAAAATTACGATTTTGACACAAGATGGATGCCATATTTTATTTTGAAGTGGATCACGTGATCTCTTCATATAATGGTGACGTGATCTCTTCATATAATGGTTACGTGATCTCTTCATATAATGGTTACGCGATCTCTTCATATAATGGTTAGCGATCTCTTCATATAAAGGGTGTAATTATTATTTTAATTTTTATTTAAAAAACTGCAGAATATATTTTGCTGAAATTTTTTTTATATATTTTATGGGATAATTTGAATATTTTCTAAAACTTTCGAAGCAATTTGTGAGTTTTAAATTTGCTTAAAAAATATTTGAAAAATTAGGTCCCATAAGGTTCAATGTATTTCATTTCTTCAACCCAGTTTTCCGACAGGCGAAAATGTGAATGCTTAAGTATTTATATGTTGAACCCTAAATTCAGAACCATTTAGATATTGAGCACTAAAACATATTCTCAAGATTTTGGTATTACATAGAAAAGTTCAGAAATCTCTTTTGTTTTTTGTTTGTAAACAAAAAGTTTTTGGAAGCAACAAAATATGTGACAAAACATTTCCTAGTCGCAAAGACAAACATTTTTTAAAAAGGGGGATTTCCTTCATCTGTTAGCCCCTCCCCCCCCCCCCCCCCCATGACAGGGTGGTATGCACCATGTCCTCATAAGTCTCGGATTCAAATCCTGATTGGGGGTCATTGAGTATGCATACATATACTCGTAGTAGTTGAGAATCCACTTTAAACTACAACTCCTGATCAAAGTAGCAATAATATGCATACAAAGAACCGAAAATGGAAAAATAATGAATTGAGTCCAATTCATAAACTACAAATTATCGAAATATTTATGAAAAAAATCATTCATCATAATACAAAACGGTTGGTATTATTTGTCCTACAGAGCAGTCGATTGAATGCACATTTTTAACAGTGTCAGTTCAAATTGAACTAAATAGATTACTCCAATGCAATAGTTAAATAAACAATTTACGTGTTAAAGATTTGTGGAATGCATGGGGTTTATATAATATTTTCTATAAAAGTGGCAAGTTACTGAAAACATAATACAGGTGGTCTTAGTAGAGAAACTTTAGGGTATTTTGGGTTTCGACCATTTGCTTCGAAACACAATTTTAGAATATTTTTTTTAAAAGTAAAAAAATATTATAAAAAAGAGCATATTACACTAAAATTTATTATCTCAAAGCAAATTGCTCCATTTGCAAGACAATACAATTTTCTGCTTTCGAA